>JAUMHM010000004.1:9463570-9474177 GCA_032362435.1 Melikaiella ostensackeni
ATATTATTTTTTCAATAAAAAACTATGCTCCAAAGTTCACTGTCGTCAAAAGCTGTCAAATTTCCTTACTTCTTATGAGATTTTCAGGTCTGTAAGCTATAAAAAATTTTTTGGCATATTGTTTTTTGGCTCATGAACGTACAACATTTTTAACTTTGAAATGATCCTTCATTAATTGAGCTGTCATTTTTTCTTCACTTACTTTTTGAACGTCAAAGCCAGAGGACTCGAATTTTCTCGCCGATAGTAGTGGTGTAGTGTTTTCCATTTCATGTACTATTCAGTTTCAAGTTTTTCCCAATATGATGCCTTTACAGGACTATTGTATTTATTATCCCTTGCCCCTATTCAGTTATATCAGAACTTCCGAGAAAGTGTGTCCGAT
This sequence comes from Melikaiella ostensackeni, assembly GCA_032362435.1. Classification (NCBI taxonomy): domain Eukaryota; kingdom Metazoa; phylum Arthropoda; class Insecta; order Hymenoptera; family Cynipidae; genus Melikaiella; species Melikaiella ostensackeni. Next base: position 9,463,956 of record JAUMHM010000004.1, read on the forward strand.
TGCTGATTTCACTTGCTCACATGAAGTATTATTCGAATCTTCAATTCTGAATAAAAACTAATATAGTTAAATTGGAATATCTTATGTCCTCGTGTGAGTGTAGTGATTTTTAGTTAAAAGTCTTAGTTAAAAGTCTTAGTCAGTAACCGTAACAGTAACATGTTGCTAGTTTCTTCTTCTGCAATACTTTCCCCACACTGGCCGTAACTGTACATACAATCGTCCACATTAACTGAAAAATCCATTCGGTGCAGCTGCATTTATATAGAAATACTACTCTGAATGGCGACAATAAATCATAGTTGCTTCATTTGAATTTTAGTCTAAGTACAAACCTCTTTCTCTTCGTGACCGTGCGCCCGTAACACGCGAATAAAGGATTCAGGAAGAAGATCCTCAATGGGGACGAGTTCGTCGTTTAGGTTCTGTCGAGATGGGGAGTTTATTATGCACAGATATGAGGCTCGAGGTGAGAAAGAGCAAGAATAAGTAAAGAGGAAAGAACCAGAACCGCGGCGAAGCGTTGAGAGAAGAGCTTTTGCGATTCTAGGCGCCGGTGTGAATGTCCTGACTGGTAGTTAAGAGGCTGAGGGCCACTCCAAGCAAAGATTATTGCGACAAGTGCGGTGCTCTTTTCTACGGGTTCCATTATCAACCGACTTCCGGCGCGGAGAATCATCAGACAGTGACGCGCTCAAAATGCGATTTACTCTCGCCGTTACGCTCTTTGACGCAGGTGTCCACTCGCCAACAGAAGCGTGACTGAACTCTGAAAATGGGTAACTGATACTGAAAAGAAATGTTTAATATCGTAATAATTAAAATAATTGTGGGATACTCAAGGGATTTTTTTGCATCGCAATAATTACCAAGGGATTTGAATTTACTCGATTATTTTATATTATTACTCGTATTATGCTATTAAGCCGGGGTAAGCGTCAACTCATGCGGTTCCAGCCTTTATACTACTAAGTACATTTGAAGGGCTAGCAGTCAAACGGGGGTAACCGTCAAAATTTTCGAAACTGATTTTTTTTTGCATTTTTGGAATCTTCTGTAAATTCCTCACATCGACTTGTTAGAAAAAGTGCGAAACTCTTTTTAGTTTTTACATAAAAGACTGTGAAATTTGGCCCTGGAAGTATCCCAACGGATGCCTAACGATCAAAAGGGGGTATCCTCATATAGACTCTTATGGAAAATCGATTTTTTCGCCTGTTTTCTGAGGTTTTAAAGAAGGATTTTTCTAAGGGTCTTCATCTTGTGAGCACAAAGTATAACCAAGGGTTCAGAAAAAGTATTCGTGGTGGTAGGTTCCACTCAAGGCTGTATATTTTTTAAGTGGAGTGTGAGCACATGTGGCATGTATACGGTGCTCTGTGTTCTGCGTCTAATGAAGAAGTTGATAAATAAATCGAAAAATTGTAAGCTGTACGTTATTCTGTAAAGTTTATATAGTATTTTAGTGAAAAGGTCAAATCTCTAGGTTTAACATGAATGGAGAAAAATGGGGGAACGTGAAAATCGTTGAAATTATTGTTTTTCATGAAAATATATTCAATTATATTCTTTGATAAAACCTCAGAGCCATACCCGCGTGCCAAAAACATGCCGAGACATTTGCGCGATGGATGCAGAGAGCTGTCATTCTCGGGTCGCTCCGTGTCTTCAAGACACAAGGGTTTCGCCGGCCTGCCATTGTCATTCCATCTTCCCCTGTGGCCACCCATCTCACGGCCGTGAGGCGTGGCCATAATTGTAATTTACGGCGATTCTACTAGGAGCCAGTGTCATTTTCCTGGACGGCAGTTGTTCCTAGGGTGCTCCCTGCGGTGCACAGTGAGGCAAAAAAAGTTTTTTCAGACAAATTAGTCTACTGCTTTCAAATTTGATCCGATCTGAGCGTTTTTTTTTTAAATTTAAATTTAACTAAATTTGAAAAAGATTTGTAACAGCCGATTAATTTTTTTTATTTAACAACAAAGGTGACATTTTTTTGTTCTAATAAACAGTCCCATTTTTTGCAACTACTCATATTTATGTAAAACTTCATGGAATCAGTGAAAGCACTACTCACAATTGATATCCAGCAGGTTACAATATTTAAAAAAATTTTTTTATTTTTTTATTAACAAATTAATGACTGAAAGTGCTACTTCAGGATTAAAAATTCATGGTAACTTTATTTTCTTATTCTTTGTTCTAGATATACTTAAAAACATTGCTTGGTTACCATTTTTTTTAATCCAGAGTAATTGTTAATATTATAAATAAATTTAATGAACAAATGCATATATTAGTCATTTAGCAGTTTAAAAACTTCGATCTCTCTAAATCTGAGTCAGTAAAAATTCAACTAATTGAATCAGTTATTTTTCAAATTTCATTGATTGAAATATTAAAATACATTGTAACAGTCTCACTTATCCTCGAAATTGTGATGAGAGTTATATTTTTCTTGTCTATTGTTCTGTCATATTGTCACAAAATATATATTTATGAAGTTACGCTTGTCATGAAGAATATGAATAAATAAATTAGATATTTCTAGCATTAAATTCACTTTTGTAGGATCACTTACATTAAAAAATTTTGAGAAATCTATAATTATGAGCTTGTATGGTGCGCCTATGCGCAGTAAAAAATACTAATTGTATCAATAGATTTTTACTAATTGTCAGTGACTCAATTCTAGTTACAGCAATCACTAGAATTATAGAAAAATGGACCAAAGAACATTTGATGTTAATTTCTGTATTTTTGTTTTCAGGTGATAATTGAATTTAATAAATATAGATTTTATCATTTATAACGTTCATGTGTACGATGTTTTAATACCTGATAACAATGTTTAATTGTTTAAATAAATTTGATAAGTAAACACAGATTTTCATAAATTTTGAACCGAGATATTTCGTTCTTTAATAAAATCAATTTCAAATTATTCGGAAAAATTCTTCTTTCACAATACTTCATCAACGAACAATAATTGTTTATTTTAAAAACAATTTTATACACAAATTCACAACTTAACTATCTGTCAACACATCGATGTCGCTTTTTACTGAATCGAGTGCTAACGGCTCAGAAAGAACCTTATATATTATGAGACTCTGTCAAGTGACAACATTTGATATTTATTTAAATAAATTTGATAAATAAATACAGAATTCCGTCAACTTGCAACCGGAAGATTTCGTTTTTTCAACAAAATCATTTTCAAATTACTCGCCTCAATCGTCCCCTCATGATAAATAATCAAAGAACAGTAATTGTTATTTTATTAACAATTTTTTTAACAAATTCACAAATTGTCTACATGTCAACAAATTGATGTTATTTTTTTTTACGAAATTGACAACCAACGACTCAAAAGGAACCTTATATATTAGGAAACATAGTCAAGCGAGAACATTCGATATTTATTTAAATAAATTTGATAAAAAAATGAAGATTTTCATCAATTTTCAACCAAGAGATTTTGTTTTTTCAACAGAGTTAACTTTAAAATTACACGCCAAAATCCTTCCCTTGTGATACTTTATCAATTAACAATAATTATTTATTTTATGAACAATCTTATAAACAAATTGACAACTTGACTAGTTGTTAACGAATTGATGTCGTTTTCTTACAAAATAGACTGCCAACGACTCAAAAAGAACCTTATATATCAGAAGACTTTGTTAAGTGACAACATTTTTTTGATCATTTGATTGTATCAAGAGGGAAGGATTTTGCCGAGTAATTTAAAATTGATTCCGATGAAGAAACGAAATTTGCCGGCTGAAAATTGACGAAAGTCTGTATTTGTTTACATAATTTAGGCAGTGAGTAGTGTTACGGAATTTTCCATAAGACTAACCCGGTCAAGTATAGCAATAGGGCTAGAGATACGGAAAATTCCGTAAGTTTAGTCCTGAACTAGCTGGAAAAGGTTGGCCTAATTGAAACTTCCGTAACGGTAGACAGTTCGTAAAAGTTTATTAAATAAATATCAAATGTTGTCATTTGACAAAGTCTCCAAATAAATAAGATCCCTTCTGAGTCATTGTTAGTCGATTTCGTAAAAAACTCGACGTCAATTTGTTGACAAGTAGTCAAGTTGTGAATTTGTTTAACAAAATATGTATAAAAAGAAAACAATTATCGTTCATCGATAGAGTATCATAAGAAAAGGATTTTGCTGAGTAAATTAAAATTGATTCTGTTGAAAGAACGAAATCAGTCGGTTGAAATTTAACGAAAACCTATATATGTTTATAAAATTCATTTAAATACATATCAAATGCTGTCGCCTGATGAGGTCTCCTAATGAATAAGGTCCTTTCCGAGTCATTTTTAGTCGATTTCGTAAAAAAAAAAACAATATCAATTTGTTGACAAGCAGTGAAATTGTGAATTTGTTCATAAAATTCATTATAAAATAAAAGATTATTGTTCGTTGATAAAGTATCATAAGGGAAGGATGTTTACGAGTAATTTAAAATTGATTCCGTTGAAGAAACGGAATCTCCCGGTTGGAAATTGATGACAATCAGTATTTGTTTATAAAATTTATGTAAACAATTGACAATTAGTATCAGGTATTAAAAATCGTAAATATTATTTCTTGCCGAGAAATTTTTGATCGATTCTGATGAAGAAACGAAGTCTTTTGACCGCAAGATGTCTAAGATATGCATTTGTTTATTAAATTTCATTATGACATTAACAATTACTCTGTATTTTGAAAAAATTGTAATTAAGCATTGTTTTTATGTACATTTCGAACATAAAATAAAAAAATTAAATCTCCAAGTATTTTTAATCTTGAAGTATCACTTTCACTCATTAATTTGTTAATAAAACAATAAAATATTTTTTTTAAATGTTGTTACCTGCTGGATATCATTTGCAAGGGGTGTTTTTACTGATTTCATGATGTTTTACATAAATATGAATAGTTGCAAAAAATGGTATCGTTTATTAAAAAAAAAGAATGTCAACTTTGTTTCTGAACAAAAAAAATAAACAAAAAAAATCCCATTATCGGCTAGCACAAATATCTTTAAAATTTGGTTAACTTTTACTTTTTAAAAACGCTCTAATCGGATCAAAATTGTAATCTCCAGAATAATTTGTCCTGAAAAACTTTTTTGCACCATTGCCCGATGATTGTTTAACCAGTTTTTTATATGTACATTATAAGTCTATCTTTGATATTTTGAATATTTTGAAAGGTTCGTCAATACATCAATCGATGCGTCTCGAAAAATCCCACAAATCTACTATGAAAATTTCATTCTACTGTAGAAATGAGAATAAAAGTTAACTGATAAACTTTTTTTGAAGAAAATGTAAACGCAAGAAAAACAGTACTAATTGGCCAATCTACTTAAAATCCTTATAAGACCTTGACATCAATTGGAACTACTACAATTCTTCCAAACTTCATGATCATAGCTTTTTTACTTTTCGCGATTCGTTTAACAGGAAAAAGTCACACACACGCGCGCGCGCTTCCTGTGTGAGGCAGAAAGAGGTACTAAATATTGGTGCAAAAAATTTTGCATTTATTACTTTTTGCCAGGAAGAAACAATCTTCAAACAAGATGAGCATTTTTCGACTTTTTTTCATATTCTTACACTTAATACTTAAAAATTTTCGAGGCAGCACTTAGAATCGTCCGATCGGGTTCTCCTATAGGAGCCAAACTTCATTATTTGTTCTAAATTTTGAACAAATCCAAAATCGTTTCGACGAAAAAAATGGTCTATATTTTTCGTTGCAAATCCTACAAAATGCAGTAAAATCTACGTCAGTTGAAAACTTGGATGAAAACATGGATGAAAACACTGCTGAAAACTTTTTTTAAAATTAAAAATCTTAATTTTATTCAGGTACATATTATAATTCTTCTCAGTTTTATACACAGCACACATTTTTCAAGATACAGAATGGATTGAGTCATACCGCTGGTGCAGGTGAATAGCCTTGAACAAATAGAAACTGATTCTGGTCTTCCCTGCGACCTGCGTCATAAACTGTGAGACATTTTGTTAATATAAATTTAAATTTTACGATTATTTTCATGTTATTTACAAGTTGTTTACAAGTTGTTTGTGATCCTAGTGTTTGAAGTGCACAAACTCAAAAAAATAAAAGCAGTGCAATAAAGAAGCTTTAATTTACCTTTTTTTTATTATACCATTGAGTGAAATCACTTTCGGGGCAAGCGTAATTTGTTCGGTTCTAGCCTCGTTATAATACCGTGGATCAAGAAATTTATATGGTATGGGTAAGTAAGGGATGTGTAGGAGAAGGGGTAGATTTTAGATCAATATAGAAGTCACGTGTTGCTTATTCAAAAAACATACTCGTTCCACAACACCGCTCCGACACGGGTCGCTGATAAATCTCTCTAGCAATCATCCTAGGTGAAGTTTTAAAATTACACAAGAAAGTCATTTAAAATTTAGTTTTAATGACATAAGTGTAAGTTGCCTTAGTTCTCACGTCAATTATATACCATATATCCCAATTTAAAAAAGTGACGCCCTTAATGAGTTGAGTTTCAAAACCACGTCTTACTGGCCAGATGTCATGCTCATAATAAAGCCTTGCGTAGTAAAAAGTCTCAACTCATCGGGCATAAGTCAGGATGACATTGCGGAAGTTAAGTAAAGACATTAGGGTCCCAGAGCGCATGTTCTATCAAAAACTAGGGATATTTCTTTTTTTTTTACTTGTCAGTTAAACTAATTATCACGGAATGCGACGTAAGGTTTTATACAGACCATTTATCAGAGCGAACGCTTCATACCATTGCCCCCATACTTTTTTTTACGTACAACAAAAACCGCGCGCGTCCACGTAGTTACATTTCTTGATTTCAGAACTTTTTTTCCAGAGTATGTGTAAAATGTGCCTGACCAAACTCAACCCCTCGAATAGTTCGCCGCACTCATAAATTCTAATACACACTTGCAGAGGCATGAAAACGCGGTACGAATGAAGTATTTATTACCGTATTTAATGTTGCTCTGCCTGAATAGTCCACGAATGAGCAAGAACAGTTTGTAATCCCAGCTCCTTTTTTTAACTACCAAGCCGAGCCAATTATTGTTTTTCCAATGCATTTTTCATTCACGATAATATATTTCGAGGTCCTCCTTCCCCGGTGTAAGGTATCAGGTTCTCTCCCTTTACACTTCTCATGGATCGCTGAAAAACAGATGTGCTTCTAATGAATTCGAAGCACTGACTTATGTGGGCCCCACATGTGACGGGAGGATAAGAGCCATTAACGGATATATTAGTTTTCAATAGACTTCCTGAAATTCATTTTTGGAGACTAATAATTCTAGATGCATCCTATATGTTCTATCAATGGATATAGTACAATGACCCTTAATTATAAATTTTTTAAATATCATGAATATTTTGTTTCCGACAGAAGGTGATTTGATCCCTTCACAAAGTATAATTACCAATGAAGTTGAAACATCTCTAAATTAGAACCGCCATACAATGGGGTGCAATGCAGTTCACTGAACAAATAAGTCTAGACCCTCGAAATTTCATCACATTAGGGCGTTGTTTATTTTAGAATAAGTGTTAATTAAATCCCAAGGAGATCTATGTTAAAAATTTTTGGAATCAGTAAAAGAAATCTTCAGAAATATTCCCTAGTAAAAGTCAATTGGTGAGGAACTATAACTTTGAAAAAATTGTTTTTGTGGCACAGGCATACAAAAATTGTTTTTTGACGTCTTTTATCAGTCCGTAAAGTGGCACTTCATATGGTTATCTTCACAACTCTCGTATAATCGTCTTTTTGGAACAGTTTGCAAGTTGAACATATGAATTGACAGCCGCTTTCTCAAATTTTGATAACTGTACTTGGAAATCGACTAAAAATAAAAAAGCCCCACTTTTCACTGATAAAAATTAATAGATGACACAGTGGGCCACGATCACCTTTTTTGTTGAAGAAGGAAAAAAATAGAAATTCAAATTTGAATCAAGTAAATATATTTTTGATATCAAGACATCTTAAAGCATCTCCCAGTGAAGTTTTATATCACTTTCCACGTTTCGTCGGTGTACAATCAAACTTAAAAAACTGAATTTATTTTGCTATGCTTATTTTTTAGAAAAATGTGATAAAAATTTTTCATATTTATCGGAAAGCAACTCTTTTTTACTTTGAGTTTTAAGCAATTACCTCAAAAAATTACAAGGAAGCTTAAGATTTTGTTCCAAAGTGCAAAATTAACATGTTTTATTTGCAAAATTTTAGGTTTTTCTCCCAAAGTGTCCGCAGCCGAATGTCCTTAACCCGTCATGACACGCCATATCAACAGAAGTATGGTACTGATGGCTTCCCTAGGAAGTCTACTTTGACGTAAGGGTAAACACACTTTGAGTTGTTTAAAAAGAAAATTAGCTTTCCATTCCATACGCGACCGCATATCTTAATTATTCTTAAATCTAAAGATTGATGAACGTATGAAATATAATTTATATATTTTTAAATTTAAAATTTTAAACTTGTCAACTTGCATTACTTGCGAATCAGACAAGTTTGTGAAATCGAAAACAAACTTGAGCCACTAATTTGGCAATCACGAAATTATTTATAAAATTCGATAATAAGTTATAAATAATTATCGCATCACTTATAAATGTTTACTATCTAAAAGTGGGCACATCTCGACATAAGAAATAATTATGCAATATGTAATTGAAATATGGGAACTGAATTTCAGGTTGAAGGTTTGGTGGAAAAAGCGCGTACATGATTTAATGATCAGAAAATTAAAAATGGTAAAAAATTAAATAAATCATAAATAAATTATAAATTCTTAAAAATAAAAATCTACGTAAATATCTGCCTAAATATAATAGACGCGACTTCATCCAAGACATAGTACTTTATAAAAAACGTAAATTTCTTCAAATCTCCAGACGTTTCTGACATTTCTTTAAAGGTTCGAAAATAACAAATAAGCAAATATCAAAAGTAACGATCGATCAAGACACATGCGCATATTTAAAAAAAATGAACGAATTACAATTATAATATGTCGCCTGATTATAAAAGGGAACTCCGCCGAGAAGGTAATGTAATAGTTTTTATCATTTTTTTCTCATCCGCACTATGTTTCTCAACATACGCACGGTCATGAATTTCGTTTTGTCAAAATGCATTTTTGAGTTTGAATACTGAATAAAAAAAAACAGGCATCATCAGAAATATAATTTGATAGAAACTTGTAATAAACGAAATGGTTAATATTTCTCTGTTTATAATTGAATTCAAACTATAATATCTTATTTACATAAACGTGCGTGTGGTAATGAAGGAATAAAAACGAAAATCGAGGGACAGACTTTCAACCATTTGTAATAAAATTTATTTGAATTTATAAAGTGGGCACATTTTATACTTTTCCTCATTTAAACGTCAGAAATGTGATACGATACTTTTTTATATACATATTGTTTAAAAGAAAGGTGAAAATAATTTTATCGATATAGAAATTGAGGTTGGGACAGAGTACGGTAATGAAGTTTCTGGTGTTCGCATATTAAATCAAATTAATTGGAACAGAGAAAAAGGGATTGACCATTTTGTAGAGGATGATAAAAAGTATTTATTTATTTTTTAAAAGCAAGAAAACTTTTTGTGTGATTTTTATATTGCCGGAAATTCAAATTTCATGCCTATTTGACAGTCACCCTTATATAACCTGAAAAACAAACTACATGGTAATAATAATTATTTCTTCGAATGGCAAACGACTGCCATTTAATTTGATTTTAATGGGGTGTACTCGTAAAATGCCTAAAATATAATTTAAACTCGAACTTAAGTGTTGAAAAACTTTTAACGAGTGAATAGTGATTCGCAATTTTTATTTTGTATTGAAAATTATTTTTCCCCTCAAACCGAAAAACTACACGCGATCGTAGCGCATAATTGATGATAGTAATAAGAATAAAAAATAGTTGATCCAAAAAGATTACTCTTCTTTATTCATAATGTGTCCCCTAAGGGTTTGCATGACCTCCATTTCTTACAATACTTTCGCATACATATTTTATAATAGCTTATCCTTACAATTTACAGTTATTTACAACTATTTACATAAACTCATATATCTAGATCCTTATTTCTATTTTTTCGATAGCGCAATTTGGGACATGTCAGCGAACGAGTGAGCGATTGATCGG
>JAUMHM010000004.1:9474277-9491337 GCA_032362435.1 Melikaiella ostensackeni
ATATACATGATGTAACCCTCGAGTTACATGCTAGGCCTATCCATAGGTCACCACGTATACCATATGAGAAAATGCACTTTTGGTTGCCTATGGACTGGGATGTTTGACAGCGCGCATGGTCATGGGCCCCCCACTCAGATTACGTAACCAGAAGTGGGAGTGCGAGTCGCGGAGTCTCGAGTAGGTCTCAGTCGAGACAGAATTTTGAATTTTGTCAGTTGGTTACGGACCAGCCGGACAAGAGTGGAAGCAGAGCGGAGTTCACTCCGTCACCTGGTTTCAACAGTCCATATTACATATTGTGATCTCAGAGGAATCGTCTTGCGTAAAATTTAATTCATTCTCTAAGACAATTATATATCGAAAGAGCAGACCGAGGTTAACTTCGCGATCTGGTTTGGTAAAATATATAATTTTAGATATTCCGATTTTATATTCCTTTAGACAGGGCAGTGCTGACGCCTAAGAGCAGCGACTCTAAGAGAAATTTAACAAATGAAAATTCATGAGAGCATATATTTTGTGTTGTGATTGAATAATCAGGATTTCGCGTTACAGTAATATTCAGTGTGAATGAAATAAATAGTGTTTTATTCAGTTATTAGGGTGATTCTAAATAGAAGTGCTCATAAGCTAAATTCACCTCCGAGCAGACCAAGGTTCACCTTGTCATCTGGTCCACGGGGTTATTTTTGTGAATAGAAAATTAATGCAGATCCTTGACCCCTATTTATGAGCGGAACAGAGTTCACTCTGTAAGCCGGTCAAAAAAATAGGGTAAAATCAATTTGATTTTACACCTGAATAAGACTAAATAATAAATAAAGTGTTAAATAGAATTCGTTGAGCAATAAATGCAATTTGAAAATTTTTCCCAAACTACTCGTAATCACACAATTTTCACTGTGAAGAACTCTCACTTATGGGCAGAGTGGGATTCACCTCATCGCCTATTCACTAAAGTGACTTTGCGGTGTGATCAATAATTAAATCGTTAAACCTTATTTATGGGCGGACCAGAGTTCACTCTGTCATCTGGCAAAGAAAATCGGGAGAGACGGATTTACTACAAAATTTCTGAATGAAGGAAAGTCATAAATTTAGAGTGATTCAAATCCTGAATATTCGCCTAGTACCTGACCCACTCCTAGTTACCTCCCACAAAAGGTCATCATAGACAATAATAATAATAATCGGTAACTAATCTCAAAAATATTGAGTTTCTTAATTATTAGATTATTGCCTCTATTCAAATACTCTGGAGTGAGATTCAATGGCCTGTGAACGTGTGCGCCTTCAATGCTGGAAATTTGGATGCCTCGTGATTAAATCCCATTGTAAAGGATAGACACCTGTACTTTAGAAGGCTCACAGCATTTTATACCTGCAGCCTTTGTTTAGTTCCAATCGTTGCATTCTGGGTCTACGGAAAGCTTATGCATGTCATTCTGATAAATTTGACGAAATTATTATTTGTTTTTAAATTAATTAATTTTGCAAGTAGGCAATACTCCACACGGAAAGAATAGATTTCGTCGTGGCGACGATGGTACTTTGGTTGAATCATACTTAGTTATGAAATTAATATGTTTTTTGTCTTGTATCCTAAAAAATGGTTCTCATATTATTCGCGTTGAGTTTCTTTTACCAAAGCGAATAATACTGTGTATTTGGATGTAACATCCAAACTTTGGATATTGTATCCAAAGTTTGAATGGTATCGTATCCTTTTAGATTAAGTTGTATTTGCTGACACTAATGGTAATAAATAGCTTTGAGTCTCACACCCAAACGCCTTACAATCGCCATTTTGGTTATATGTGGCGTGACGCATCGTATGATTCGTACAGGCTCACTTTAGTAGAAAAAGTGATTCAAAGTTCACTAAAATTGTGTGAATGAAGTGAAAAAATATGATAGAGAAGCTAACTGACTTTTTGGCCAGCATCGGCTTGTCCGCATATTTTCAATTTATTTATCAATATATTTTCAATTATTATTTCAGTCAAAAATTGGTCGTCTTTGGAGTTGTTTAGAAAAATTGATGAACAAAAGTAGAAAAAATTCAAAATTTGTATTTGATAAAAAAGTGTCCTTGATTATACATGAACATAATATTTTTCAGCGAATCACGTGACATACGAGCAGTTGCAATTTCTCATAGAAAATGAAAATCATCTCGAGAAAATTGTTCCTGCGATCGGTCACCGCTTAACTCTGATCGAATCCGTTGAAGATATTTTTCTCTCGGATGTAGTGTGTATATTTCTTCCAAGAAGTAAATTTTCTTATGGATATTTCGTCCCTGGTCATAGTTCTAAATATTTGGGCGCTGTGATGACTAAACGAAATAAATTTGACATTGACTGGTTCAGTCATCACATTTCTCAAATGAATAAATAAAAGTAAAGAATCCTTTACTGTTTTGGAAAAAACGGTTGTTTTAATTTTTCTGCTTGTTTTCTGAGGTTTTCGAAGAATCTTTCAAATTTTTTTCACAATTTTACAGGGATGCGTATCGTTAAATTTTCCCTCAACCTGACACGATTTATTCAATCTCTTCATCATGTTATTCGTTTTACCTGAATGTTTTTAGGAAAACAGTTTTTCAGTATCAAACCGACCTACGAGTATACTCTTGTGTTTATGGACAATAAATACTCAGTACAGCATCAAAAAAATATTGATGAAGTGCGAAGTGGAGTAGTTCTCTCTGAAGTTACAGTTCCTTTACAATTAGAAGTTACGGAAGCAACTGACCTATTACAGGAAACGGGACGGAGAGACATCGATTCCATAGGGAAAACTGTATGATCAATATACAAATATCACCAAAGAGTTGCGACAAGGAAAGTTACATCAGTCCCGGAAAAATAAAGAGGAAAGGAAGCGCAATTACCCTTCACTTCCATTATGCGAGTTACAAGAATATAGTAATTTGATAAGTAAAATAAATTCAAAATATGATATATTTTTTATTTACTTGTCATTTGACTTGAATTTTCGAAAAACAACATTTAGCCATGGGAAATAGTAAAAGAAAATTGAGAGAAGACTGTTTCAAAGCGACAAGACACATTGCGGAATAATATTGAAGACGAGGTTTACACGTATGAATACATGGACTTGTATCTTGCATTGAAACAGCCAAGGGGGCATGAGCTGGTAAATATTTGAAAAGAATAGGACTATATTATCTCATCGACAAGTTTATCCATCAAAAGTTCTTATTTTATCATAAAACATTGCATTTTCAGTTCAAAATCGATTTCAAAGCATTGCATCCAGATGCACAGGACAAAATATTTTCTCATTAGGAGATTTTTGTTGACAAACTGAAAAAAGAGTTTGACATTCCTGGTATTGAGCTTCCAGGTAATAAATAAGTAAAACTTTGACTGAAGTAAATAAAATAGTTGTGAATTAGTATTGTAAACTTCTGTTTTATTGTACCAGCTTCTGCTTCGGGTGCCAAAGTCTTGAATTCATTTGCGAAATTGTTCGTCCCTGTACTAGTCGAGGTCCCAAAAGGAAAACCGTGGGAACCTGTTCGAACTAAAGTGTTGGACGGTTTTCTGCTTCATTTGAAAATTAAAAAAAAATAAGAAATGCTTTGTTCAAAAAAATTTGATAATGCTGTGTGTAAAAAAATCGAATAATGTCATATTTACAGGGAATTGCCGACTTTACCAAGACGAATGAATTTCTGAAGGCCCGTAACAAGTCAAAAAATTTACCATTGCAACCGCACCCCATGGTTATTGGACAAAATATCAATAACATCACGGCGAGTTACTTCGTAACCGACGGTGTATCTTTGCTTATGAAGACGACGAGGAAGGCCGTGGCGGTAGTCTCTTACGCCTATCACTATTTGTACACTAGTTACCCAACTCAAAGTGCAAGGCTTTGGGTAGTGTTGAAAAGGGCACTATTCGGATTAGACGACCCTAACGATAAGCAGTCCGTGGCTATCGCAACGTACCGAGAAGTGAAGAGTCTCATTAATGCTTTAAAAGTATAAACCACTATTCCTTATAACGAAAAGTGAAATATTATCACTCGCAATGCCGATTTGTTTTAAATGCAATACATATTTCACTTCAGTAACAAGATTGAATACGCATTTCACAGTTGCTCACTTAATACACAAAGAGGAAAATAAGGTTGACGGTGGGGACTACTTTTCATCGTTTCAAAATTGGTTTAGAATTAAGCAACACCATCTGCTCAAGCATTATTGCCCGAAAATTGAAAAAACCGTATATAATTTCAATCTTCAAGTAATCCAGAAACTTTTATGGAAGAAAAAGACAAAGCCCACTATTTTGAAAATAAAAAGGCATATTTATCTCACTCAGAACAAGAAAATATTAGGAACTCAGGGGATGAACCTCCAACAGATATTCCGAACTTATTAAAAGACATTGATGTACAGTTTGCTGCTAAATTATTTGCAAATCACAAAATGCCTCGCAGTCATGTTTTAGAAATAATAAATGAAATAAGTAATACTTTCACGGAAATGTTTCATGTCGTAAAACCTGTAATTAAAAAACTGTATAGAAAACAAGAATACTGAGGATTTTTTTATTTTTGATGAAACACTGGATTTGTTAGTTTCCCCTTTTTTTGAATTACCTAGAGTGATATGTATTTGAAAACTCTAAAAAGGAATTGTTATTTGATTGAATCTGTAAATTACGTACTGGGTTCTCGGACTGGCGATATTTTTTTTAAAGGGCAAATGACTAAATTAGTAACAAGTGTAACAGAAACATTTATTCCAATGAGGCATGTTCTAAAAAAAATTTTTCAGCTTGCCAAATGTATTTTAGAGTGTCAAAAAGTATGTGGATAAACTGAAAAAAGAAAACAGTATTCTGAAAAATTTTGTACAGGAATATTTTTGGAGGAACAAAATCCAAAATCATTTTTAAAATAAAATTGTATTTCCAATTTTTATTTTTTTCGATGATTTCGAAGTAAATAATCCCCTGGGTTCTCATGCTGGCATTCAAAAGTTGGGAGCTGTTTATTACAACATTCTGTGTTTTCCTCCTCAAGTACAGTCTCCATTAGAAAACATATTTGTAGCTGCACTGTTTCATTCTAAAGACAGAGTGAAATTTACCAATCAGAATGCATTTCAAACAGTGATAGAAGAAATCAATCCTTTGCAACCTGAAGGCATCATTATTAACACTGAGTCAGGTCCAACACATATCTATTTTGAACTGGGATTAATTCTAGGAGATAATTTGGGCATGAATCAAATTCTCGGATTTCAGGAGGGTTTTAATGCCTACTACTCTTGTCGATTTTGCAAAACAAGTGAATTGCAAATGCAGTGGGAAACATCAGAATCACATGTGAAAAAAAAGAATGTATAACGAAGATGCTGCTCTAGCAAGTCCAAAAATCACAGGTGTAAAACAGAAATCTGTTTGGAAGAGTGTGGAATTTTTTGAAACCGCAGAGAATTTTCTTGTTGATTTTTTACATGATGGTCCGGAAGGAACATTGAAAAAAATCATAGGACTCATTGTGCATTATTTTGCTCTTACTCCAAAAGTGAAGAGAGAATTAATTTCTTGGTCATATTGAATGATAGGTTGAAATCTTTCGATTGTTACTACAATTCGATCAAAAATAGACCTCCTCTTATAAGTCATGAGGAAGCGCACGAAAAAACTACGAAAATGTCAGCCAGTGAAATGCAAACATTCATTTTAATTTTTTCAATGTTAGTTGGTGACTTCGTTTCTCATGACGATGGGGTATGGGAGTTTTATCTTTGTATTCGGAGAGTGATGGACATTATTTTAGATAGAAAAGATCAAAAAAGTTGGGGAAAAGCACTAAAAAGTTATGTAGAGAAAATGTACAAAATGTATTTAAAAGTATTTCCGGCTGAAACCGTTACCATAAAATGACATAATTTTCTTCACTCCCACACAATTCTTGACCAATCTGGACCATTAGTAAACTTATCAACGTATAGATTTGAATCCAAGCATAAGCACAAAAAAAACCGATGCAAACGCCACAAGTTGTCGCAAAAATATTTTAGAGACTCTTCGTCATAAAGAAATTTTGTGTCTTGCATATCATCTTATTTTGGGGAAAGGAATAGCACCTAATAACGCGTTTGGCAAGCGGAAAAAAATAGACGATATATGGAAAGTAACTGGATGTAATTCTAGTGTATTCTCTTTCGATTCCTCTTTGTTTGAAAAGTGCAGCTACAAATTCTCTTGTGTTAAAATAAATTGCGTCGATTATAGAAAAGGTTCTTATTTAGTAATAACATGAGGAGTCGATGATGCAATTGTGCCTATTTTCGGTATAATTGATATTATAATTCGAAATGACCTCGATAACATTGGTTTTATATGCAAGCTCCTTGACACCATGTGGTTCGATAGTGATTATTATGCTTATAACGTTAAAGAAACGAGTGATTATAATCATGTGCAATCATCTACGTTAACAACTCCTTTTCCTGTGATAACCGCTCATGTAAGCAAGAAATATTTTGCAGCACTCCTATATTGCTCTTCAAGTATGTATTTTATAAGATGAAATAGAAATTAGGAGGCGAAATTATGTACTTGGTTAATAAAATAAAATATTCGCATTATTGTCAAGCTTACATTTGCATTAATAATATACCTACCATTAGCTACAGTAACAACACCCCAATGTCGTATCAAAAGCTTTGGAAGAGGCACCCAAAATTAAATGCTGCATCATACAATCCTTTTTGGCATCACAAGCCAAGCCATAGTTATCATATCCAAAGTCATGGCTCTCATATCAAAGATAATGGTTCTCACATCCAAAGTAAAAGTAGTAAGATACCATGACAGGTTGGGAAGCAACAACTATGTGAATGGGTACAATACCAAAACAAGTTCTATACATCAAATTTAGTTGTCACAACCAAATCATTCGTTGCGCGATATTTAACCGAATTTTTTGGTTGTGACATCCAAACCTTTGCTTCTTACAACCTAACTATTCTTTTTGTGCACTTAAGTGATTTTATGCTATACACGTGAGTTAAAACCCTATTAGAATCTACGATGTTTGATAGAGAGTATTTTGATTCGACTTTTGATTAATAAAATCAGGGATTAATATTGTAAATATAATTCAGCATTATATGAGAGAGGAAATCATTCTTGCAACTAATGGATTATAGGTTTGATGCGCGCTTTCAGAATAAAAGATTAAGACATAGTAAGAAATGCCTAACTAGGGTTAATTTTTATCAATTTGCTCATCAATTAAAGATTTCAATGAGTAGAAAAAAGCAACTAGAATTATATAGAGCTTTCTAGCTCATAAGGATTCTTGAGATGGTATTGAGTAATTTTAGTCGGAAGATACTGTTGCCCACAGGTAGAATTTAAGATAGCTAGAAATATATGGCTATAATAATGTAAACAAGCTTAGTGCAGGATTTTATATGAGTAAATGTGCTTCTTCGTACATAAATAGGCTCGATCTTTTTCCTAGTGGAATCCTTAATCACTTAAGAATTCAGGATAATATTAATTACTGCGTTTGTTCAACGGCACCGTACTTCCGCACCGCCTCCCCCTTGTCGACGACTACGACAGGGTACTCACGCTCTTCATTGACACTTTCGGCTGTGTCGAATGTATCGCTGCCGACGCTCTCGGCTGGGTCATTTGCATCGCCGCGGACGCTTTTGGCTGTCCAGCCGAGCGCCCCGACGGCGGCCGGTACTTCCGCCGTCTATTCGGTTACCGCGCGTGCTGATGCCGATACAAGCATGTTTGCGTGCACCTTTTGAACGATGTTATCTTTTTATACCCAGTATACCTCGTCAGCGAGGTGGTCGAGGATCTGGAATGGGCCTAGCCTGGCGGGGGCCAACTTGGCATTGTATCCGGCAACTTTGTTCGATGAATGGTGATGGGGCACATATACCCAATCACCAGTAGTAACGCGGTTTTTCTGCAACGGTTGCGTATTTGGCAAGGGCTGCGATCTGCCGTGCACAGGTTTCGTTCTCCCGCCTTTCTTGTTCTTCGGCCGGCTGGCCTGTATCTTCTCCTTCCAGCTTCCATTCACCGGGTCGGCGAATCGTCCTTCCCATCAGAAGGTAGCTGGGGGTGACTTCCGTGGCAGCGTTGGCCCGCCGCCTCAAATCCAAAAGGAGCTTTGGCAAGTGTATGTCCCAAGTCCTTTGGTTTTCCTGGTGAAGTCAAAATCGTAAGCCCTTCTTGAGTCTTTGATTGCGTCGTTCGGTGGGGATGGCGCGTGGGTGGTAAGCCGGCGTGGTCCACAACTCACAACCCCACCGCTGGCTTGCCTCGGCCCAGACACGGCCGGTGAACTGCGGGCCGTTATCACTGATTACCCTCCGTGGGTACCCATAACAGATGAAGACCTCGTCTTCCATTTTTTGAATTATTTTTGATGCGCCGGCTGCCCAAAGGGGAAAGGCTTCCACTCAACGGGTGAAAAGATTCGTGACCAGGAGAATAAGATTATTTCCCTGCGTTGTACGGGGATACGGACCCATCAAGTCGACGGCCACAGTATCCTAGGCTTGGCGTATTGAGCGTGGTCGTTGATTGTCCGGCTGTCGGCCACGCACTGGTTTGCAATAGATGCAGAGGTGGCAAGCGGCTACGTAGCGTCGAATTTCCCGGTTCATTCCGGGCCAAAAAAATGCTCGCGTATCGAGCGTATAGTCTCTTCGGTGCTCGGATGACCGACAAGGGCAGCGTTGTGGTACTCTCATACCATGCGTTTTCGTAGTGTTTTCGGGACTTGTAATCGCCATTTCTCGTCGGCAATGTCTCGTCGGCAATGTCTCGTCGCCAGAAGCCTTGGTCGATTAAGCGATTCCGATTGAGAAACTTTCCATCGTCGGCTGTCGGATGAGGTTCTTGTTGTAAGGTATGCCAACGGATGGCGTCACGTGATATCGCTGAGTCTTCCTGTTGCGCAGCGACGATTTCTTCAAACAATGGGGATTGGGTCAATGCACTTGAAATTGGCGCGGCCGATGCGGGTCCAGCGTGACTGGGGACGGTAGTCGGTGGCAACATCGGCGTGCGTTCTCAATGTGAACAGACGGCCTTTGGGGGAGGGACGATATATCTTAATCGCCCAAACGATGGCCAGACACTCTTGCTCGTTACAGTGGTAACGAGCTTCTGTCAGCGAGAATTTCGCACTCGCGAAAGATATGACGTGGCGCTTTCCATCGGCATCCTCCTGCATGAGGACAGTCCCCATGCCCCGAGCGCTGGGGTCGAATGTCATTAAGGGATAGATGCCGTTGAATTGTGATATGTCATATGTAACACATTTGGTATAGTTTGTATTACTTTATCAAAGAAAAACAGAAATAACCTCAGAAGCACAAGGGTGACGCCTGTAATTTATAAGATAACAACCGCAGTATACATATTCTGCTGAAGGTCCGGAATATTCATTAAGTATACTGCTCACCAAATTCTTTATTGCAACAATAATCAGTTTTTCCTCTACTTGCTTAAAATGAGGATCGTTTATATTCTGATTTTGCCGTTCTCGGTTGTCCTCAATTCTATTGGTGAATATAATATTATATCTATAGTTTCAAGTACATTCTTAATTTCAGCTTTAATAGCATATCAGTTTACAGAAAAAAGGAAAGGTGAAAAGTGATTCAGGTAAAAATGCTGCGGGTAATCTCGACAGGCAAAAAAATGAAGATCGGTGAGGATAAAATGAAAATTAGCGATCTTTCATTTTACCCTTGCCGATCTTCATTTTTTTGCATGCCGTGATTACGCCCAGAATTTTTACCTGAATTATTTTTTACTCATTGTTTCTTCTGTGTTTTCGGCAAGCTTTTCGCAAGTGAGAAATAGTTGCAAGTAATACTTACAATTCCGGATAGATTTCGGACAGGATATTTGACCAAATGACTCTACAAAAAAAACAAATTGGGGAGAGTGGAGCGTGGTGACACGCTTTGACTTAAATGTCCTATAAATTATAATTCAAATTTGATTTTGATGTGTGTATTTTTTAAGGTGAAGCTCACATTATCAGGGAACATATGTTATTACTCAAAACTGCTTTTTACGTGAGTCATTATTTGCCATTTTCTTAATTCATGGGTGTTGCATTTCGACCAGCGCGCCTCATACACTGGGGTACGGCGGACGTCATATTACTCTCAGTTTATTTAATCAATAAGAACATTGTGAAATAAAAGGTATACAATGTAATAATTCTAGAGGTGTAATGTAATGAAGAAAAATTCCACCAGACATTTCCAACACTAAGTAAATTTTCTTATTAATCAAAGTAAAGTATTTGGCAAACCCCATTAATGACCTCTTACTTCCTGAAAAACACAGGGCGCCGTCGTACCCTGTATATGATATTGCAAGATTTGAATTATGTTAATATATTTAGAACGCTCATAGAACCAATTCATGATATCGGAAGCTTAAAAAAATACTTTACCTATCAAAGCATATTTTCATGCCTAAAGCTATTTTCATAAGTCACTTGTTTGTCATGTAAGAAATTGATATAAAAATCCACAAACAACGAATCTTTTAGCTGAATTATGCTTAGCTTATTATGTTTAAATAGTTGAATAACATTAATTTTTAACTCAGAATGTTACTGAGAACAAGGCTTTAGTGCCCTATAGCTAAAGTAGAATTTTTAAAATAACATTATTTAAAAGAATAAAATCTTCAGTAGGACAGACGAATGTGCCCTTATATATCATGAACCATTTCCTAAAATTTCAGCTCAATATTCACATTTTTTATATTATAAAGCAAAAGGATATAATACCATGCAGACTAATCGGTACAATGTTTGGTCTCCCCCCCCCCCCAATGATTTAAATATGCTAAATTTGAAGAACTAAAAGGCTAGGCCCCCTCCCTGCGCCAACTCCGAAAATAGGTATATTATTGCACATACAATTTATTTTCTCTTCTTGTATGGAAGTAGATGGAATTTCATTTGAGGAATTAGACTCTCGAAATAGACTGAAAAGAAAACGTGCAATAACGATGATTTAGCGCAAATGGACACAGGCCATGGAATCATCAAATAAATTAAGAACATCATATAGTTTAGGCAGAATTCAGTATGAAGTTGTCCCTTATTGACAAGCGTCAAAGTGTGCTGTTTTGATATAGACGTACACAAGTAAATTAATGTTGTGTAAAAATAAAGGTAAATATAAATACCGTGAGAACTGCAAAATTTGGACACGATACTCTTTTTGGGGTTTCGTAGGCTACGCCGGAAACCCTCATAATGACGGTCGGATGTCCGTCCGTCCGTCGTTCACCACTCCCAGCTACTACAATATTTGTTCTAAAAGGCTGATATTTGGCGCGGATGTTATCCAGCCACAGTATACTCGAGGAAAGATATTTTCATCTACTTATCTGTCATGGTTTCTTTTCATCAATGGTCAAAAACTAAGAAAATTGAGGAAATTCCTAAAGTCAGCTCTCGAGACCCCTATGCTGGAAGCTTTTTTTTCAGTCCAATTTTCCTCGGAAATGGCTCAAATTGAAGCACTTGACAAGGAGGATTGTGATAAAAAATGAAATTTGCTATGTTTTTGTCTCCTTTATTGATATAAGTGTTTAGAAGCTGAAAAAAATGAAGAAATTTGGCTTGATTTTTACATTCTCATCTCAATGAGGAGGTATTGGTTTTGTATGAAAAATGACTTTGACGAATTTCATCAAATTACCAGTGTCACTTCGGAACTACGAATATAATCGAGCAGTTTGTTCATAAAAATTAAATTTGTCACTAAATGGCAAGGTACTGCATTGAAGCTGCACCGGCAAGACAAACAAAGTACATTTTAAAAAGTACCTTAAGTCCTCAAAAATTGCTCAAACTTGACATTTTTTAATTCAATTTGTTTATAACAATAAAATTTATCATTGAATGACAGTAGACTGCACTAGAGTGATATCTGTAACCCAAACAAAACACATTTGAAAAAGAAAAGTTCCTGAAACTCTTAAACTATAATTTGTGCCGAGTATGAGTCTGTCTGCATTTTAGAAACTTTTTAGGAAAGCTGATTTAAGTTTATAATATTTAAGAAGAAGCCGCAAGTACACTTTGAAATAATAAACATGGTTTCAAGTGTTTTATAAACTGTTTACCTCATAATTACCTCCTAAGTTCTATAAATTCGTATTTTGGATAATAATAATGTAAACGTAATACTAAGCAGTCACTCACTTTTCGCGATACTAATAATTTTGATAATAACTGAAGAAAAAATTCTATCTTGTCACTACACAGATTGTATAATAATCACTGATCCACGTTCAATCGATAGTTATTCCACTTTTATTACAATAAATCACTGTGTATTGATGAAGTATTAAATAAACAAATTTATCTCATTTGGCCCGTTCAGTCGACCGACTTCGTGCATCGTGAATAAAACTTCCAAATGCCACGTAGGTGTGGACACAATATACGCGGTTGCCAGCATTGCTTTAAAAAATCAAGCCAAAGACTGAATTTGGAGTCAACATTGATGATCCTGGTTATCAATTCCTAGGACACTTCCAGTAGAATTTTATCGTAAGAACCTGGTGCAACACCTAGTGCACTTAGGTCGTCCTATCGCGAATTAAGTGATCACATATTACCCTTAGTGTAAAAATTAACCACAAATCCCCGATAATGTCGATGCTGACCTGGTGTAACTTCCGTAAGCTACCAGGTATGACTTTCGTGATTAGCTGCCTATTTCTGGATACAGAATGTTCTTGACCATATCCAAAACTACTTTAGTTCCCCGATCAAGCTTTCTTGGCGTAATAATTGAACTTCCCTAGATATTTCGTCCTGGGCCACATGTTTTCCTGGTTTCAATACTCGTGAGGGCCGTGTATGGCTTTCATGACAGAGCCATGTTTTGAAGCTCGTAAATGTTGGGAAAATTTCTACTTGGGTTTTCATCGACAATTACGTTTCAATTGCGATCGTTAATCCAAATCATATGATGTATCGAATTTCCTATGCTATATTTTGAATTAACTTTCTTTTCTATCGAATATTGTCTGATGATTATTCCAATGCGCCTTTCGAGAAGATAGAAAATTCTAAATTTCAATGAGTTGAAAGAATCTTCAGTCCAAATCTTGAAGCATTTTGAAAAAGCGTATGAGTTATGAAATAAAAATTAAATTAATCAATTCAGAAACAAAATTAAAAATTGTTTACGAGTTCAAATGCTCTGGTACATATTTTCGATAATGAGATCATTAATAAATAATGCCAGATAGAATTGAAATCTGGTCAATTGAATGTTTTAATGCTTATCCTGATGAGAAGTTATTAGCTTTATGTGACTTCTGACATCGCCAGTTCTCATAAATTCTTCACGTTTTTATTTTAAGTACGCATATCTGTTTGAATTAGTGGTGCACCATGATGCGAAATTTGTTAATGCCTTGATACGTGTCGATTATCTAAAAAAAAAAACAATTGTAACAAACTTCTGGTGTATTATTTTGGTGACCCTTGAACCATAGGCTTCTGTCTCATTCTCTTGACCAAAATATGATGATACCAAAATTGAATGTAGTCAGGTAGAAGAGGAAGTTTTTTCTGCGAAAATGAGATCTCATTCATTGAGACATATTATTTTTAAGAATTTTGTAAAAATCAGTATGAAAATAGGTTCCGTCGAAAATAAATTTTTGAGAAAAGGAAATTTTTTAATTAAGTAATTTTTCTCCTGAAAAATAATCTAGCTTCCAGAAAATATTGCATCGTTCCTATTTTTATTAATATTTTCCTCGATCTAATGCTAATTTTTGCCCTATAAATTTTCAGTCGTTAGATATGGACTTAAAAATACAAAAAATTTGGAAATTGACAGCTGGAGGATAAAAGAGGAATAGTGTAGGGAGGAGGGTTTTTGAAGGGGTATAATTGGAGTGAGAGTAAACGGAGAGAGTAGATTGAAGGTAAAAATATACGGCAAATTGATATTTATAAAAAAAAGGGTTAAAGCAGACTGGCAAAAGAACAGCACAGAATCTGTGGTGCTTGGGTTGGGGAACTTCACTGATTATAATTCTGATTTCTGGCCACGCTTTCTGATATTGGCGCGGTTGTAATTTCTGGAAAACCAGTTAAACGGCCTTCGTGAACTACGTTATATGACGCAAAGAGTGCAGTGAATTTTATTTTGATTATCTTTAGTCTTTGTGTGTAAATCCTGAAGTATCATCTTTAGTATTCTGAAGTGATCAAATCGTTACAAAAACTAATGAATAACGTTAACAATATTCAATGTAGTTGCCAGTTGTTCGCAAAAATTTGATCACTCTAGATTTTAAATGAAACTTAAATATGGAGAGGAGACAAATAATTACCTAATGATATAATTATAGTGACCCAATAGATAAAGATATTTTCGTGTGAGCGTTACAGATTTTCATATGTCCGAAATGTTTACCCCTAATCGTTACCGAATTTCATTTGTAATCGTGACAAATATTTATCTGTAATGATTACAGATGTTTCGCGTTAGCCTTACAAATAAAACCTGTCACATTTACAGACTTTGGTTGAAGAAATTGTATAGCATCGCGTATTAAAATTCTAAGCTGTCACTATATTAACGTTGGAAATCTGTGACGACTACAGATTTTTCAATAGGTTTAACGGATTTTTTCCTCTGTGTACCATGACGAAGGTTTCGGATAGGAATTTATTCTACACTAATTCGAATCACTCCAAAATCTGTATCAGATCAGATTCATAATACCCTCAGATAACCTATGTACTTTAAAGAGAGTTAAATCTGTGAAATGACCCATATTTGCATTAGAAGATAGAACATTCTTGTATTCATGTATTTCAATTTCCTCTTATAACATTTGGTTTACAGTTTAGCTGTTACCCGAATGGCGATCCTTTTCCTTGCGGACATTCTCCTGCTGGCAGACATCATTCTCCTGGCAGAACCCATTCACCTGTCTGATTTGAACTTTCCTCAGGACACCATCCTCCTCTCGGAAATCATTCTATTGCCGGACTTCATTCTCCTTACGATCTTCGTCGTCCTGTCGAATTTCATCCTTATGGAATATATAATACCTCTCGATAATGGAAGAAAGTGAATATGTGGTCACCTTATAAAGTTAGCGAGCTTGACGCAGAAGAAAAAAAGGAATGTGAACTAGGCACAATACTCTTAGAAAGTGATTTTATTGATTGAAACCATTAATTTAGTGAAAAAAATGGTAAAACTGAAATACAATATTGTTTGTGGTCGCAAGTCGGATTAAGGCTTTACATGTGACTGGTAGTTAGAATCAGAAGTTAATGTATTATGGTTCTCAAGAGTTAAATCTTTCGTCAGTGGCGCAGTCAGTCTTCCTCGGAGAAAACGGCCATCATTGCGATCTTGGCGTATTTCTGGCACGCGGGTATGGATTGGAGGTTACGAACCACTGACGACGTCGCTCCTTCGACAGCACCAATGACAAAGAATTATTTTAATTGAATATTCTCGGAACATTCGCCGCAGCTTCCTTGTAAGGTCTCGACACCTCTACGCCTCTTCCTTCTCTTTGACTGATATTGCTGTCGGCTGGAGCCGAAAATTCGATCACGAACATAGTTCGTTTCTCTTTGTCGAAGAGTACGATGTCTGGCCTCAAGTGTGCAATAGGGACTTTTAGCCTGAACTTTCAATTTTAGTAAATTTGGCATTTCTTGTCTTCAACAATAGACTTTATCTCCCTAGGAGCGTTCGGCAGGGCAGGGTCGCGGTTAACACCATAACGCAGCGGGCCGAGAGGAGAAAGAAATCAATGCTTGCAAGTATTTTCAAATGAAAATTTGAAAGCATCTTTCTTTTCTTTACTTATTGAGGTATCATTTCACATAAGCATACAATTTTTTAAGGTCTTATTGGCGCTTACTCAGTCTTTTTAATGTAGGTCGAAACTAATAATATGTGTTTTTTATATACAAGTTAAACATGCCTTTTTTGTATTTTGGAATGGTTGTAATGAATAGTGCTTCAGTAATAGAATACTTTGAATATACCAGCTTATTTCCGAGACAAAAACGGCTTATGTATCGACATCATAAAGTAAACGCAGATTTCATTATCTAAAACGTAAAAATTGAAAAGCTAATCGTTTTTGAGTTCATTTGTTTTGACGATCCGACACAGTTCGATATTGGGACTATATGGATTGTGTTGGCTGGTATTTATACTTCAAAATCACGACAGAGTTACATGCGCATACGTGCGGCTCTTTTGAAAAAATAAATTTCTCTATAAAAATAGTTTTCATGATTATTTCAAGATGAGAACATGTTAGATTAGGTCTGATCCAATAATATCTGAAGTTGGTCAAAACAAATGAAAAAATGTTGATACCTTTTTCTGTTTCCATGTGTGGAATACCACGTATGATTTTTCGTTGAAAGAAGTGATTTTTATTGCTTGTAAGTAATATTTAGAATATCTGAAAGAATCATTTCATAGAGGTCATAGTGTTGAAGTGAAAAATAACTAATAACTATAAATAAAATGAAGTTCGCTCCCACGAAGGAAGATTTATTTCTATTTTCATATGAAATGAAAAATCCATCAACGTCATTTGAGGTTGAAAAAAATCAATTACAAGATTATGCGATTGAAAATCTGAAAAAAGAAAAACATCCTAAAGAAATAAAAGATAAGATTATAAAACTTGGTTGAAGGAGAAAGTTGAATTTTCTTGTATTAAAGTTGATCTTCAAATTGAAGATCCCGTCCCTGAACATGTTGGTACTAAGGGAGGTCGGCCACCTAAATCTTTTAATGATTCTTCTGCTCGTTCAAAAACACGAAAAATATAATTGAGAAAATAAAGTGCTTCTGAATTAGCATAAGCTGCATCCACGGACGGCGCGTATTGGGGTGCAATGTGTGCGGGGTACACGGGCGGTCAAGCTTCGCTCTTAGTGGGGGGGGGGGGGCAAACTGCAAGGAATAAAAA
>JAUMHM010000004.1:9506635-9516898 GCA_032362435.1 Melikaiella ostensackeni
TCTGTGGAATATTTACCTCTCCACGGGACAAATGCAGCTTTCTGCATTTGTCCAAGCCCAGAGACATCCTGATGTCACTGGAGAAATGCAGCAGGATGTTGAGTAGGCTGTTCAGTTTCGACTCTGAGCTTGCATGAACCATTGGGTCGTCCATGTACAGAAGGTGAGTGAGTTGAGACTCAACCACTCCCGTCTAGATTTTGAACCCGTAGGAAGTGTTGTTGAGCATCCAACTTAGCGGGTTTAATGTTAAACAGAACCATAGTGCACTAAATGAATCACCTTGGAAGATTCCTCGTTTAATGAGCAAGGACCGAGTAACCCTCATCACCCCACCATCAAAACATTTATTCCTTGTGCACCATGTGTGCATAGCGTGATACAAAAATTGAATGACACGTGGACAGATCTTATATGTCTTAAGGATATCAAGCAAATAATCGTGGGGTATTAAGGAAAACGCCTGCTGGTAGTCAATGTGGGCCATGCGCAATTTGCGTTGATGGTGTTTCGCATGCAACACAACTACACTGTCAATCGTGACTTGGTCCTTGCAACCACGGGAACTTTGACAGCAACCTTTTTGTTCTTTGGAGAGGACCTTGTTCTCCTCACAGTATTTATAGACGGAATCAGATATAATGGCCGCGAGACACTTTTAAAGGGCCGAGAGGCAGGTGATTGGTCGGTAATCACGAGAACTACCAGCATCTACCTTCTTGGGAATCATATACGTTACGCCCTTCGTCATAAAAGAGGGCAAGTAATCTGGGTTCTCCAAGATGTTTTGAAGGGCTCCGGCAAGGGCGGGGTGCAGGGCCTCCAGATATTTATACCAGAATCTGTGTACTCCATCCACATCGGAGGCTCTCCAGTTCTTAGCTCTCTTTAGGATGCGAGCTACGTCGGAGACTGAAATGAATAGAGTATTCATCCCAGGCAACCGAGCAACTCTATTGTTTTCTAGATGGAGCCACGTCAAGTCTATCTGACTTGACTTATGTGTACCCCAGATGCTCGACTAATATCTGTCCATTTTCTCGGCCGTAGGTGGTTCACACTGATTTCGAGACTTGTTTTCGCCATTTGCAAGTCTGCGATAGAAACGTTTTTCGTTTGCCGAAAAGGTCCTATTGTAATTCCTTCTCGCGGTCGATCTCCTAAATCGTCGCGGTCGCGCCGACAGGAACATGAGTCTCTGTTTAAAATATTTAATCACTTCGTCTGGGTTCATAGATGCTCTTGAACTGATGTTATGTCGACGAAGGATCTCCTCCACATGGCGAATTAGTCTCTGAGACTGATCGCCCTTTCGAAATTGGTAGTAGTAGTGCTTTATTTGTTTGAGAATCATCTGATTCACACAAATAGATTACAGTTCAATTCTGAAACTAGCTGTTATTCTAATAAATAAAAACAAAACAAAAAATAAAATTAAAGGTTGATGGTAAACATCACCCCAAAGGAGATGAACCGTACTTACAACGAAAGCGAATCAAGAGACCTTCAAATATATAATTAATTATAATGTGCATTCGTAAAACTTACTAACAAACATAATAATTTTTTGATGGAATTTTTATGAGGGTTATCTAGAATATTCAGCCAGGCATTCCTTATCGCACACAAATCCCTACTTTCGCTTATACATGAAATTCTTACTGTTTTAAAAAATTGAAATTCTACTAAAAGATGGTACAAAGGTTCTGTATTAAAACTATTCTCATGGCAGTAGATACAATAATCATCACATTCAAACTGCAGTTTTTATTCTGGATTATGAGTCTAGGTATGAACATATTTATTTACCTTAATTCATAACTTATACCATCCGGACCAGCGGCCTTACCATTTTTTGACTGTTTCAAGCTTGAAATAGTTTCGTCAAGAGTTATATGTGAATCAAGATAAGGATTTCGATAATTATTAATTGTTATTGAGTAATAATTAGGATCTCGGACTGGGTAGAGAGATTTCAAGTACTGTTCCCATATGTTTAAGTCCATATCATCTTTATACGAAGGTTTGAAATTATAGCTATTTACTATCTTCCAGAATTGTTTAGAGTCGATTGCATTCGTGAGAGAATCTAATAAGGAATTTTTAAAATCTTCATTCTTCGAATCTAATAATTTTTTATGTACTTTTTTACAATTCGTATGAATCGACACAACATCAGGATTGAATTTTTCTTCTTCGCATTTCTTAAGTACTTGTTTCAGCTCTTTTTTACTTTTTCTGCATTGTGCGTCAAACCATGGCTTCGAACGACTCAGTTTTTTGGTTGGTTTTACAGTCATGTTAAGTTCTATCGCTGTCTCTTTCATAGCATTGATTAAATTGTTTGAAAGGTCATCTATCGACAAAATTGCAGAGTTCATATTTGGAGGGTACTGAATAATTTCTTTGAATTTATCAGAAAAGTTATTATTCCATTTGAAAACAGGGGTACTTGAATAGTTCGCAAAATTTAGAGTAGAGTGATCTAATATCGTCAACGCTATAGGGAAATGATCCGATCGAGTTGGAACCCTCAGCACCTGGAAATCCTCGATTGACTGAATTCCCCCACTATTAGACTAGACAAAATCTATAATTGAAGAACTTTTATCTCTTAGGAATGTACATTGATCTGGGAAGTCACTTTTAGTTCTTCCTCTCATGATACAAAATTTTAACATCATCCCAATTAAAATCATGCCCATGTGTCAGTCTATGTTTTGTAAAGACCGAGTAATATCTTTCACTTCTATTAAAATTTTTTTGTGTTCATCTTTTCTTGTTCTTAATGACCTCCTTGTTTTTCCTATATAAACAGCATTTCATTGTCTACATTTAAATTTGTAAATTACACATTGTTTCTCCAGTTTCTCATATTTGTCTTTACCCAATTTTACAGTCAAGTTGCTTTTGAAAGGAACTCTAGATATCGTATGTAAGCCCAATTTTCCTAACATTGAGTTCGAGATACTCGAGATTTTTCCAAAATACGGTAGGACAACCGTATTGAATCTATTGTAATCTTGTACAATGTTTTTGTTTTGATTATTGCCTTTACTCTTAATTTGAACAATTTTGTAATGCATATATTTGTCAATAAAAGTGATAGGATAATGGTTGAGGAAAAGAATCTGCATAATTCAATATTCTTTTTATGGAATTTCGGATGAGATAATTTAAGAGCCCTATCATTAAATTCTTACAACTCCTATTTTGTTTTGAATAGAATGATTAGAATCAAAATTCAGTGTCCTTCCTGAAGAAATAGTTTTTCTGTGCTAATCAGTGATACTATTGAATACATTAAGTAGGGTATCCACAATTTGAGCATGTAAAGAAAGTACATAATCATCAAAATATCTTGCATAAAAGTCAAATTCAAAATTAATTCTGTTAAAAACTTCATTTTCCAAATCTTCCATCACAATTTCAGCAATAATTGGGAACGAAACTGAGCCTATCGGAGTTCCAAATTTTTGTTTTATAGAAAGTACCATTGAATTTAAAACAAACAGAATTGGGAACATTCAATAACATCAAGAATTTTTTTTCACAGTCTCAGTATGAAGTTTGATCATATCCCATCTATTTTCAATAGCAAGTTTAACTATTTCATATAAAATGTTAGGAAACATGGCTATTAGGTCAAAGGAGACGAAAATGTGATTTATTGGTATTTTAACATTTTCAATTAATTTTAGAAAGGCAGCACTATTTTTAATTGATCTTGCTGAAAGGGTAACTGATTCTTCGATAATTTGATTAAGAAGTTCTTCTAATTTTCTCGTGGGTGAACCTATTGTCGAAATAACCGGTCGTAAAGGAAATTCTGCTTTACGACCTTTGTGAATTGTGTCAATGTCGCACCTTTCGATATTGTTTCCCAAACATTTTTGAAGCCTTAATTTCTCTAGAATTTCGAATGTACCTTTTTGAATCATTTTTATAGGATCATTTGGAATAAATGCAAAACTACCTTCATCATTCGAAATATGCATCATGTTTTGATTATAAACATCTTTTAATATTGCAACCGTAATACTTCCTTTATCAGCCCAAGTAATCAGTAATTTAGAATGACATTTTAATTTTAATTTTATTCTTTTTCTAATTTTAGTTTAGTTTAATTTTGGTTTTTTTAGTTTAATTCTTTTTCTAATAAGGTTTGTGGAGCACCATTATTCAAAAATCCATTCGATAAACCCATAAATCTTGCTCTAAATTCTTGTTCTTTGTTTTCTGGTAATTTTGAAATATTAGCTTCAATGTCTTTAATGATTTCAAAAAATTGAATATACTTTTCTTTCACTATATTTGTTACTTAATCCTTCACACAACCTTAAAATGTTGATTACCTTTCGTGGAATCTCTACGTTTGAAATATTTAAAAACCATGGCTCAGATTGACCTTAAAAAAAAGCTAAGTGAATATTCGGAGTCAATTTTTGTATATCATCTTGGACATTGAGGATGTTTTTAAATTTTCTCTCATATTTTTTATTATTTTTAAAGGCTTTTTTATTTAATTTAGTTTCTCTTGCAAGGCATTCTTTGATGATGTAAACCAATTCTTGTTTATTCAAATTATCGAAAGTCTTCTTAACATTCTCATTTAGATTGTTTGTGTTTGTGCAAGGCAATCTTTTTTAACAAGATTCGAAATAGATTTTCCAAATTTATTAGTGGTCTCATTAAAGGTCTCTTTGTTTCTTTTATTATTGAAATCAAAACAAACTTTCTTGATGATATCAAACATCTTTTTCGGAAAAACCTCATAAATCATGCATTTTATCAAGGAATCTTTCTGTAATGCACCTAATCTCAGTTTTCTACTTATTAAATAAAATTCTTTGATACTTTTCACCGGTCCTCCAATAACATTCATCCCACTACCCCAATTTTCATCAATTTCATTGAAATCCATACTACCAAAACTCGAAAATTAAGATTATGTAGCAACAAAGTTTATTTATTTAATGAAGAGAGAAAGTAACAAAGCTATTAATTTAGAAAAAGATCTTGCGATATACAAAAGAATTTGGGATGGAATCATTATTTGGATACAGTGACTTTAGTTTTGTGTCATAATTTTGAATATGTGTAAATCAATTTCCAATTAAAGAATGAAATAATCTGACCTTGAAATTTATTCAGAATAGTTCGCCTGTGTCAAAAATCAATTTTCAATCGATGAATGAAATGTGTACCAAAACAGTAATCACTATCAATTATCTCTGTTTTGTTTTCAGTTAATAATGATTTTATAATCTAACAATTCTTTATTTTTATATCCGTTCTTTTCCTATAAATTATCCCTGATGAGGAAGTCTAAATTGGCTTCAAAACATGTTGGTTTCCAGTAGTATAAAAAAGACTTAGAAAAAAATGAGTGTGAGGTTGGTTTTGAATGACTCTTTCTTTTTTTCCCTCATTTTTCTTTTTGTTTTGTACATTTATTGTAGATTTGTCTCTAATGAGCCGAAAAAGCGGGTAGTCTCAAAGTCTTTCTTCGTTTTGTGAACTTTTTGGGTATTCTTTTTTAGTACACAACAAATTCTCACAAGAAACTAGAAAAATTTCGATCTTCAAGAAGTATTATTATTATTTCTCTATTTCATTAAAAAAAAAATTATTTATGTTTATAATGTTAAAGAAATTCCGGAAGAATACCAAAAATCTTTCAGTGACTTTTTGACAGGACGAAAGTTTGGTTTAAATAAATATGCTGAACTGGTGGTAATTTTTTTATTATTTTCGTTTATTTTATTTAATTGAAAAAAGTTCTGAAAAATAATGTTCAGAATATAAGAAATGTCAATGTTTCCGAATCACGATGTTTAAAGGTAATTATTATATCTGCACAGAATGACGGCCGGCTTCTCCAAATATTCCGATCTCTTCGGTCTGATTCTTTTCTAAATCGAAGTGTCTGAGCACACCGAAAATATTTGGTTTACGTTCACCGAATTTCGGTAAACCTAACTACCCTTTCCAGTTTCCCTGGACTCACTGCAAATATTTGTGCTGCGCTCACCGAATTTTGGCGAATCTAAACAGAGCCTTTTCAAATATCTTTTTTGCTACGCCATAATAAAAAATCAAGAAGGCAAGTTGGAGAAATTCATTATTTTTAATTAATAATACAAAAAGAAACTTTTTCAAGGTTAACGCTTTTTCATTAAATATTACGCAATCAAAAATGTAAGCAAATGAAAAGGAGATGCTGGAAAAAGGGAGGGGTGATTTGAAGAACACCCCCTCGTTTTTTCAGCTCCCTCCCAACTCCATTTCAGCCCCTCTTTTCAGTTCTTCTTTTATTTTTGGGATACATTTTTTATTTGATATTAAGAGGGCGCTGAAGAGCGGGAGAATTGATTTAAAACACACCCTCTCCTTTTTCAGTCCCCCCTTACCAATTCTCCTCTTTTGTATATACGTTTTTGGGACACATTTTTTTATTTATGTTACACAAAAGTTTTGAATTTCAGTTCAGTGAACTCCTAACCCCACATAATACGCAATGTTGCACAAATATTGCTAGAATATTGAATTAAAATATTGGAAACACTCCAAATTAATATTGCAGCAACGTTCGAGAAACATGAAAATGTCCGACCCAGGCAATATTGGCCTGGAATATTTCAGCAACATTTCAAAGCAATATTGAATTGCGCTCACTTTATGTGTCTGAAAAGTTTCCGCAAAATGTTGAAGTATTTTCTCCAAAATTTTAAAAATATTTCTGTGCAACGTTGCCAAAAAATTGTTTAGAAAATGTATAAAGTTCAGCAAAACATTGCCTTTTTCATCCTTGAAAGTTTCTATAGAACATCACTTGAAGTTTAATAACAAATAACAAAAAGATTAAAGGATAAAGAAATCAAGTACTCATCATTTAATCAGGATTAACATGTACGTGAATGTTATTTATTTCGTATATATTAAATTACAACATTTTCAATTAGGGAAACGTTCCCGAAAATTATTTAATATTAAAGCATTAATCTTCAATAATAACAAAGCATTTTTAAAACTTTTTCATCGTCAGCATCTGAAATTCATCTTCATTTTCATATTCTTCATTAAATTGCTTGGCTTCCATATCTTCGCCCTGTTCATCACCGGTGGTTTTCTTTTCACTACAAAAGAATACCATTAATTTGTTTCGATACATTTGGCATACTTGGCATATCAGCACAAATCACAAGAAAATGAATCTTCAAATTATGGAACCGAACAAGACCGAAAGCACGATGTACCATGCCGGCCCGTACCAGTGACCACAGAAACATCACTAAATAGAATTTAAAAACATTTTTTGAACATGCATCCGTACAAAATAAGTTCTCATCAGCTGTTATCTGAACGTTCTATGGCACAACGTGTTGAATTTTGCAAACGATAACCGGAATGTTTGAAGACGGAAAACTGCGCGAAAAATCGATCATTTTTACATATGAAACACATTTTTATTTGAATGGCTATGTCAGCAAGCAAAATTATCGATTTTGGATATCAGAAAATCCCGTTGTTTTCATATCCAAACCATTGCTTTCTCAGAAGGGTAGCAATCTCGATAAAAGAAACTTACCTACAATTTTTGGAATCAACGGTCACCGACGAGATTTTTAAGAACCTTCTTGAAACTCAATTCTTTCCTTATGCAAAGAAAAGAGGCTTGATGATGACATTGCATTTTGTACAAGACAGAGCGGCGCCACACCAGACCTATAGGAGGTCCTCGAGACAATACATAAACTTTATTTCTTAAAGATCGAAATGAAATCTACTTTCATATGAAAATTTTTGTGTGTACTAAAAAGGAACACCCAAAAAGTTAACAAAACAAAAAATACTTCGAGATTATCCGCTTTTCCGCCTCATTAGAGACAAATGTACAACAAAAGGGAAAAAGAGGGAAGAAAAGAAAGAGTCAACCAAAACCAACCTCCCCTTCTTTCTTTTCTCCGCCTTTTTGGTTTTGGTTAACTCTTTTTTTTTCTCCCTCTTTTTTTTTGTTGTACATTTATTGTACATTTGTCTCTAATGAGCAGAAAAAGCGGGTAGTCTCGAAGTCTGTTTTTGATTTGTGAACATTTTGGGTATTATTTTTGGTGCACAAAAAATTTATCAAAAGAAAGTAGATTTCATTTCAATCTTTAAGAAATTTTAAAAGAGAGACATTAAGCAAAGATTTGTTCCAACCTGCAGGGTTGCCTATGAATACTATTAAGATTTCTTTTGATTGAGGTATTAATGATTAACTCAATTTACGAAAAGGTATCTATTTTCATTGAAATATAGTATACAAATTTGAGTAAGTTAGCAATTTTTAGAAATGTGTTATTGTTTTAGATTACATATTACCTTCTTCTTTTTTGAAAAATTAAATAATCTGAATAGATTGGTTCTAAGTCAACCCACAAATTTTGATCTTGGTACTATGATTCATTTCCATCATTTCCTATGTTTTGTTTACATAAGCCTTGTAATAATTTTTTCAGGTTCCTTCATTTTTACAACTAATTAAAATGTTGACCTGGTAATTATCAAAAAATGCGATTGCCAAAAGAAAGGTAAAAGGAATGATACCCTCGTTGCCTGTAAAAACGATATTCAGAGGAAGATTCCATATAAACAATACGTATATTCTGTTAGTATGTACCATTGAGTACTTTACACTCTTCTATAATCTTATGATTTTTACAGATATTTTTGGTTTTAAATATATTTAATATATTCTTTCAGTCTACTGTTCATTTGTTTTCTCAAATATACTGTTAATATAATTAAAATGCCATTCTGGTACTTATTATGAATAAAATAAGGTTGCCAGAAGCATGTACATAAATTTAGGTATAATAATTAAATACAATTAAAATTGAATTTCATATTTGAGGGTAAAAATATTTAACTATCTTATTATTGTGTCTTCGAACTTATTTTTGAATCTTGATATTTGGGACTAAAAAGTTCTATATTGGTTTCTGAAATCTATTGACATTTTTTAAGCACATGGTTTTTACGAGATTCAAAATTTATATTAAAAAAGTGTATTACTGTCTCTATGTTTAAAAAAATATATAAAATTTACAAAAATTTTAATTTTTGATGAATAATTGAAATGTTTGTTCAATTATTGTTGTGGTGAAGCATTGGATTACAATTTTTGGATTTTCTACGCAAGAAGTTAAAAAAATTATTTTTTCTATTCTGTTTTTCCTGTTTTGTTATTATGGTTTTCAGTGAAATTGACAAAAATTGAGGGTATAATGTGATTTTATGATGGGTGTTATTGGAATACCGGCGAAAAGTACCTATTAAAGAATTTATTTAAGTAGTAAGAACTGAGATTGGATGTATTGTAGAGGGTTTTATTGATAAAATGCAAGATTCGTGGGTTTTTCCAAAAATATATTTCAAATTAACAAGAAAACATCTTTTGAATTTAAACAAAAAATGAAAACAAAGAAACCTTTAATGAGGATACCCCAATGAATTTAAGAAATCTATCTTCAATTTCGTTAAAAAGTTGTCATGCACAGACACACAGAACTTTGTGGTATTTTCCGGTTTAGAAAAATAAAATTTTTATAAGACAGTGGATTTCATTTTGATCCTAAAGATGTTGATTTTAATAAGAAAATGGAAATATTGACCAAAGAGAATTCGACGATCATTTTTATTTTATTTTTTATTTTTAAGTGATATTTGAATTTAATTGATATATGTTTCATCATTCACAACTGTAGTTTTCTATAAATTACCCCTGATGAGGAAGTTCAAATTGGCTTCGAAACATGTTGGGTCATCAGCTGTTTCTAATGAGCCGAAAAAACATGTAGACTCAAAGTCTATTTTTGAATTGTGTACCTTTTGGGTGTTCTTTTTCAGTGCACAAAAAATTTTCGCAAGAAAATAAATTTTATTTCGATCTTTAAGAAATTATAGAGATTATATTGGACGGTTCAGACTCAACTGTTGACGCTAGCTAGAGCAACGAACGAGCGGTTTGGCACTCTTTCTAAGATCGCGTTTAGAATCGGAGGTAGGCTCGAGGAATGAAAAGTTGGTCAGTCAGGTACTCCATCACGATCCAACAAATTATGGTCTCGCTACGCGCATCTAAAAAAAAGTCAACTAATCAACGAAAACGTATAACGCCATCCATTTTTGAAAGGACTTTGAGCGGCAGATTTGAACCAAGTTAAACGCTAAGTGTGCGTATCACAGAATTAACTCGAAATTTCTTCTAAATAATTC
>JAUMHM010000004.1:9520303-9534975 GCA_032362435.1 Melikaiella ostensackeni
GATAATTTTTCTATCCTCGTTTATACCTCAAGATATCTCTGCATCTACCTTTCCGCCAGCAGTAAATAAACTTCCAAGATAGACGAACTCATCAACTGGTTCTATCATCTCTTCGTTCAAGGCAATATTTTCTGAACAATATTCAATGTCTGCGATTTTTATAACTTTTGATGCTTCACAATTTTTGCTTGAAAGGTCTTATTGCAAGTCCCCACGATCTACGTAAAGAACCTAGACCCATGTGTGACACTACAAAATTAAATACGAAACACTATATTTGAGACAGGTCATTTTCTCTGTTTTTAATGCACAAAACATCTAAATAAAAGTTTATAGTGCCAGCACTCACCGTTCGCAAGGTGATTGACAATTAAACCACCTCTTTCTGTGAAGTTGTCAATTTGACAATTCGTGCTTCATCAAGGCGAAAAATGGGGATCAGATTCGTATTGAGCATAAAAAAAATACTTCAAAAACGAGACATTTTTTTTGTATTTATTTTTTTGTGGTATTTATAATGGAAGACCTGTGGGATTAACAAGTACATCTAGACTATCTATTTGAAGCACATGCTGTGTCTCTGGTAATATAATTAGCAAGCTAGAAAGAGGAACAATTCAATCGAACGATAAACTTTGCCTTATTGTGGATTGATTCTGTACCGTAATTGCAATGTCTCCGGGCCTAGATCAGGCTGTATGTCTATATCCATATTTTTACTTGAAACTTTTAATGATAATTTATTGATGATGCATAAAATCACACTTTGGGTACTAGAATTTCGCAGATTACGATGTCAGCTTTCAGGGAAGAGAGTTCTATTAAGTAATAATTAAACATAATTAAAAGATTTAGTAGACAGAGACGCTTTTTCCATGCTTGTCGAAGTCACAAGTAGCGAGACAAAAATAGAAACCGAAGAATTAGAGGCTGAAGAAAGAATAGTGGAAAAAGAAGAGCACAATAAGTAAAATTAGTAGGAAGCGTAGTAATATAACGTAACTTTTGCTTTATGTTGTTGAACATCTTTTTCTCGTGTCGTATTCTCGTCCCGTTTGCCACAATTATTCTTTAGATCTCTGATTGCTCTAAGCCTCCCTGTCTCACTGTCGACGTTGTCTTTCCACCTTCTTTGACGTTGGCGATGTAACTCTTTTGTTCTTCCCGGTCCGATGACGTCGTATCTTCAGATTCTGAGGTAATAGAGAAAACTCTTTAAGACATCTTTGACACGAATCTTTATTTCGCTAGGTGAAATTCCTAGTTCGTGGCATTATGTTTCATATAGCCATTTAATTCAGTAAAGTGCTACATGTAGTTTTGTGAAATAAAATTTGTTGAGAAGAAGTATATGAAATCATGTAAAATTATCAGCTTAAAAAAATTATTTAATACAAAATTCAATTTAATGTAAAAAATGTTCAAAAATATTTCGTGTGTAAAGACGTAAGTTTACAAATTTTATGAAATTAAAAATATTCCCAGCTCAGGCGTCCAGTACAAAACACTTATTCAAAAAAACATTCATTAGGATGGAGGAGAAGAAGAATTAATAATTAGTCGAAGCAGATGCGAGTTACAAAAGAGAATTTGCAGAAACCAGAATTTCAAGAGGTAGATAGTGGAGAGCTGAATGAATATTTAGATCCTCATAGAGGGAACTAAGTGACAGAATCAGGCAATAAAAATGTAGAGGGCGCATGGGTAATACTACGGAATAGACTCTTTAAGAGTGCATCTGAAGCGTGTGGACTTTGGTTGTAGGAAGAATGGCTGCTGGAGATGCTTGGTGGAATGATAAGATCCGCGTGGCTGTTGATGAGCAAAAGCAAGCGTACTCGAGAAAGCTAAATATTAAAGGTCATAGCAATGAGGAGAGGAGTAGAGCAGAAAATAATTATAGGGACGAGTACAGAATAGCAAAGATACTAGTCAAAAAAAGCAAGGATAAAATCGAAGCGGAAGAAGCTCAGAAAATGCAAAATGATTTTCAAGGAAATAAGAAATTATTTTGGAAATAAGTTAAAAATATCAGGAAAGGAAGTAGTAGTACTGATCTAGTCGGAATTCAGAATACTGATGGTAAAATGGTATGGTATACGGACAAAGTGAAAGACTCTGTGAGTGACTTTTTTACGAAATTGTTTGGAGATGAAGTTATGGAGCATAACAACTGGGACAAAGAAGAGGATACGTCAAACAATCCCATTGTAAGTGACGAAATAGGAATTAATGTCTTCGACATAATGTTCGGCATTAAGAATCTAAAGAATGGTAAGGCTGCTGGTATGGATGGTATTGCCGCTGAAATGCTTGAGAGCGATGACGTATATTTGTTCGAATAGCTGAGCGAGTCCAGAAATATATATGTGCTAAGAATGGGGAAGTTCCAAATGATTGGAGAAAGGCGATTATCGTTCCACTTCGCAATAGAGAGGGTGATAAAAGTCACTCTACTAATTACAGAGCTATCAGCTTACTAAGTACCGTGGGTAAAATATTTACCAAGGTACTTATTTGTAAGGTCATGGAAATAGCGAAAGAATGGATCCGGGAAGTCCAATGTGGATGTATGCCAGGGAGATCACGTGCGGATCAGATACTTAGCTTGAGATAGATCACAGAAAAAAGTTTAAGAGCAGAAAAAAAGTCTTTTGTACATTTGTTGATCTGGAAAAAGCCTTCCATAAGGTGGATAGAATTAAAATTTGAGAAGTTCTGAAAGAGTATAGAGACAATGGTTGGCTTCTCAAAGCAATAAAAGCAATATATGATAGTAGTAATG
This sequence comes from Melikaiella ostensackeni, assembly GCA_032362435.1. NCBI lineage: Eukaryota > Metazoa > Arthropoda > Insecta > Hymenoptera > Cynipidae > Melikaiella > Melikaiella ostensackeni. The sequence continues at coordinate 9,523,089 of JAUMHM010000004.1, forward strand.
CGAGTATGAGGGTGAATGGACAACTGAGTGATTGATCTGATATTAGACAGGGCCTTAGGCAAGGCTGCGTTATTTCATCCTAGATATTCAATATATAGGGCATTATTTCTGAACTGCCCCAATTTTAAAAGTCATGTTCCCGATTGCTTAAAAATTTTAAAGTATGTTTTTCTGAATGATAGAAGTTCATCCATCAATTTATAGACTTTTTCTACCATCCTTCTCCGAACTACAGGAGATGAAGCTTCTATCCCCCGGACAAAACGTATATTTTCAAATGGTCATAACTTCCTTTCCACAGGCATGAATTGAATTTTCTATGAGTGATTTCTGAGGAGTTCTTTACGCTCTTCCATCCTATACAATCCATTTTTTCGAATTTTTCAATTTTCATGAATAAATTGCGAGGTGAAATGTTCATTCTAATTAGAAAGCGTGCACGAATTACATAACATTAAATAGTGGGGGGAGGTCTGATTTATTACGGTAATGGTGAGAATATACAGGAAAACCTCTAAAAATGCGTTATGGATGGTAGGGCAATAAAACTTGGGCGAAAAAAGCGTTATGTAATTAGTGAACGCTCTCTTAAACACTTTTGTTCCGTAATTCGTTTATAACTACATGAACAAATTTTCGATGCACCTAGAACCACTGAACATAATTTTTGAAATGTTTCTGCACCAATTAAAAGTATTTTTGGATGAATTGGATTTGAATGAATCAGCGCCGATCGGTACACCGACTGGACTGTCCGGCCTATCCGAGCGCGCGAGAGAGGATTCCGCTCGGATATATTCGCATAACCGCATAAATATTAGAAGTTCTATTATTTCGACCAAAGTTTTTATTGGAAAAAAGTCAACCTTTCTTTTAAACTTACTTTTCAAAAAATCAAAAGTACTCGAAGGGTAGAAAATGTTAAATAAACGTTAATCTTAAAACCCATACTCTTCATGCTGGTATCCAGTCTGCTCAACATTCTCTGTCTGATTCTGCCGTAACACTCTTATCATCCACGAACAACGATCCATACACTTTCACTGTCCCCAGTTCAGTACCTTCTTCGTCTAAGAGAGCCATTCTCAAACATTTGTCCATGTATATATGGCATGGCTTAGGGTGAGCGTATTCAAGTACCCCAATATTCCGATAACAAATTAGCTGTCAACAGTCAGGTGCCGAAAACGAAGCGTTCTTGAATATTCTACTACAAAAAATTGTATCTGATTTAGCCTAGTCGCTGACAATATCAATTTTCATTATGTATACGGTCCATTCATATATTGATAATACAGGAGGGTCTTTCACCTTTTTGATTCTAATGTTGAATATTATTGACGTTCTTTGATAAGTTTTTAACATTCAGTTTTTAATCAAAGTGATCATGAGTAGTCAGATTATTCAAAATATAAATACAATCATTACAGTTTAATGGCACCTTTGAAAGGGGGTAGAAGAAATTGGATATATGAACAGAAATCTGTTTCATCATAAACTATTAATCGTTTATGTTACACCAAAGTATCTGCCGCAAATTAAGATTGGAATAGTAATAGTAACGGTATATTTCGTGAGATAAAACGAACAATATCATTAGGCGAATATCCGCTTTAATGTTAAGCGCTAACGAAGCGAAGCTCTTAGCTTGAGAATCGAACGTCTTGCACGGTAGGAGCCGAGAGCGACGACAGCAGCACCCGCAGATATCGATCCAACCTTCGCCTTTCACCGACCATTGTCCATGGCACGCCACGACTGGAAATCTAACTACCAATAATTGCCTTCGAACTCGTCAAGTCATATAGCGTAATAGCATAATAACCAGAGCTAAGCGATCAGATTAAGGCAACTAGTGTCTCCGGGTCCCAAGTCACATTGATTCATGGTACCTTCCTGTCGGACATCCTTACAAGGGTTATCAATGCTTCGGTTGACACTTGCTGCACGAACATAGACACTTTAGTCAATTATTCAAGAGAAAACAAGTCGTCAGTTCAATTTATTTGAAAACACCCGGGTCTTGACTTCTATTTAAAATCGTTTAATTTAGCACTGAAAAAATAGATAGTAGGTCAAACTACTGTGTTTGTAAAATATGCCATTACACTCAACTGTGCCAGTATCGGGTATGGCCTCGATGGCCATGCCTCGGTTCCAAGAAATTCTATGATGTAAACAGTTCGGGAGAACTGCGTCATTCCACTGAGCTCGCGCGCCTCTCTCTCGGCCCCTCGGACCCCGTATCAACAATGCGAGGTGGCGGCAATCCTCTCTCTCGGCGTCTTGAACCCCTCATTTACGAATGCGAGTTGGCAGACATTCTAGGATGAATAATAACCCAGGTGACTTCAATCCAGATTTAAGTGTATTACATTCTATACTCAGTTTCCCTAGAGAAGTTTGCGCATAAGGGAGAAGAAAAATGTTGGTGATGGAGTTTCCTTTCCTTTTTTTCTACGCATAGTTTTTTTTCATTTTTCTTCTCATTGGTCAAAGTTTTACATTTATTGCTTTCTTGGTGTCCTTCGGTAAAGTTGGTCAAAAAGTTGTGACCAGATGTTAGCAACAGCAGCCTCGAACATCTCAGCAAATCCCGCCTTCACGGAAAAAATTTATGACAGACTGCGCAAAGGGATCCAAAATTCGTCGGTCGTTTGAGCCTTCTCTCGGAAAACAGATTACACGTACTTTATTGGTTGGCATAACTATATGTGTTTTTCTTTTTGGTGTTACTGCCTAGTTTGTTGAAATGACAGTGTGTGTAGTAATACCAATAAGAAAAATGATTCTGAAAACAAATAAAGTAGCAGAGGCATATTTCATAAACCAGGTACATGGACCTGTTACCTTTTTTCAGTGAAGTCGTGAAAGTAAATTCCTAAATGTCAAAGTATATGCCTAAGTTACCCGGATAAAGAGCAATATTTGAACAATTCCGTTTTTGGCCTATTCAGAAAAAAGTGCATAAGTTACATATTTGTTTTCACAGATTTTTGTGCGCTGAATACGATTCTGATACTCATTTATCTTAAAAACGTCGGGAACATTGTTCTATCAAACAGAACCATGTATCCGATGTTTTTAACGAACATTAATATATCAATCGTATTCAGCACGTAAAAATCTATTTTAAAAATATTTTATTCACTTGTGTTTCGATGAACTTTTGCATAAAAACTTGACTCATGAAAAGCTTCAAGTTAAAATAAAATAATGTTGTCGACGCGACTGTTGATGGTGATCGGTTCTCAATGTCATCTGGCAGGATGAACATACCCCATTGGGTATTCTAATGTTATTATTTTCCTAAGCTCAGAAAAATAAACCGTCTTCTAAACTGAACAACAGACTAAATGACGATTCATACCGTATTAGATCTAACAACATAGTAGATTTTACAGCCTTTTCTCTCAAACACTTTGTTTTTTGATTCTGTAAAATCGACTGCGGTGCAACTTGACTTCGTTCCAGTTGGCTATTATTGGACTCCTCTAATTAAACAAAACAATTCCTGATTTTATAAGACATAATATTGAAACATTGAAAATTACTTCTTTGCACGAAACAGGCCTTCAATCCTATTCACAATTCCGTACTGGACTACATATGATGTACCTACATGATTCCAATTCAACACTATAGCTTTATAACCGTTCAGATAAAATATGGTATCGTATTTTTAACATTGAGAACCATCGAGTAGCATAATTTAGCGCGTTAAGGACGCACGTGCGAAGTACAAATCGGCTCATATTAGTCGACATTCGTTTCAAAGTTAATACGACTCACACCGTTATACATGCGATCGCCTGTGGGAATAATTAAACTGGCGTAGTATCTTCTACTTGGAATAGAGACAAAGAGCCGACGATAGATAGGAGCACCGCAACAGCCAGATAAATGGAATGGACAACCAATCCCTTATTGTTATCGGATGAGAGATATCTCATCCAAATACAAATACGAAATGCTCCCTTTAGCAATAGTTGCATATGCAGCTGGGAGGTGTATACATACTATCCGGACAAGGCTAACCTCGTGTTATTGAGCGTGTAAATGATGTAGTGTAACGGGGTGAATATTTGTGAGAAACTGGATCACAAAACCTTGCCCAATCTTAGGGCATACATGTTATTTTAGGCATCACCGAGTTTTGAGTGATCTCGGACAGTAAAGCTTACCTTGTACATTAAATATTTCCAAAATATTATGAAAATCCAGAAGCCTTGCGGACAGAATTTTCGCTTTCTGTTGCAAGAAACTAGATTCGGGTACTTTCGATAACCCTTTTCACTCTTCAGGCTTAGCGAGGCTGCGATTGTTTTTGGGCAAGATTCGAAAAAATAAGTAGGAAGTTGTTTCGGAAATGAAATTTAAAATTCAGTCCATAAGGCCTCCAGGTTTTCACATTTTTAGAAGTTTCTTTTTCAGAAACCACATTATAGTAGTTTGGGAAATGAAGCCAGATTTCTGTCCGCATGGCTATGAGAGAATTGACTCTTATTTAATCATACCTGTAAATCAGTAGCACTGATCTTAAATGATCTGTTGGCCTTGTTTAGGTAGTGAAGCCATAAGTTGAAATGAAAAAAATAGAAAGAAAGCGCTAATGATTCACAAAAGACGGCTTTGTCGATTGTGGAACCAGGACATTCTTACAAAGGTGAAAAGAATCTATACATGAGAGGGAGAAGCTCAACAAGGAAGTTCTTTCATAACGATCTAGATTTCCCAGACAATACTCATGCGGGCGTAATAAGAAACTATGACGCCTTTGCCTTTCGAGCTTCATTGTTTACTGAAAATGGGTATCGATACGTTTACTTCTTAAAAGAAACTGCTTTCACGGCGAAACACAAAAGATCTAGATCAGGTTAACCACATTTAAGAAAGAATCGTACACATATAGTACGATCGTTCCCAAGATTTCTTAAAATAAGATTTCTTATATTGCCTGTAATTTACTCTTCCTGCAATAAATTTGTGTGCATTGATATTTCAAAAAAAGATATTTATCGCTATCATATTTTTAATACAATTCTTTTCAAACACATTGTCTCAAAATGTATACAAATCTGTGAAAAATTACCCTGATTTAAATTGTTCCCGATTATTTAGTAGCAAAATATCCATGAAAATTAATGTTTATCCAAATATTTTTAATCACCATATCTCTGAAATTATTCAACAACTTTTCTAGCTTTTCATATTTATGTTAAATAAAAAATTCTGCACTAGTTGCTAAAACAATCTGCAGATTTGGTGATGTTCTTTTCTAGGTTTGGCGACAGTCGACAGATTAAAAGGGAAGTGAAATAATCTAAATATTTTGAATAAGGTTGCTAACTTGACAAAAGCTACTAGAATGCAATAAAACGAAATTATACGATTTTCCAGCATCTGTTACCGAATGACTAAAGTTTAGATTTTTAAGAACAATTTTGAAGATTGGAACCTTTCACTAAATCTTTAGATACATTTTACTTCCGATTAAGCTTTTCATCGAATCCAGAAAAGTGCATTCACCAAACATAAGGGAGAGTATAATTTCAAAACATCTTTTAAGATGCATTAGAGATACGAGTGTCAGAGTGATAAGAAGTTTCTTAACATCAGTGTAGCCACACTTTACGTTAGAGCTAGGAAAATATATCTTTTTGTACAAAACACTTTTTAAAATAAAATTATTAGTTCTCGCGTATTTCGGATTGAAAAAAACGTTGTGGATACAGCACCGGCAATGATATACTCGTACGATTCCGACCAAATCTGTCGGTGTAGTTTACTCGGTAATTAAATTATAGTTAAAGAAAAAGTTTTTTTTGGAAAGTCTCACAAATATTTTTGATTTATGATCAAATTTACTTTCCTCTAGTATAATAATCAATATAACAGTCCAAAATGGTCCATTTATTCGAAAATTAATTACTAATATGAGTAACGTGTGAGTTTAGAACAATAAAAAAATTAAAAATAGTGTATAATGTATTTTTTTGGGCGATTGCCGATGGGTGAGCAATTCATAATTATCCAAAAAACCCATCTAGGTATTTCCTCTCTTAGAATTTCCCACAAGACATCAAAGACCCTTCAACCTTGAAATATTGAAAAATTGACCTGCGGCGCTATTCGCTTCGTAGAAGGGGAGGGGGGCTTATCAACTCGCTCCAATCGCAAAAAAAGGCTAGCTACAGCTTAGCGAAGTGCTCTGCTTAAAAGTTGAAGACAATTATGCCGTCCTGATGAGGAAAGTTGCTACATACATTCTGCCGTAAGGAATACTTTCACATTGAGGACTGCAAGAAAACAACTCTTACGGCAAACTGTACGTATAAACTTTCTTCGCTAGCATGGCAGAATTATACTCGCTCGGTGAAACTGCAATAAGATATCGGTTTTATGTTTCATATTCTTATAGATCTATCTGGAGAGTCTAAATATGCTTATACAAATATTTTCATCGCTGTTGATATCAAAGCAAATCTTAAATTATAATTTTAGTAGACGATTGGATCAAATTGGGTCGCCGTTACTATCATTATAATCCATCGGATATCAAAACGATACCCCAAGATTTATAGCGAATTTATTGGCAGAAATAATATGAAAACTCGAGATTGAGAGTCCATTTCTGATTTTTCTTAACAAAAGGGAGAAGTCAATGGATATCGAGTAACATCAGAGCCATTGACTATAGTAAAAGGTCATTAGCTTTCAAGTTATCTAAATACCGTAAGATAACTATTCAATGCGCGCATAATCTGTGCATGTAATGCACGGCAACAGCACTTTGTTACATGGCGTCTGTATCGATACATCCGATTGAATCAAATCTCAAGCATGACTGCACACGACGATGCACTTGCGGCATGGTATTTCACGATCTTTGAGATTCAAACTGGGCCGGCAATGCCTCTTACTAGAACCCCAGTAATCACAAATCACGGTGGTCTTAGCCATAAGATTGTGGATTTAAAATTTATAGGAACAAATATTTGAAGGGTGCCACGGCAAAAGGGACTTAACCACATTTTGTCGAAAATGAGATTATTAGCTAAAAGATCCTGAATAATTCGAATATACATCTTCACCAAAGAATTTTTTATAACTCGTTTTTTCGATTGCAGAGGATAATAGATACTATTCGAACAATAGTCCATAGTACCATTTTTTTTAAATTCTTATAACATGAACAACACCGCTCTGAAACGGGTCGCTGATCAATCTCTCTAGCAATCATTCCAGGTGGAGAGCTTCACAAAGCCATCGTATGTCGCGGTTCACACATAAACACACAAACTGACTAATAAGCCATAGGAAGATCTCTTTACCCCAACCATATCCACTAATCAAAGCTCTCCATGAGGGCCCGTGAGTATCCAGAATCTTTCATTTCAGGCGTCTGTCGCCGTGCTGACACTCTTTGTCACACATTTCTTTATATAAACAATTTCCCGCTACAAGTCCCTATTCTGGCACACATATTTTGCTTCCTTTACATCTATACATCTTTTCATGCAAGCTCTTGTCAACCAGTGTTTCTTCTACATCCTCATTCTAACAACCAGAGTTCATCAGTTTCTTGAATCGCTCCGGATGTAAAACTTGCCTCAGGTCCGCTAGGGCCTTTTCTTCGCGGAATGTCTAGAGGAGCCAGAGCTAATTATATGTTCCGTTCTAGGGTCCGTCGGATTTTTTTGCTGTATATTATGTAAAATGTTCTGCTGATTATGAAAAAGTAGGGTGATTACCCCGAGGAATGGGTCAGTCAAAAGGTGCATCTTTTTTGAAATGCCATATTTTTTTATAAAAGTGATCGATTTCGAGAAAACTCCGATTGAAGAAATAAAAAATTCAGAGCCAGAATAGAAAGCTCTTTTTGTTTATAACCAGCTATTTTCTCAACAAATTTCAAGAGATAAAAGATACTCCTTTTCGGGTCTACTTCAACTTTGATGCAGAAAATTTTATTCAAATGTTTAAATTTATCAACTTATACACCTTTTTGAATACAAATACTTTGACGTGCTATATCTTTAGCGATTTCAAATAAAATCTTCTGAAAATTGGTATATCAATAATTTAAAGCTTCATCAAAAAATTAGCATCCGCTACTTTTAGATAAAATAATAACTCCTCGTGCTGTTAACGATAATAAACAGAGTCTCGTTTTCAGATATTATTAATCACAGAGACTTGTAGTAGAGCTGAATAATTTTGATGAAAATTAAATAATGAACTGGCTTCATCTTAAAGTTTCTATTACCTATTCTTTGTTTATTATTACAGATTATTTTTCTTTGGTTGAAATGAAATGGATCCTTATGGATGTTACAAAAGATAGGTAAGTTTTTTTTGATTTGTGAATTTTTTGGGTGTTCTTTTTTAGTACACAAAAAATTTTCATAGTAAAGTAGATTTCATTTCGATCTTGGAGAAGTTTTAAAATAGTGAAATTAAGCAAAGTTTTGTTCCACTCTGCAGGGTTGGCTATGAATACTATTAAGATAACTTTTAACTGAGGTTTTTATGATTAACTTAATTTAGCAAAAGATATATATTTTTATTTAAATATAGTATGAGAAGTTGAGGAAGTTAGCAATTTATGGAAATGTGCTATTGCTTTTAATTATTACATTTTTCTATTTTGAAAAATGGGACAATCTGAATATATTGGTTCTAAATCAACCTACAAAAGATCTTCGTAAGCGGCATGAGCTATCCATGAACCATGTTCTACGCCAAAGACGTAAACGCATTGGTCTTACAAGAGACTGTCATATCTCAAGCAACCCGTGTACAAACATTTCGTCCCGAGTTTCGTCTTGATGACAGGCAATCAAGACATTTTCAAGACTTGTTTAAGACGTTTTGTAAAGTCTGGCTCATGAAATGGAGCTAGACTTTATTTTATGTCTTAAACCAGGAAAACGATTTTCAATGCCTACCTGCCCTGGCGGTTAAGGTTATCCTTACCATCGTAAAAGCTAATCCATACGTATATTTGAAGAATTTTTTTAATTTATTACACAATATGCATATTACATAAATTCATTCTATTCCATTCGTTGTTACTATTATAGTTGTTCGGCGACAATTCCGAAAATGTTGTCTGTTTTTTCGTATTTCTTACAGTTTAATAGATGCTTGTACACTATTTACAACACAAAGGGTCACTATTTTATCTAAAAGTAGCGATTCGAAAGTGATTATAAATACAATTTTTGTAATCAAAATATACAATCATTGGAAATTACACTAAAATGTTCTTGATTGAATAAATTTAGATGCATGGCGTGGAAAAAATCTTTATTTTCATTAATTAAAATAAAATAAACTGAATTTACAGAATATAAGTGTAAATATTTTTTTTCAACGTCTTACATCTAAATTTATTCAATTAAAAACATTTTTGTAAAATTTCGAATGATTTTGTTGACATTGTGAATTATTTTATGCTACCGCATTTGATATATATGAGTAGAAAACAAATAAATGAATGAACATACATGTATATGAATTTGATACATATATTTTAGATAGTCAAATTATGATATTACATGAGAAAATGAAGTAAGTGAAACCGAACCGAAATAGAACTTAATGTTTCAATGGACAAGCAGAGACTGAAATCTGAAAACTGAGGACAAAAGGGCTAATACCCTCAGCCACTGCATAGCTACCTGAATGCAAGAATTAGTTTCTCTCTAGAGTTTGAAGTATGAATCATCGTTGTTTCCAACAGATTATTTTCATAACACATTTATTGAAAATTTGACTTTCAATGCCTCCGGAGCGGGTCGAAAGTTGCGTGTTCAACCCCAGACTAGAAAGTTGAGACAGGTGACTGCGACAGCAATTTACGCCACTAATGCCAATGTTGACTCCGTGAGCTACTGCGCGTGTGTTAGGACAGTGCGCTCATTGGTCGCATTTTTCGCATTTAGCGCGATTCAACAGTGATAATATATACAATTGTTGTAATGAAAATAAATAATCATTGGAGATTGCGAAAAAATGTTCCTAATCGAATGAATTTAAATGTAAGGCGTGACAAAAATCTTTATTTCAATTAGTCGAAATAAAATAAACTAAATTTACAGAATATAAGTGTAAACAAATTTTTCCCACGTCTTACATGTAAGTTTATCCAGCTAGGAACATTTTTGTGAAATTTCGAATAATTATTTATTTTAATTACGGCAATTGTATTTATTATCACTTTTGAATCGCGCGTCAAATGCGAAAAATTGCGACCAGTGAGCGCGCTGCCCTAACGCACGCGCAGTAGCTCAGTGAGCCAACATTGGCATCAGTTTTTAACTCATTTTCGAAATATTCATTCATTTTCAAAATGAATAACAAAATTTGTTGCTAATCATAATCCGCTATGAAAAGGTAAATTAGGAGTTCTGATTAAAATAGGATGAAAACTTGTGATTCTTTGTTTTCCTGACAGGGGGGCTTTGCCCCCCGAACCAATCACAGGAGCTCCGCCCCTCTCCACCGTCGGAGCTCTGCCCGGACCCCATCCTCCCCCTTTTTTAGGCATTAATTCCAATATTTTGATTGAAATTTTTCGAATTACGCTAAAAGGAATCGATGTAACCTATATCCATCATTGCATACGTATTTTCAAAAACATAACAACTGTGATAGGACGTAAAGAATTTGCAGGCATCTAAAGTCAAATTCTCGATAAATTTTTTATGAATAATTGTATGCGCAACTCGGGGAGAGGCAAAAATTTCACTCGTGAAATTGTCGCCTTTCGCCCCTTGTTGCGCAATATCCTATTGGTAAATATTTTGCTCACGTTACTAAGTAGGCTTATAGTTTTGAAATAAGTACAGTCACTTTTATCACCCTTTCCCTTGTGAAGTGGAACAATAATCACCTTTCTCCAATCATTTGGAACTTTCCCATTCTCAACACACACACACACGCATATATATATAATTCATTCATTCATATATATTTACTTATATATATTCATCAACTCGCACAGCCACTCCAACAAACATACGTCACCGTTCTCTAACATTTCAACGGTAATACCATCAACATCAGCAGCGTTACCATTCTTTAGATTCTTAATTGCGAACATAATATCGAAGACATTAATTCCTATTTCGTCACTTACAATGGGACTGTTTAACGTATCCTCCTCAATGTCACAGTCTTAACTTATAACAGTTATAACTCATTAACTTTACATCATACAATTTCATGAAAAAGTCACTCACACAGTCGTTCACTTTTTCCGTATGCCATGGCATTTCATCATCAGTATTCTGAATTCCGACTAAGTCGGTACTACTGCTTCTGTTCTTATCCCTATAATAAGTTTTCTGGTAAATATCTTGCTCGCAGTACTTAGTAGGCTGATAGCTCTGTAATCAGTATAGTCACATTTGTAGTACTGCAAAATGTATGCAACATACTTCACAAAAATTACTCGTTTTTTTTTCTTCGTGTAGTCCTTGTTACTGTGTCAATTATGTATCTTCGTTTATTTCAATGGAAAAAACACAGCTCCAAAAAAAAAGTTGTCAGCCCCAGAAACCAGAATAGACTTACCCCACGTTTTTGAGGACGCTGAGTCCGAATCCGGAGCCGGTTTGGCTCCATCATGTCAGATTTCGTCCCTAACCTAAAAAAATATGGAAAATCGCTGATTTCAGGTGAAACATTATTCCCGTCTATGAAAAGTGGTCATATTCTATGTTTTCGAGGTCGCTGAGTACAAATCCGTAGTCTTTGCGGTTCTGTGACGTCATACTTCGTCCCTAATCTCAAAAAACGTGACAAATTAGTAATTTTATGTAAAACATACATTTTCTCAATGCAAAGTGGTCATATTCTATGTTTTCGAAGTCGCTGA
>JAUMHM010000004.1:9543260-9553442 GCA_032362435.1 Melikaiella ostensackeni
TACGTATTTGAAAAAATTCTGTAATAAATATTTGGCCCAAAAAAAGTTAAATTTGCGTGGATGGTTGGACCAGCGAAATGGTCCTGTGTGCGCTGGCTAAACTGCGTGGTGTCTTAATTATGACAGGTGCGTGGTTCAATGATTTCACGCTCGACCGTGGCACCAAAAAGAGGACCCAGGCGGTGAACCAAGCCAAGGCGACACCCGAACCGATCTGCCGTCTGAAAGATCGACTTTTGAGGCCTGTAGAGTAGGGTGGGTCGGAAAACCCGATTTTTTGAAACTCGAAATTTAATAGTGCGGAGAAGTTGCCCTTCGGAAAGACAAATCTTGGCCAAAAAAATGTTGAAATTGGTCAATACTTGACCCCCCCTCCCCTCAATTCGAGGTCAAAGTTTAAATTTTTGCCTAATTTTGTATAGGCCAAAATATAATGGCGAATTTTTGGTAATTATAGTTTTTGTTACTGAAAAATAATAAAAATTATAAATCATGAAAATAACATTTTTATTCAACTTAGATTTTTTTGAAAATGCGCAAAAAACACGATTTTTTAGATTTGACTAATTGCACATATTTATAAGCTGAAAATCTTAGGCTTATAATTTCTTCAGTTTAAAGTAAAGAAACATGCAATTATAACGATATGATGAAAAAAATATATTTTCAAGGAATCTGTATTATTATCGAGGTTGATAACAACCGATCAGAGGAGATTTTTTCACACACTGTACCGTAAAACAGAAATTAACTGTATCGATCTGAGGGTCAACCCCTCAAATTCATAAATTTTAACATAATTCCAGATGAAGTTATAAATTTATATGTGCGGATTAATGTTATTACGTAATATCAGGAACTTTGAAAACCACATGGAATCAGTAATAAGAGGGATAATGCAATACCTAATGCGTTTTCGAATAATTTCTTGATATACATTTTTTGTCTGTATTTTTACAATAATAAATGTTGAAAAATCACGAAATAAGCGAAGTACCTGTGAAGAACCATGTAGCTTCAGTATTTTGGGTACAACTTATTCACAAATAAAGCCATATTTTCTATGTGGGCGCCATTTCGTTTCTCTTCACACCTCAAATTCACACGCAAATGAGAAAAGTGAGGTACCATTTTGTTCAGTAGAATGTGTACGTTGAGCCTGACATGCGCCAATTTGCGTGTATTTTCATGTTTTAAAAAAAAAGACTTACTCAAAGCAAATATTCAGTGCACTCGCCTGCCCAATAACGTCTATAAATGAAATTGAAAAATTTAAACTATGACTAACATGAAAAAAATAATGTTTCATTATTATTATTATTATTTATTATTATTATTTATTATAATTATTATTATTTATAAAAATTATAATACTAGCAGAAATTTACTCGCCGTTGCCCGGGCAGTAGCAAATCCTAACATATCTTTCAAAAGTTACGCAAAATTGAACGGAGCGACTAACATTACAGAAATTGAACTCAAACATGATGATATAGTAGAATATCTTTAAAAAATGAGAAAAAAAATCATTTAACATTTTTACCTCTTTGAGGGAGAAGGGGTTGATCACTCTTGAAATCTGGTGTACAGGCCTTCCTGAAATCTTTGAAATCTTTGTGAAATCTTTGTGAAGTCTTTGAAATCTTTTGAAACATTTGAAATCTTTTGAAATCTCCAAAATCTTTGAAAGCCTTTGAAAGAAAAATACTGGGAACCTTGGGAAAAATTTGCTTTCTATTTAAATTCCAAATTTTAAGCAAACAATCATTTGGGGGTAAGGAGGAAGGGATAGGGAAACTGAGGGGTTAGAAGACCCCTATGTTAAAAAATTATAAAAATTAAAACAATGATGAAAACATATTTTTAAACCCCTATGCTGGAGGCTCTTCTTTCAGCCCGATTTTTTCTGGGAATGGCTCAAATTGAAGCCTTCGCATGTAGAATTGACATAAAAAAATTGGCTCTTTTTTATATTAGTGATTAAAGAATTTAAAAAATTAGAAAAATGAGACAAACTTGGTTACGTAGACCTCTATGCTGGAAGCTTTTCTTTTAGTCCAATTTTCTTCGGGGATGGCTCAAGTTGAAGCCCTTGACGTGTGGAATTGACATAAAGAATAAAAATACTACTTATGTTACCTTTTTCTTTTTTGATATAAGTGTTTAAAAAATAAGAAAAATAAGCAAAATTTGTTTCTTTGGACCCCTATCTCGGAAGCTTTTCTGTTAGTCCGATTTATTTCAGGGACGTGTCAAATAATAATCAGAAAAATGACCATTTCTTCAAAGTTAAGCCTACACCTACGAAATATTTTCTTGAGGTTGCTTGACGACTGCTTCTTGGACTGATTTCTTTTTCAAATCCAAGATTTTGTAGCCTCGGGCTAAAACCCTTATACCGAGGGTCGGATGTCCGTCCGTTTGCCGTATTTGCATGGGCCTTTTTTTACAGAATTTTTTAAGAACGACCAAAGCGTTTTTTACGTGTAGGTAGCGTCTTTTTTTTGAAAATCTTAAACAGTCTCCAGAAGAGGTAAATTAAATTTAAAATGTTGTTATTATCTTTATTTTCTCATTTTTTAAAGATTTTCTACTATATCATCATGTCAGTGCAGTTTAGTGCATTTAGATAAACAATATTCAATGTTTTTCCACCACGAGCGAGAACAAAAAAATTAAGTATAACGTATGACAGGTTTATTTGAGTTCAGTTTCTGAAGTTTCAGTCATTTCGTTCAATTTTATGTATAAATTTAAAAAGATGTGCTGAGGTTTGCTACGTCCCGGACACCGCCGGATAAATTTTTGCTATCTTTAAAATCTTTGAAATCTGTGAAATATTTCAAATCATTCTGAAATCATTGGAATCTTTGTTAAGTCTTTGGAAATCTTTGAACTCTTTTGAAATTTTTTGAAATCTTTGAAATCTTTTGAAATCTTTTGAAATCTTTTGAAATCTTTGAAATCTTTTGAAATTTTTAAAATCTTTTGAAATCTTTTGAATTCTTTCCGAAATGTTTGAAATGTTTGTGAAATCTTTCAAATCTTCTGAAATATTTTGAAATATTTTGTAATTTTTAAAATCCTTATTATTCCAAATACGCCTAGGACACATCTTTGTAGCCTTTTCACGAGGAAGTAACATTTTTATGAAAATAATTCACAACCTAGTGCCTGATTTGCGTATAACATAATAGACCACGAACAGAGTTGTTTCATAATTTTAGATCAATCAATTTTTAAACAGCTAATTTTAAGCTAAACTCAGAGTGCTCCATGAATTTTGTTCATTATGTTCTTTAAGAGAAAAAAAATGGTTGAAAATGGAAAGCGCGAAAATACTCATTCAAAGTGGAATCACGTGACATGAAATTTAGCAGGGGGTTTCAAATATTAAAGTCAATGAGGGCATGGCTTCTAACCAGAAGTTTTATCAGCGATAATCACTAATACCTAAATAGTGATTGTTGGAAAGTCCTATCGAATTGATGTTCATCCTGCCGCCTAATCAACATCGTTTAAAATATGTAAGTTTCAAAATCAAGTTAAAAAGGGGTCGTCCATATACTTCGTCACACGTTTAGGCGGGGGGGTTAAGCATTTGTGACGAAGTGTGACATGGGGGAGGGGGGTCGGTCATGCGTTACGTCACAAAAAAAAAATTTCCAATTATGATGCTAGTTTTAAAAAAATTTTTACCATGAGGTGGTAGCACTATGTTGACAATACAAGTAATATGGTTTTAAAGCGTATTTTTTTTTGTATTCTGAACAAAGTGGACAATTGTCAATGTTTTCAGGTATTAATTCTGAATATTGAAACTTTTTGTGATATTAAAAACATGTAATATGAGAAAAGTTATGATAAATATTACGTAGACCATTATTTGTCGAAAAAAATTGACAAATTGTGAAAACCCCTGAAATTTTGAAAAAAAATCAGAATATGACGTGACGTCTAGGGGTGGGAGGGAGGGGGGGTCAAGATTTTGTGACAACCTGTGACATGGGGGAGGGGGGGTCTAAAATGGGCCAAAAGCCAAAAACGTATGACGTACTATATGGACGACCCCAAATAGTAAATAAAATGTAGAATATATTTTAATGACGTTTATAAAATTAGAAATTTATAAGCTATACAAGATCCAAGCACTGGAAACGTTATATCTGAATATGGAAATAACCCTATTTCTGTGTGATAATAACATGCCATAAATATATCATTCTTCCCCAGACTGGTAATTTAGTTCCTGAAAAAAAAGTCTCGTCAGTTTAATACTACCATTTCCATTGGAAGAAAAAGTGGAAAACTAGAGGGCAGAACTGAAGGAAGGAAGAAGGAGCTTCCAAGAAGACAGATCTTTCATCCGCTCCACTCGACCTCTGATTGCTTGTTCCCGAAGGAATTCAGATTTCTTAATCCATAATGCATGAACCGTTTAAGGAGCGCTTAGCCCGTGACGTAAACTAATGTAACAACTTGCTGAGCACTAGAGTGAAAATATCGTATACCTCGTGTACATAATCCACGAACTGAAATATGTATCCAATAAAATAATTATTATTAAAATCCAATAAAACAATAATATAATATCCAATATATATATAAGTGTCTACTATCGGAGGTTTGTCCGCCGGGAGTGGGTCGCAACAAGAGAGGAGATGAGAGAGAAGAAAAAATTGGAGCTTTGTTGGCCATGAGATTGCAGCGTCATGCGTTCGAAATAGCTCGTAAAATCGGAATGGCTGCGTACAGCCCACCGTATTTACAGGATAGACAAGATCAGTGCTAGTCTCTTAAAAGACACAGCCCTACGCGACCCACGCAACCCGATAATGGTACATCGCCTATCTCGCTTTAAGTCCAGGTATGTTCGCCCGAACTATACGAGTACCGGTACTTGAACGAGCCTAAACGATCGCTGGTTCTGTCCATTTCATAGTCCTCGGCGATAAGACGACTCCATGCAATGTTCGGTATTGTTCACCATGATGGAGAAAGCCTTGTCACTCGAATTCATGACTTTGCCGCTTCAGGGTCAGGGGCGTAGTGGTCATTCTGTTATAATAATTCCGCTGGCACTATTTAGGACATTTTAAACAATTTCGCATATATTATGTTGTAAAAATCACGAGCAGAACAAACAGAAATGTAATTTTTTTTTGGTAATTTTCAAGTTGTTAAAGTTGGATTTTTTCACATCTAAACCAAAGAAGAGACAACCAGCTGATATGGTAAACATACCGAATGTTGTGGCTAAATTTTACGATGTGAAGGTGATTTTCGTTGTAGGTAGAGAATAGAGAATACTCTGAAATCGGGATAAATACAACAAGTTGTTTATTCTGTGAATGAATATAAAATTTAAGATTTAATTCACAATGTATTTAGTTCAGATATATTGTCAGATTGAAATATCTTTATGGATTTCAACATTTTACAGCTTTATACTGGCATGAATCTAAATATTATTAAAATACAATACTCAACTTCTTACATTTATCAAATATACAGAGAGCTTTTCCTGGAAAATGTTTTTGTTGCTGCTTTTTTTTATTGAAGATAAAGCATTTTTGCGCCTGAAAGCGGCAACGAGAAGCAAGCCATTGCTGAGTCATTGCAGCGCTGCAATTGATCGAAATGGCTTGTCTCTCCATGCCGCTTTTAGGCGCAAAAGAAATGCTTCATCTCCAGTTTAAAAAAAAAACAGCAACAAATTTTTCCGGAAAAAGCTGTCTGTATACTTACAGATTATTGCCTTTAGAAAAGGTAGTAGAAATATTACATCGAACATTTCATCCGTGTAGATGTCATGTGGTCCAAATAAACAACCGAGTCATTTCAAGCACCTCAAAGAATCTTTGAGCTAAGGAGAAGCGGTTACGACCGCTATATCTGTTTGGGGTCGGGCTTTCGGATCGTCAGATTCGGGCTTTTAAAACGTTTGTACATCCCTATTTCTAGGCTCCACGAAAATTGCTCAAAATTTTCCTTGAGCATTTCTCTCCACCTGAGATCCCCTTTGGAAAACTACTTTGGACGAGTCCTTTAACAAACGAATGCCTTGTACGTGATGTTTCTCGACTTGCTCGAGATCAGAGGAGTCTTTGGGTACTCGAAAGGATTCGCAAAGTTCGCGAGTCGAGTGCACTGTACGTCGCGCCGTCTACGTCATAAACGATTCGTGACGTGTGTCGACACGCGTGCACACGTGAGCAGTCGCGTGTTAGAAGCACCAGTACATAAAGGTGGCGAGGGGTTTATTTGAAGAACGTGCCACGAGGATATCCCAAGAAGCTTTTCTGGTAAAAATAGCGGAAATTGCATCTCGGTGGGGAGTTAGATAAAGTCGCGTCACAGTCTGTACGTGACAGTTGCGATGGGCTCGCTAGAGGGAGTCTCCGACACCTTGTCCGTAGTACCTCGTATATTTTCAATGCTATGTCGACTCTTTACAGCTGTTACCTTCGACCGTCAAGTACAAGCGTTCTTGCGAGTAACAAGATAGCTAAGTGTTCGAATGGAGTGGAAGTGATTACGTGACAAGACGTTTTTTGGAAGCAAAAGAAAAAGAGTAGCAAAAAAAGAAAACAGTTGTAGGGGATATACAGACTTATAGACTTACAGAACAGGGTGGTCCAATACAAAATTAAGTGAATCCTAGACAAAAGATTGAACATTATGTTTTATTGTTAACATTAATAAGATGTGAGATTTATATGCTAACACACTAAATCCCAACGTGTCAAATATTAATATATTGATATATTGTAAAGTTTTTATTACGAAGCTTACCTACGTAAATTAAAAACGCATGATAATGCATTCCGTTACCTATTGTCTTTTCGTAAATTGTCATCACTGAAATATTCCTTTTTTTCTACCAGAAGAAAAAATAAAAAAGAGGTAGATATTGGCAGATGTAAAAGGATAGAAAATGTGTATCTAATCCTATCCCTTTCAATGCTTTTTTATGACATGGTTAATATAATTCTTTCCTTATCTTTTTCAATTCCCTCTTCTGCATCGCAGCCTATCTTTCGTCTAACAACGTCAATCTTTTTTATCCCTGCGTTTTCTAACCTAGGCTATCCGTCGCCAATGCTCGTGTGAATCTTTTTATATATTGCCTATCTTTTTCAATCCCCACTTTCCTAACCCAGCCAATCTCTCATCTATGCAAGTCAAGTTTTGCATCTCATTGCTAATATAAATATTCGCCTATCTTTTTCATTCCTTTCTTTCCTAGTCTAGCCTGTCGCTCATCGATTCAAATAAATTTTTTTCTATCTTTTTAACAGTATATAAGGCAATTTTTAACCTATGAGTGAGTCGTGGTAGGGGGGCACACTGTCAAAACTAGAAATCTCTTTTTTACGTTATCATTTTTTGCGTATCCTTTTTTTGAATAGAATAACTTCAAGCTGTTATTTCCAATGTAAAACAAATGGCAGTGAGTTCCCACCAGTGGTTTCATTTTAGCACCACTCGAGACTGTTTTTTTTTCTGAGAGTTATTTTAATACCTGAAATGAACCCTGAAATAATAATTTGTTTTTACAGTGCAGAGGTAGAAAAAAAAATAAAAGTTCCGTACGAAAATTTTCTAAAATACCTATTCAAAATTCACTCTTGGAGCAAACAATCAAAAGCAACTTGAAAAAAGAAATAATTGATCAGAGCTTCTAGGCTTCATTTTCATTTTCATTTTCGGGAACTTTTTTAGAGATATGCGTAACTCTGCGGCACAGGGTGGGGTGAAATGATATTTTTTGTGTCAAAATTCATTATCTTACGACAAAAACAACATAGAGGGATGAATCCTTTTGTAGGTTGTAGATGAATACCCTCGGAATATGGGAAAAATAGAAAGTTGAAAAAAAATTTTTTAACCTTCACAGTTCATGTCGAAGTTGACAGTTTTTGGATAAAATTTAGATTATCGATTACCATGAGCGCTTAGGCATCCCATTTTATGTGCTACACATTTTTAAATAGATTTTTTCATTCCAGTTCCAAATCCGTCCTGAAAATTATTCCACGACTTCACGGTTCGGAGAAGAAAGCGATTGAAGATGCTATTCGAAACTTTTAAGGTCTGAAATATTTCTACGCAATCAAATTTCACTATTCATGGTATTGAGAGATCTTTGGGGTCGCTGATTTCTAATCTAGAGTCAAAATGCGAAAATTCAAAATAGTAAATGGAATATGGCGGACAAAAGTCCCAAAATAAACCCGATATGATTAATAATTACTACTCGGTAGTTTTTGAAATTGCTGGTTTTAAATTCGAAGTCCGAATATCAAAATTCTAAATGACGAATTCAATATGGCCGACAAAAATTCTTAAAAAAAGATATGGCTAGAAATAACTACTCTGGGGTTTTGCGGATCGCTGATTTCAAATTCGAAGTCCAAATCTCGAAACTGAAATAAAGATCTATAAATAAGGAAAGGGAAAAGCATGTCTTGATATTTGAAAATTTTAGAGCTGCTAGTAAGAATCGTAAAGCGTTTCATGGAAATACCTCAAGATTGAAACTGAATAAGATTGTAGGTAATAGATAGGCGAGTTCAAAAACACCCAAATAGTAATTTTCAGTTATATAGGTTTTGCTTTACAATTTTTGTCGAACATATTGGATCTGCCATTTTGAGTTTTGACGTTTTGACTTCGGACTCGAAATCAGCGACCCCAAAAACCTTTAAATACCATGAGTGGAGAAATTTGATTGCGTAGAAATAACTCAGACCATAAAGGTTTCTAGTATCATTTTCAATCGCTTTTTACTCCGAGCCTTGAAGGCATAGATTAATTGTCAGGCCGGATTTGGAATCGGCATTAAAAGAAAAGAAGAAAGTGCGCATGGTAATCGATAATCTAAGTTTTATCCAAAAACTATCAACTTTAAAATATTTTATATTATTTCTGTCCAAAGATAATGAACTTGGACACAAAAAATATCACTTTACCCCAATGTGCGGCACACAGAATATTTACATGTATCATATGAGTATTAATGCGCATCTCGTATGGATTTCAAAGTTTTTCTGTATTGCGCGTAGGGTCCATGAGTCAACTTTGACGTTATTTGACTTTCATGTTGCAGAGATAAAAAGATTGAAGTGAAGATGAAAGATAGCTTATGTTAGAATTGAGAAATAAATAAGTAAATAAATAGCGGCACATATGACATATGACAACTGTTGACATGCCACCACAGGCTATAAATGTGTTTTTAAAAATGTGTTAATCTGAAGCTATTCACTGTGTTTTCGAAACCAGTGAACCAGTTGAAAGCTATTTTCATTCAATTTTCGGACAGCTCATACTATAGAATTTTCAAATAAAACATTCTCACCTTATCTTTCTGCATTTTATTCTCTTCAAAAATTGTTTCTCCATGTTTCGTACATAAGGATTAGAACATATCAAATGACTTTCAGAATGACAGATTATAAATTCCCAAGAAACTGCAAACTTCCCACAATTAAATTTCTCATTTCGCTACACCAGCGAACGTTACACTAGCGCCAATTTTTTTAAATGAATATAAATATTAAAGTATAAGAAATTTTTAAGTCGACACTTATGAGTGCATTCATATAATTGAAAACGAGATATCTATAATGTATTTGATTTATTCAAACTATGTTTGAAAGAAGCCTTACCCGTTACACCAGCGACATTTCAATTGTACGAACGCATTTTCTCATTTATATGAAGAAATAACTTTAATAATTTTAAAAATTAGAAAGGGGGCATGAAATTTGATTCTTCCTTGAAGATTCGGCTTTAATTTTCCGTAAAAATATTGTTTGTAAACAATTTTGGCAGTGTCGAAGTAAAAAATGTTACCTTTACGCCAGAGACACGTACATTTTACGACTAACTTTACGATCCAATTATAATTTTTTCTATACAATCTATAGGGTTTATATTAATTTAACTATATTCTAGAATCATTTTTAAACAAAACAAGTGATTTTCAGATTTTTATCTTATAAAATATACAAATGACAGGCTTTAAAATGCCTAAATTTTTCCAAAGCATTGTTTCTTCAAAGCATGATTTGTCGAACGACAACTATTTTCAGAGAGTAAAAACTTGGGCGCGTGTTATGATTGAGATGAGAGGCGTGTGTTTGTCAAAACGGGGCGAATGTCAGTAATGTTAGA
>JAUMHM010000004.1:9556144-9579385 GCA_032362435.1 Melikaiella ostensackeni
ACTGCAATGTTCACGAAACGTCGGCAAGATTCGTAGTTTTGCACACGATTGAAACCCGAAACACCTCTTTTCATCAGAATAAAAATTGTGTTCCATGTCTGGGCTGAAAAATCCATTTTTTTTTTTGCTGAACAAGAAAGAGTCTGATTACCTTATAAATGCGTTCTATGGCCTGACAGCTGTGAAATTTCGACAAGTAGCTTTTTAATTGGCAGCGAAATAAAAAATTAGGCATAGGTTTAATAAGAAGAACAAAATTGTTGGAAAACACTGGCCTTCATCCTTTCTGAAGCAGAAATCGAACCTAAGCATAAGAAAACCAGAAGCATCAAGCATCAACAGGTTAAAAGGATTTAATCGTATCGAAGTCGATAAGGTTTTCGAAAATCTGAAAATCATGTACGATATGTATCATTTTACAACTGCATGAATATGGAACATGGACGAAACTAGAGTAACCACTGTTCAGGTAAGAAATATTAAAAATCAAGCAAATAAATAACTATTATAAATATATTAGAAATTAAACAATCTTATGTACTATTTCAGGAACCAGAAGATATGTTGCCTCCAAAAGGAAAAAAGAGAGTGGGATCTTTAACGTCCTGGGAAAGGGGGAAGAATACAACTCACGGCACCCTAAATTTCCCATGTAAAATACATGGGAAAAAATCACTTTTTGGGACTTTTGGGATAAGTTCTGCAGGCTTAGAAAAATGCTGCAGAAAAGCTATAGGACTTGTAGAGGACTCTCTAGCAAAGAATTCTATATAACATTAATATGCTTTTGACATCCGTAATACATCCCCACGGTGCCACGAAATGGGCCCCTAAATCCAAAAATGTCAATTCTGCACACAGTCTACAGTTTTCTTAGTCTGCGTTACTTTGTTGTATATTGCATATCATCATATAATAGTCTCATTATTTAAAATATTCTTTTGTTCCAACAATTTTTCTTGTAAAATATGGGAATTTTGTTATTTAATACAGTGAATAGTAATTCATGGGGATAACTACTGATTTTCGAAATCAATGCATTTCACTGTTTATATTTTTGAATTGTTGAAACAGAAACATTTCAAAATATAATAATGACTTCGAAAATCAGTAGTTACCTCCACAAATCAATATTCATTGTATCAAAAAATAAAATATTCCTAATATTTTTCGAAGCGTTTTCGAAACGTATTTCTTCTAGGAAAAGGTATCTGCGTCAATCTCGTAATTACTTTACAATAATTACATTACACCGAAATACTGTGAGTAAATTACGAGTATTCGTTTAGACAATTCAAGTGTGTGGGATATAAAGTTTCTTATTCTCAGAAATCACTAGTTGTAATACTTTTAGCAGTAAAAAAAAAGAAATCCAAAAATTTTCAGAAAAAAATTGTTTAAACAATTTTCGTCTGTATAATTAAAAATTGAAAACGTATAAAATTTATTGAAAGGCAAACCTAGATTATAATTCTGTCAGAAATAAACTGACTTGAGAAAACACAATTATTTGAACAACTGGAATCTGTTTAAATGATTAAAAATTTCTTACACATGTTGATACATATTTCATTTGACCAACAGTAATAATTTATGGAAAAAGACGAGAATAAAATGCTCAAAACTGTAGAATACGTGCAGAATCGACATTTTTGGATTTAGGGACACTTTTCGAGGAACCTTGGGTGTATGTTAGGGGTGTCAAAAGCATGTGACTGATACATACGAGTATAATTCTTCGTTGGTGAGTTCTCTACAAGTCCTACAACTTTCCCGCAAAATTTTCCCAAACCGACAGAACTTATTCCAAAAACACAAAAAAGTGATTTTTTCCCATGTATTTCACATAAGAAATTTAGGATGCCGTGAGGCAGCAGTAACAATCAAACTTTCAAGAAAAAAAAAAAATTTCCAAGGCATTTTTGAGCGACCCTACTATGCAATGAGTGCCAGTGGCGGTTACGTGCCCCCCGTGTTTATCTTTGTTCGAACCAAAGCCTCTTACATTTTAAACAGAGGTGGACCAATTGATTCTGTAGTTGAATGCACTAAAACAGGTTAGACAAATAGAGATGTTCATTAACCTGGTTGAAACATTTCGCCAAGAATGTGAAACCGACTGAAGAGGAACCTGTATTATTGATCGCTGACAAACATAACAGCCGTAACAGTGTTGAATCCTATGAATTTTTTGTAGAAAACAACATATATGTTGTCACTTTTCCACCACACACGTCTCACAAACTTCAGTCCCTAGACGTTACCTTCTTCGGACCACTAAAAAAAATCTACTACAGGGAGTGTGACTTTTTTATGAAGACACATAATTTCTAAAAAAATCACGCCTTATGATGTTACAGGTATTAAACTAATGTTTAAAATTCATTAAGTTATTTATTATAATTATGACGCTTATCAATAATTCTTCTCATGCTTGCAGGTATATTCAACCAGGCTTACGTGAATGTTTATATCACAGAAAAAGCTAACGATGGATTCAAACGTACAGGGATAATGACTTTCAATCCCTTCATTTTCATTCAGGAAGAATTTGTAGCTGAATCGGGACCATCAGACGGTGAACCAAGAGGAGACGATGCTTAGATTGAATTAGAGAGAGATGAGACTCAGCTGCGGTCCAAGCAGATGAAGATTTTGCAGCCGAAATATACCCATTACGATTAGATGGTGAAGCAGAAAGAGACGAAGCTCAGCTTCTTAATTTTGAATCTGATTCAACTTTTGAGGACATGCGCGTGCCCGTTCATAATTTGCCACTTCCTCTTCTTGCGGAAATGGAATCCTTTAACGTCGGTGATGATAAGAACAATCAAAATGTTCTCAACAACAATGTTCACACATGTGATAATGAGATCTTCCTTTCAGAAATATACGCTTTGTTGCTTGAAATCATGCCCTTTCTAGCGACTGTGCCAAGCACACCTACACAGACAAAAGGACTAAGGCAGAAGCAGCATTCTGAGATCTGGACCATTTCTTCGATGAGAAAAGTCATAGAAGAAGAGAAACTGAAACAGGAGGAGAAACTAAAGCCAGCTGAAGAATACCGAAAGAGAAAAGTAGATAGGGCCAAAAAGTAGTCTGACAAAGAAGAAGAAAGTCGCAAAAGAAAGTAGATGAAGTCTGAAATAAAAGCAAAAAGAGCTGCTGAAATTAAAGCCAGAAAGGAAATTTTAATGAAAGAGAAAGCCGAAATAGCAAAAGAAAAGCGGAGGAAGAAAGAACTTGAAGTAGAAAATATATAAAAGTTTTCTTTTATCTGTTTGCTAGAAGAAACTGAACGAAAGATTCGTATCAAGAAGAAGAAGAGGTCAAAGTCTGTTGCTGAAATTCGGGTCTAAACGAAAATTTTTTTATAAAAGTTCCTGCTGTATTAACTTTAGAATTCTCGCATCTTTTAATAGAAGTTAAATACTGATGTGATTATCTGTAGCTACCTTCGTACCTTTTAGCTTCAAATTTGACTTCACCTATGTTAATACTAACAAATCATGAATATTGTAATTTTCGCAATATATAAAGTAAACCCAAGATATCAAACTACATGCTTCACATCCCGATGCAACAAAATTGCTTACATTATTCTTTAAAATGAGAGATATATTTTGGTGCGCCAGATTGGGAGCCGCTACCCTATCTAAAAAAAGCATTTATGAAAAATGTAGTGCATATTGTCAACAATCTTCCCTTAAAACATTAAAATGTTAAAACGCGTTTTTGAGAAAATCCATTTTCAATATTTTCAGAAAAATAAAAGCCATTTTGTCATTTTCAAAAATTTTCATATTTTCCTTGGATCATTCGATAGTTCAAGGATTCCCCCATCATTTACAAAAATAGATATCCAAATATATGTAATCGGAAAAATATATATATCATTTCAAAACAAAAGTCTGTCAGTTTTCGACAGATTTCGACAATTGGAAGGTTAAATCCAATAGCTCGCAATTCCTGAGATGTTTTTTCTCGACTTAACTATGAAACACGTGTCCCGTCATTTTCATAGCAGAATCATATATTTAAAGGCCAATTTATTCTGACACCCTAACCTGGACTTCTCTGCATGATTTGAAATAGTATCGGTCTGGTACCATTTTTTGAAATTCTCGAAGGATAACATAACCTCTTTTCTACGATTGTTTACATAACTAATTATTTATCCTAAATGCTAATTATTATATAACAAGTAACACCTATGTTCATAATTAATTACAACAAACATATTTTTTGATATAATCTTATATTCATCAAAACGCAAAAAAAATAATTGTAAAAGAAGCTGTAGCCACTTTATTTGTTAAATTACTACCAACTGAAAAATCCCCTCTTCTCAAGTGGTAAAATCAAGTTGAAGTTGGTAAAATCGCATTCTCGAACCATGTAGATTTACAGTTGGACGTAATAATGCATGTTTACACGGCGTGACGTTAAAAGTCCCATGAGGGAAACTTTTCAAATTTTCTTGTCGAAAAGTGTCAATTTTGGGACGACTGTAAATCTACAACGTTCGAGAATAAGATTTTATCGATCTTAATTCAATCTTATCACTTGCGACGTGGCAATTTTACAGTCGATTGTAATTTGAAAATTAAAGTGACGACAGGTTTTTTACAGTGAATATTCAATCGTATTCGACAGCGTTGACGTGGTGAAAAAAGTCGACAAATATCTAGTTAATTTTCAGTAAATTTTGTTACCGGAATGACGTTTTGTCGAATTATCTCGCACACGTCTACCTCAGCGCAATTCTACGAATGCACTGTCGGATAAACAACCCCTGCAATTCGTTTTACATTTTTCATCCAACAATTCCTAATTAACATTATTCAACTCTTATTTTGCCGTATTATATTTCATTCAAACTTTACTGCAATCGCAATAAGTTCAACATTATAAATATTAACTATACACTACTAAATTAATCACACGCTTTAATAATTTCAGTTTTGTTATTACTATTCTTCTTTATCTATATTACAAACAAAAATTCATTAAAGCAATCTTTGACTAAAGTCAATATAGTCACTAAAATTATTTCAAATTCCACGCTACCTTTGATTCAACGAATGTGGAATATTTTCAATATCAGAATATCATTTTAGGAACTTTCGACTTTTGTTGAACGAATACTAGGGTCATATATAATGCGACAAGCACCGGAATCCCACTACTGTAGTCTACACTCTATAGATCATTTTGTGTTGAAAAGCGCTTGTGCGCATGTGCGCACAAGCACGTGTTTTCACGTGCATTATACCATTTCTATTTTTATTGATAGTTTCTATTTTAAAATGTTACCCTTGAAGTTTCATTAATTGTGGGAAATTTATGGAAATCTTTGAAGTTTTTGTAAGTCTTGAAAATTCTTTGAAGGTTATAGAAATTTATGGAGGTTTTAAACCTCGTGAAGTTTTATTCAGAATTTAGCATTATTATCACATTTCTGCATATGTTGTGTTAAGAAACCTGAAAAAATGAATGGTCTTTTACCATTTCAAAAACCAATATGCAGGGGGCTGGTGCCCTGCTCTGGATACAACACAAACCGATCATAACTACTTTGGTTCTGACTTCGTTTTCATACTTCCTCTTGAATGACCGAGTTCTAGTGGAACTGACATTATAACTGAACACACTACCTTATGACGATTTAGCTGCTTAGTTTGAACATGATCTTGTACTTATGGAAGACATTTCTCGCATCACATTGTTAGTTGGGTGTATACTTTAAATAATGAACAAAACAAGAAATAATGTAACCTTTGATTGGATTGACACATCTGTTGACGACAGGCATGCCCTCGGAAAAATTTCAGGCGAAGAATGGAGACTGGGTGTTTGAAATGCTAGAGGTGTAAATGATCTTAAGGCAGTGAAATTGCGGTATACAATGCGCATAAGAAATCTAGATATTTTATGTATACCTGAAATAAAGAAGAAGGGATGTGAGATAAGAAAGATAGAAAATGGACTCGAACTATGGTCAGGAGTAGATGATGACTCACATGGTAGACAAGGAGTCGGCATGACTATGAATGAGAGAAAAAAAACAGCATGTTAAAAAGTATGAATGTGTATCTCCTAGATTATTATGGGTTAGAATAAAAATGGGAATAAAAAAACTATTTATTGTAGCACGCTACGCTCCAGTTGATGCTGACAATAGTAATGTAAAAGATATCTTCTGAAACTCATTAAATAATATTCTTGGTACTTGCGATTCTGGGAAAAGAATCTTTCTACTCGGAGATATGAATGGCTGGGTTGATGTGCAACGCGAAAGTATGAACAAGGTACTTGGTCATTACGAAGATCCAAAAACTAACGGTAACGGGGAGAAATTGATTAGCTTATGCTTAAAAAAGGGCTTCTTTATCATGAATACTTGGTTCATGAATAAAATTGTCTGCATGAACAGTTGGTGCAAAGACGAAAGCCACAGTGTGATCGACTTTGTGGTAGCGGATGATAGAGTGAGAGGTCTAGTAAGATATACATAGGTTATGAGAGATTCTGAATGTGGAACTGATTACCACCTCATAGTTTCAAAAATGATCGTAGATTAAGGATAGAGAATAAGATGAATTAATAATGAGACGAAGCAGACGCGAGTGAAAATAGAGAATTTGCAGAAACCACAAGTTCAGAAAGTATACAATAGTAAGCTGAGATAATATTTAGATCGGCATAGAGGAAACTGGGTCACAGAATTTGGCAACACAAATGTAGAGGGGGCATAGATAATACTACGGGGTGGCATCTCCAAGAGTGCATTTAGAGTGTGTGGTTCTGCGGTTGTAGGAAGAGAGATTGGGGATGCTTGGCGAAATGATGAAATCTGCGTAGCTGTTAACGAGAAAAAACACGCGTATTCGAGAAAGCCGGATATAAAGATGACTGTTCTAATTATAAAGCTATCAGCTTTTCAAGTACTGTGGGCAAAATGATTGCCAAAATAATTATTAATAAGTTTATGGAAATAACAAAAGAAAGGATCTCGGAAGTCCAACGTGGATTTATGCCAGGAAGATCATGTGCCGATCAGATATTCAGCTGGAGACAGATCACAGGAAAAAATTCGAGAGTAAACAAAAAAGTTTTCTGTGCATTTGTTGATCTGGAAAAAGCTTTGGATAAGGTGAAGAGAACTGAACTTTGAGAAATCCTAAAAGAGTATGGAGTGAGTGGCTGGCTTCTAAAAGCAATAAAAGCAATATATAATGGTAGTAAAGCGAGTATAAGAGCAAATGGATAACTGAGCGATTGGTTTGATATTCAGCAGGGCGTCTCGCAAGGCTGCGTTTTGTCCACCTGGCTGTTCAATATACCAGACATGGACAGATGTCAAGAATGGTTTTCTTAGACAAAGAAGGTGTTGATCTCGGGACAGTGAAAGTGCTTGGACTTGCATTTGCAGATGATAAGGTTGTTACGGCAGAATCAGTCGATGATTTGCCGAGAATGTTGAGCAGACTCGATACCAGCATGAAGAGTATGGGTTTTAAAATTAACCTGACTAAAACGAAAATTATTGTGCTTTAAAGAAGGGGTGAGGAAACAGTACGCAACGTTGCCTTAAACGAAGAGAGGATAGAACAAGTTGATGATTTCGTGTATCTTGGAAGTTTACTTACTGCTGACGGAAAGATAGATGCAGATGTATCCAGATGTATAATCGAGGGCAGAAGGATTGTCGGCAGTGTGAGAACCATTACTGGAAGTAAAAATGTGACGAATAAAGCTTAAGTTGCAATATATAATTCTTTTCTTGCACTCACTGAGCTGTATGGTAGCGAAACCTCGACATGCCAAGAAAAGGATAGGAGTAAAGTGAACGTGGTTGGCATGCAATTCCTGTGGATTATATGCATTGAAACGCTAGTGGACAAAGTCAGTAATGAGTGAGTTCTCAAAAAATGTGGTGTAGAAGAAACACTGATGGGCAAGAGTGAAAGAAATTTGTTGAGATGGTTTGGTCATGTTGAGAGAATGAATGAAGGACGTTTAATGAAGCAAGTGTATTTAGTTCAAGTGAGCCATAGAAATACAAGAGCTTACATGAAACGAAATATACTTTATGTAACACGAGTATGGTCTTTCTGCTTTCTCGTGTGTGTTTTGGAGAAGCAAAGCAGGTCTTTGTTGGTGGGGAGATACTTTACCAGCCTGGGCAGAGAAAGTCCACTTTACCGGCGTATGCATATGCCCATTCGTTATTTCGCGCGATGCGCACTGTTCTATGATGTACTTGTCCCTTTAAAGTAATCTCAAAGGTGAAGGTAAGTTCATGAAAACAGTCGAAAACCATACTCTCATTACATAAAGTATCATGTGTACCGAGAAGGCAAATTCTTTTTACGGTCTCGCGTGTTTGCAATATTTCGGCTACGTGTCAGCTGCACCTCGTTCTTGCAAACTCACGTTCGGCCGTAAAAAGACTTTTTTTGCCTTCTTCATGCAGAATACACTATGAAGAGAAACGTATGACGAAGAGTGTCAACGGTGTGTTAGATGCCTGAAATGAAAGATTTTGGATACTCATGGGCCCTCGTGGAGAATTTTCTGCGTAGATATGGTTGAGGAAAAGCGTTCGGATCTTCCTATAGGTTTATTAGTCAGTTTATTCTTGTGAACTATTAAAGTTAATATTGATAAAGAAAGTTGAGTTGCTTTTAATTCTCTCTTTTTCTCTTATTTTAGTTGTGATAGACTGGTTTAGTTTTTTACTAATCTAAGTATAGGGTACACGTACAAGTAAGTATACTTGGTGTCGACCATGGTAAAAATTTGTATACAATTTAAATAAATCGCAAACTTTAAGTGTAGCGATTCGCCACACTGCGGGATGATTCCAGACAACTATTTTGGAACGTTTTAATGCCATATTTTGACGTTTACATCTAAGGAACGTGTGAGGACGTTGTAATTACGAATTTTGTGCCCAGTGGGTAGGTCATACCTCTCTGGCAAACTCAAATCTGCTCCTGTACGTGTATTAAAACATTTTATGGAAAATTTAAATTCTTGTGACTTTTCAGGTGTTTTTCTCGGAGACATTGCATTACCCAACATCAAATACGAAACAGAGTGGCGCCAACAGAAGTTTAATCAAAGTTTTCTCGAGGAATTAGAAAAATATAGAGATGAAGTACTGAAAGAAGGTTTACAAGTTGAAGAAGAGGGTTTGACTGGTGAGTGAGGTGTAGAAATCTGAAAATCTTGCCATTTTTTTCCTCCTTTTTTCGTGGAATACAATTATTCGAGACTTTAGGTAAACTCATTTTTACACAGAAATTTTACAATACAAAAACGAAAATGACGCTAACAACGAACACAGTGAAGAAAAAGAAACTTTGTTCCCTATCCAAAAATCTGAGCCGATTATGGTGGATCTCAATCAATATAGCATTGCTGATACATTTACTTTTGAAGCAAAAAATGGGGACAGTGTACCTTTGGTAAAAGACGATGGAATAGATATCAGGTAATCTAGATTATGAAAATACCGTGACCCGCGTGTAAAAATTTTGCAGATCTGATCCGTCCTAGATTACACCGACTAATCTAATCAAACTGTACTAATTGTAAGTATAAAGTTTATGCACATACAAACGATTGACTAAAAGACTTAATCGAGCACTAATCTGGTGCTAGTTCATAAATTCCAGACTAGTATCTCCTTGTGAGAATAATTTTTCTAGCACAGGTATGAAAAAGCCGCTTTTTGACACCTTTCGTCAAGCCATAAGTGGCTTCATTGATTTTTGTCACCTCAAGCCATCGGTGAGCCGAAAGCGGAATTGTGAGCGAGCCTTGGCTGACCGAAAACGAAGCTGAAGGTTCACCTAAAAGTCCTATTTCGGCTCACCAACGGCTCGAGATTATAAAAATCATCCTCGCTTACGTGCATACTACATAAACTACATGCATTTTACTCGTATTTCTAAGATATCGTGTGGTTATCCGAAATATATCTGCTGGATATATGGAAATTTCTATATCCCTGGGATATCCATACGATGTTCAGGGATGTTTTCTGGATTGTTTAGGGATATGTACTTTGAATATTTGAATATCCAAGAAACGTCCAAAAAACATCCTACGGTAGCCAGCTAACCTGATACTGTACTGGAAAGTCTCTCAGTTATCATATTTTCTAAGGGGAATTGTTACTAGTATGTTACAAATCTGATTGATGACATGATAATCGTGGAAGTTTACATGCAACGCTTATTTACATCCACTCCCTGTCAAGCTAAATAATAAATAGTGTTTAAGTTACATTTTCAGTGTCAACATCGGCTTCAGTAATGAATGAAAAGAACAACTAACAGGTAAGTAAGTATGTTACTTTTGAAAGATTGCTCTGTAAACGGAATTCATTATAAATCATAGTTCTATACTCGATGACGCAGAATCTTTCCTTTACAAAATATACGTTATAACTTAAGAGGAAATAACATGTATTCGTTCGATCTGACCATTTTCATGTAAAGGAATATTGATGGGGATAAATAAAAAAGATGGGATTTCGAGAAAGTCGATTATATTATTTGTTTTTTTGGCTGCGACCTTAAACCACAAAAAGTCGATTTTCTCGAAAACCCCATGTTCTTTAATTTCTCTCCTGTATTTCTTCATCAACTTGTGTTTGTATAAGACATCATATTCTCCTAAAAAATAACCTATTTTATCGACGAAAGATTTTGCACATTTTTCAGAGAAATTGATTCAGTTTAATAACAGGCTGTGGATACGTGTACTGAAATTACAATACGAATAGTCGGATTTTTTTGGTATGAATAGCGGGACTGGAAAAGGGAGTACTTGTACCGAAATTTCGATACAAATTGTCGTTTCCTTTTGGTTTACATAGACACTGTCTTAATAATATTTCCTCATTTCATTGTCATTATTACGTTTTATAATTTATCTTATATTAAAATATGGAGAGCACTCCCTTTTATATTAAGTTAAAATGCTCATTGACTTTGATTTCCCGACAAACCTCAGTCTTACATTTATTGGTCTTAGCTATAAAATTGGAGCTACATGCCCTTTTCATTTTTAGAAACATGCTTTTACAGATTCAAACATTTTAAATAAAGTTTTGTATAAAAAGAATTCAAATTGGGCCTGAAATGATTCCTCAACTTTTAGGAGAACACCTGAATTTAATTTTTACTTGTGAATCATTCCTGTTAATGGTAAGTTCAATTTCAAAAAGCTTCTAAATTTTAATACAAACTAACTCATGGAGCCTGGAATTTTGCCGCAAAATCTACCCAGAAATATGAATGCAACGTGTAATTTCCTTCTCAATTAATATCAAAAAAATATATCATCTGACAAAACCTTATGGACTCTAGGAGAATCGCCTTCCTTCAGAGCAAAGAGAAGCGTTAAAGATTCAAATAATTTCGTAATTAATTAAAAGATGCTGGCGAGCCGAGGGGTAAACGCAACCACCCCTTAGAAAGTTGCACATCTTTCACCTTAAAACATTGATTAATCACGGAAAAAGATTCGTAAATGTTAAAATTTTTGAAAAAATCTGAGAATACACTATTGAAACAATATTTTCCTACTGGATAAGTAAAATCATTCAATCTTCTATGATGCGGAATTCTGGTAGCTTTCGCGATATTTTTTTAAACAAATTTTATTTCGTAGATTAAAAAAATTAGGAGAACATTGGGGCATCTCACGAAAAAGAGATGGTCCGATATTTTTCGACGCACAGTATAGTGTTCGTTGTTCGAATAGACTGACTGTCCTAGTGCAAAATATTAGGAATACTATACAACGTAAATGATAAGAGTACACTCAAGAAATTTTCTAGCGAAAGTAAATTCAAGATATTTTTTGTTCACTGTATACCGAGAGTGAAGCGAGTCGGTGTCATTTTGCGTGCGAAAAGTTGATTTTTCCGCACTAGTGCGGTAAAATTTTAAGTTTTGAGCGTGGAAAGTTGATTTTCCGCACACTTACCATTTTACCGCATTAGAACGGAAAAAACAACTTTCCGCACGCAAAACGACACCGACAAGGCTTACTTTCGCTGTACGGCGGATAAAAAGAATTAAATAGGCTAGCCGCGTGTACGACACGTGTATTTCCTGAGTATTTTCAGCACTGAGGGTCATTAGAAAACACCATTACGCAAAAGACATTGCAGCGCAAGCGACATACTTTTATCACACCTGAAATTCTATATCTATGGCGATATCTCGATTAATCGGTAGATCCTGCTACAGAAAAAAATGTAGAATCTCTTCTACATCGGTTTCCTGAAGATAATCAGAAGATTGCGAGTACATTAGGCAGTAGAGGTTAGGTCAACTTATTTTTTCAGAATCAGGATTTTTGACGATTTATGATTAGATTTATTACTCTTATTGTTAGGAAATGTCAGAAACAAGAAAGAATTTTCAAAAATCATCTGAATTTGACCTACCAGTAGATTTATGGGTCAAATGATAATCAGTGGGGAAAAGGAGATTCTTACCGTTCTTGACGTTTTCCAAATTCAAAAATTGTTCCATTTTTAGACTTCAAGAAAAAAAATTGTTTCAATTTCAAAAATGTAACAATTGTTAAAACTTGTTGAATTGTAAGTGTATATAAATTCAAAGGTTGTCCTAATTGTATTGATATTCAAGTTTCTTTGAAATAAAAAAGACTTCATTTGGAATACTTTTTATTTCAAGTTAAAATTTACAATGTAATTATAATGTCATATTTGCAACAGGTTGACTATATTCAATCACATTTCCTTCTACTATTATTCAGCACAAACATATGTTGTATAATTTTAAATAGAATTCTCTTTTTTTTGCTAACCTTCAACAACGTCATATTTTGCACACATTTCATTCGTCATTTTTAATGAGTTGTCTAAACTTTTGGATGTCGCCCAAAATATGCCTCGATATCTAAAATTTACACACAAACTTGGAACAAAATTATAACACTGAATGTAAACGTGGAGGAACACTTTTCTTTGAGATTATAAGATTTTTAGAAACATTTATAGAACGCAGAATCATATGTAAAATGACTTTCAAAACGACATTTTGTCAATACAGAACCAACTGTACGTTTCAGAGCAAACTCTTGTTTCTACTAAGAAGACAATCAGAGTCTAATCGGTAATAAAGTGGTCATATAGGAAGATTATTCTTTGAGTTTATATTAAGGTTTAGCATTGCTAAGCAAAAATTAATGAAAATATTCTGACCATTTCATTTGCTGGCTATGAAAAGATAAAGATTTTTCTTTCAAACTTAAAAAACAGAGGCATTAAGCCATAGACCTTGTTTCCGTTCCGTAAAGGTTCAGTTCTTGGTCGACTCTACAAATTACACCACAACTGATCATTTTCCTTTACATATATGATTTTGATGATAGTAACTTTCTCTACATTGACTTTTGTTCATACATTGTGTCTTCAAAAGTTTTAGATAGAAATGAAATCATCAAAATGTACGTTCATGTTTCAAATGTTTTACAACTGTAAAACATTTCGTCCCAAAAAAACAAGAAAACAAAATAAATTTTTTTTGGAAGCAAAGAAGTACAAATACTATTATTTTTTAAAATTAATAGGGATGTTATTACTTATAATTGACTTCCTTTGTGTAATTTTGTGCATTTAAGGAATTCAAAGTGTGAAATGACAATCCTATAAAATCAAAATAAAATACCAAAAAAGTGGTATAATGACATCCTGGTACCTATCGAAAATAGGGTTGCCAGAAGGATGCACATGTATTGCTCAAACGTCACCAATTAAAGATTTTCCGGAAAAAGGAAAGCGATACCCTCACTAGCTACACAAAATGGTTAGTCAGAGGTAGAATGCACTAAGAATATGTTATATATTCTTCACAATGGTCTTTTTAATATAGATTCAAAATTTTAAAAATCAATTTCATTTGATAATTTTATTATGATAAGGATCAATCTTATGACCTACATTTTTATTGATCTCTAGAGTCAGATCCGAAACGTTTTCAAAAAATATTTTGAAAAAAATTTTTGGCAAAATTTTGTTATTTTTTCTTCCTGGTTATAATTTTATTTTGATATAAAGTAAAGAATAACAATTGACACAAATAGAAAAATTTATTAAGACAACATGAAAGTATTTCTCCAAAATTGAAGAAATACCTCGTAAACTAAATAACAAATTTAGAAAACATATAGGATTTACGAGCTATGCACTCTCCCTCAACTCTCGGAACAATAGCCTTCACTGACTAAAAAACAAATTTCAGAATAAAAAGGAACGTTTCTGGTTTCCGTCAGTATGTATCATGATTCGTAATATTTCGGTCGCCATGTTTATGAGCTGGAGTTTCGAAAATTTTCTTCAAAATATTAATTCACAGTTCTTCGCTTTTGATTCAGTGTACAAAAATTGAAACGAACAAATAAAAATAATGAAGCCTGAGTGTTCTTAGCCAGATTTTCGAACAAACTTCGTTCTTGAAAACTAAAAGAATTGTCATTTGGACGCTTACTAAAGATCAAGAAGAAAAGAATTAAGTACAATGGATCAGTAGACAAAAACAAATTACAAGCTAAGTGTATCAAAAACTAATTTTATATTTCCGCTTATATTCATGATGGATTTTACAAGAGATTGAAAGAAATTGGGGATCAGGCAGAAATATGATAGACAGTCCTATTAAAAAATGAAAAAATGAAATCTCTTTTTTACTCAAGTTATGATATAAATAAAAAAATAAAGAATAAAAAAATTTCAATCAAACTGAGTCACAGAAAAATTTCCTAACGAAATTGCAAAGCTCACGGAGTTTTTCCCATAAACATTTATGATATCAACAACAGACTAGCTTTTAACTTCATGAATATAAAAAACAGTAGGAAATTTTATGACTTTTGACAGTTTTATTAGATTGCTATGAGAAATGATATATTTTCATTTAATTATTCAACTAAGATGAAGAGCATGTACAAAATTTTCCAAGAGAGTTTTGAAAGATAGTATTTTTTGAGAATGAATAAGATCCTATACAAGATTCATAGTAATTTCAAAACAAAAATCAGACCAAAATATATAACCTTAGTTTTCTATAAAATTTCCCTGATGAGGAGGTCTAAATGACCTCGAAACTTGTTGGATCCTCGTAGTATAAAAAGGACGAAGAAAAAATAAGGTAATTGATTGTTTCTTTCTCTTTTATCCCTTTTTTACCCTGATTTTGCAGTAAAGATTGCACAATTCGTCATGACCGTCTTTATCAAGTCGCATTTATCCAATTTGACTGTTTCACTAACCGTCAGCTAACTTCACTTCAGCGATCAAAGCTAGTGGCTTTCAATTTTCCAGACGGCCGTGACGACTTTCATGAGAACAAAAGAAAGTTTACTCGCATACCGACGGTAATATTTGTGTTTTACCCATACGAGTAGATAAAAATACAAAGTTACCTGCAACAAGATTTATCTTTAGTTTTTTCTGTGTTCAAGCAAGCAAGTTTGTGAACTGAATAAAACTGTAGACATCCAGAAATTATAAAAATAAGCCAAGAGAGTTGTATGTATAACTCGATGTGTTGAACATGTGTCGCTTTTTTCAAAAGTTTTCCTATACTGAACCTGGGGCTGATTCCAAGGAATACATGTACTGTCGAGAAAACAAAAATTTTGATGTATTAAATTAACCTATAAATTCTATTTCACTTGCATAAAGCGGTAGACTTTCAACCAAGCGAGTAAACTGAAGTCATGTTACAATCATCGGTTGATTTTCCGCCGGCGGATGATCCTTTTGGTTAAATCTGAAAATCAACCGACATTTTTTACTGAAATTCAGATTCTTGTATTTCTGTGATTGTTTATTTGTGGAAATAACCGTTAAGTGATTTCTTAGCGTATACCACCTGTTGTGGCTATTTTTAACTCGTTTAACTGCTATAAAAAGTATTGTCTACTGCAGTTTCGACAGGAAAATTATAGTAGTAAATATTAATTTTTAGAACCCTTTCCGTAAATAAAGTTCATTTCATATGAAAATAACTAAGAATTCGCTATTATTCAATATCTTAATTTTTATCCGGGACGCGCGAGTATAAGATACTTTTTGATCTGTAACTTTTCCTGGGAATTCCGTGTGCCAAACTATAAATTTTGGCAATGGAATGCCAAACGAGACGTGGGTCCGGCCAGATAATAAAATATTTTTAAAAGTCGGAAGATGGCGTTGCAATTCTTCATCCGCCAAGCCATGCTCAGATTTGATTCAGTGTTTCATGACAAGCTAGCGTCTAGTTTAATCATCTTTATATTTTGAAATTATAAAAATTGTGTACTTTTACTTGAATGGATATTGCTATCAGCTTTTCTGTTCAACAGGACATGTTTAAATTTGTTGATTCCGTAGTGCGCAGAAAACTATATATACATTTTAAAATATTAAACTCCTTGAATATAATCGCGTAATTGAGATTAAATATTATTTGCACTACTATCTTTATTTGTGATAAATTACAGTTCAGTTAATCACTTACGTGTTCGAAAAGTGAATCAGACCCTGGATATTGGATGCAGTTACGCAGGTGAGGCTTGCCATAAATCGCAATCCATAGTCATTAGGAAGGCACGCTTTAATTATCGGCCGACCGATAGAATCCGAGGGATAAAAGCTAGCTTTTTTCTTTCTTTTAGGCCGGAAGCAAGTTCGCACACATCGGTGCCGCGCTGCTATGGATGGCCTTGCAATTGACACCAAATTTCTGAACATGTATTTGTTAATCGACGAGGGGCATGCTTTTATTTATTTATATGAAAATCTCATAATTTATTAAATGATTTATTACATTCTGAAATTTATTTAACTCTAAGTAGAAGGGAAAGTATCAAATGAATTTTAAATCCATTTTTCACTACGAAACGTAAGGTAACGTTCCAATACATGATATTGTAGTTTCCAAATGCTGGTATGCCATACACATATCGTAATATTGCCATACATGTAATTGGCGGAAAAAAGTTTTTAAAAAAAATCGAAATTGGCCCACACGGAGAATCGAACCCTAACCGCCGAGCTCTAAGTCTAGTGCATCACGCAATAGACTAGCAAGGTACAATTCTTATCTGACTTTCATAGACGGTCACTTATCCCTAAACGGGCTAAAGTGAGTGTAAGGCAAAATTACAATATGGGTATTGTACCCTGAAATCGCAATACTTGTATGTTAGCCGGCGTGCATTCTTCGAAATTACAATACAGGTATTACAATTTCACCTTTCAATACCAGTAATGTGATTTTGCCTTACGCTCATGTTGTGAAAGTGTTCTAAAATACCAAAAATTTTCAACAGCGTCGTTATGCAATCGAATATTTACATTGCTCAAAGAAATTTTGATCAGTAGCACAAAATAGATAAAATTTTTGAAGTGCTTGCTTATCATAAACGAAAGAAAGTGAAGAAAAATAACTTAGGATAAAAATATAGAGAAGAAAGGTCAGAAGAAGAGAACTGAGGAAGAAAATCTAAGCTATACTATCTACTTTCTTACTTTGCAGCACGATTTTCCTCTCACTTTGTCAGTTCCATCTATAAGTAGCCGAAACTCATTTCACGCAGCTTGGTAATGGGCTTTCGAGTTTCTGCAAGTGAATGCTAAAAACGTCTCGTTGCTGGAGCCATGTCCTACACTCGGTTACCCATTTCGGAAGGGTCGATTGCACGTGCAACCTCGTTAAATTATGCGAACGGAGCGATCCAATTTCAATACCACAAGATCTCTCACTCTCAAGAGCAGGTGAAACGGAAAATCGCATTGGAAGGAATTCTTTATATCCTCAAGTGAAATT
The DNA here is from genome assembly GCA_032362435.1 of Melikaiella ostensackeni. Taxonomy (NCBI): domain Eukaryota; kingdom Metazoa; phylum Arthropoda; class Insecta; order Hymenoptera; family Cynipidae; genus Melikaiella; species Melikaiella ostensackeni. Next base: position 9,574,015 of record JAUMHM010000004.1, read on the forward strand.
GTACTGCCTTACTCTCAGTAGATTTTCACAGACGGCACCCATGAGAAATGCATTAAAATTCTATGTAGTGACCTATCTGGTAATTACACAGAAGAAATATCAGGTTTGCGCGCGTAACTCTCGGGTATATTTAAGTAAATATTGGCTTTATTTTAACGAAGCTCCGTTTTTACCATATTAGTGTGCACATGACGCGATAAGTGACAAATCAGGTACGATGTACCTTACGCTGTAGCATACTTATTAAGCGAACAATAAGGTATATTAATGCGAAAAGGGAGAAGAGTTACTTCACAATATGTTAGTTCCAAGTGGCCAGAGCGATTTCGGAACCGTCAAATAATCTAATGGAAATGTACAGAGTTGAGTAAATTTTCACCATATTCGATGGTAATGGCTGCCTGGAGCTCGAGTCGAGCATCGCTGACCTTGCCGCGCCACTAGACCACAATATTATTTCAAATTATGAACATTACTTATTAATATTTATTTATGAATTTATTCATTATATATTATGTTTTATTATTATGAATCACGTACTATATAATTCTGGAGTTGAATCGAAAAATGCGTTGTCTATTTTGGCGTATATCATTCCGTTTACGAGATACAATGCGTCGCGAAAAGCGCAACGGTAATTTAAAAATTCAAAAAATTCAAATTCAAACTTTTTAATCCTTGGTGCCAAAGTTGACAGGCTTGAACCACCGCGCCGTTTCCATCGAGTATGGTAAAAATATGCAGACTTCTTGGCGCTATTTGTCCTATTTTTATGGGTATTAAAATACATATATACACGATAATAATCGTAGGTCTACTTTTCCCTGATGCAAAACTCGCTCACCACCAGTGGTGCTTATGGACCGCGACTTTTCAAATTGCGCAGGCGTGATGCAGTTGTGAAGTAAGCAAGAAAATGGATGATCTCTTCGTCGCTCCTTCAATACGGGACGCCTGCGCAGTTGAAAAAGTCGCGGTCTGTTAGCACCACTGGTTACCACACTGATTGGTAATAATTATACTTATAATGTGCGTAACTATTTTCTTATTTGTCACGCATTCCGCCGTGTCCATACTTATATGATGAGAATTACTCCAAACGCTTTTTCCATCAACTATTTTAAACAGTTTTTCGCACATTGTCGAAAACAAAGCTAGATATCCAAAACAAAGAGAAGACAACTCATGAAAATTTTCTTTGTATGTAACGTTGTTTCCGAAATATACTTGAATTTTCTACTTCATTTAAAAAATGTTTTAAATTTTGTAATTTTTTATGTTTTTTCGAATCAGTAAATATAATGGGGGTGATTTGTAATCTAAATTCAAAGGCCCTATCCCAACATTCAAGTTTGCAAGTAAAATTTTTGTGAATTGGTCAGGAATTTTCCATAAATACCTCAGAATTTTGACCAACTTTAGAAGCTTGCTCAAGTCGGCGATGACCCTCTGTAAAAACTAGAGTTGTCTTTCTTTACGGTATCATTTTTTGCAGGTATCGTTTTAAACTCGAGGTCTTCTGTTTTTGAACAGGATAACTTCGTGCTGTTATTCTCAATGTAAAACAAAAGACTCCGGGATCCCACCAGTGGTATCATTTTAAGACTGAAGTGAATCAATTTAGTATGACTCGAGACTGTTTTTTCTGAGTCTTATTCTAATACCTGAAATGAGCCCTGAAATAATACTCCCTGCTTACAGAGCGCAGATGGAATCAACTTCGTCCAAGAATTTGGATCCGGTATGACTTCCAGAGTACGTGTAAGGTTCTGCAACTTTGATTAGTCCGAGAGCATAATAATCTAATTACTAGATTGTCAACAAGTTTTCTCTAACAGTAACAAAGTTGACATAAGCCGGATGCCCACTGCACACTAGGACATTAAAAAAGAACATATTTATTTTGTCTCACCTCCTCATTTTCTTTAATTTTCGAATATGTGACGCGTTTTTAAACTAGTGTACATAAAATTTTAAATAATATAAACCTTAATGTTCACATCAAAGTAAAATATCGAATGTTTGATTTAAATATCCGACTCTGTTGTTGCTTTAAAGACGTATGCATTGAAAATACGAAAATACGAAAATACGATAATACGATAATAATGGATATAATGTAATATGATAATCGATGTTCATTATTAAATTCATCCTTTGAAATTAAAAAAAAACTCAAAATTTGTCAACTATTTTCTTTCTTACATAACATTCAGAATATTTCTTTCTATTTTAAACCTGAAATTACTTCACTACGTGCTTGAAATATTATCATGCCAATTAGGAAGAGTATAATCCTTTAGAATTAAAAACCTTATACAGCTGAAAATGAATATTTTGTTTTTCTGCGACTTTTCTCGTAATTATATTCTCTTCTGTAATTATTTGATGCAGTCATTTTTTAAAAATTATATTCAAATTAACGAATTATTGCATTAACTCATTGACTTTTCAAATTCAACTGTGGAGGAGGCTTGATGATATTTTTCACTCCTTTACTTATTTGTATTATGTATTTTGAACGTAACTCACGCCATGCACGAGAAACGACAGAAATCTAGAATGTCCTGAAGGATAAATAATGACCAAGAATCTGATACATGAAATACGCACAAGAAATTAGGCAAACGGAATACAATATAAACTTTAAAAAAGTAGACTATAGAAACAAAAGAATATAGGAAAGAAAGATCATGGAAAAAATTGGTAAATTATTGGGAAAATAAAAACGAAATACGTTTAAGTGGACAATACAATGGGGTTGGATCGTAATGGGGAAATTGTACAAAACTGCAAAAACATATTATAATAAGAATGGACTTACTGACACTGGTGCTTGATATGATAAATATTAATAGAACTGAAAAATGTTGAGGGATTCGTAAGACAAAATGGGTACTTGCCCAACTACGAAGCTTGTTCTAAGAAGTTGTCGTCGTCGTCATATTTGCATAAAATGCTATTTGTTTCCATCGTCCGAGAAGCGTGTAAGCCTTTCTTCAAGCCGTATGCAAATAAGGAACGCGAAGGCCAGGTGTAAAGTGTAATTCGAATCTCTCCTCCACGTCTTGCCATTCTATTCTGTTCTTTATTGTTTTTTTCATCCCTCTTACGTGTCCTTGATCTCCAGATTATTTTTCTCACTTCCTTCACAGTTTTGAACGTTTTTTGCATAGTATGAATGTATGCGTAATACCGATGGAATTTCTGATTGAATAGCAGAGAGGCCACATAATGAAATTCACTTTATCTTTCTCTGTACGTAAAAGTAACTTGTAGAGTCGACCAAGAACTGAATTTTTACGGAACGGAAAAAGGTGTATGACTTAATGTCTCTGTTTTTTGAATTTGAAGGAAAAATCTTTAAAAACATAATCTCTGATCAAAGTTAGAAGAAGGACCGCTTTAAAAAAATTAATTTTTTAAAAATGGCAACCGAGAATATTGCCAAGTTTTTCTGCGACACTATTTTCAATGAAAATTAAGAAAATTATCCCTGCACTGAAAAAGCATCCAATTTTGCATGTAGCATTCATTTTATTTTATTGATAATAATAAGAAAAACATTCGTCATACATTTGGGCCTGTAAGTGGTCATATATCTGAAAAAATTTCCAAACAATATTTGACCGTTTGATAATTGGCGAGGCTAACCATTTGCTTCGTAGTAACATTAATTTTCTCGCGGTTCTACTATCAAGACCAAGATCACCTCATCTCTTCAGCAACAACTCAAGAATAACGGCCTGAGGTGGTGCCTTCATTCGGTTGCGGTTTGAATTTGATTCTCACGCAGAGGGCTCCTTCGTGCAAGAAGATCAAAACGATACCGTCAGACAGCTGGTGAAGAGCATCACGCGCCTTAAATGCTGCAACAAGTCTATCTGTGTGGAGACGCAGCACCCAGTGGAAATTTAGTTTAGAACTGCACTTCCGACGCCGAGTGAATCCTATCTGAGATCTGTTTTGACAGCTGAGAGATAGCATAATAACTTTTATCAGATCGGACAGGCCGGTTTTCACACTTTGAATCAGTGGAGAGACAGTCAGTGATGTAAATTCTGGAGAGAAGAAGGGAGTCTTAAGTGTATATAAATAGAGATAAACACTACTGTAATCAGTGGCAGCAGCTGATGAAGTTTTAAGTTTTCAGTTAAAGACAATTCATTTGGAAATCCTATTAAATACACAGAAATACGTATAATGTTACAACGAATCTGGAAATATTCCGTCGAAACTAGTGGAGGAATATTCTTTCGCCAATATACAGAAAACAAAATTTGTATCACTTAAAACAATTCTTCGAAGATTCTGAATAGCTTGTGAAGCAATTAGCTCAAAGTCTTTGACTTGCACCCAGATAAAGAAACACTTCTGCGTAATGTACGGTATTATTCAAATCGGATAATTCCTAACAGAAATCACTATCAGTCTCAGTGCTGGATTAACCAATAGGCCAAGGTAGGTCATGGCCTAAGGGCCCTGAAAGTTTGGGAGGCCCCACGGGGTTTAAACTTTCTAGGCTTCTGTTACTTTTACTTCTCAAAAAAGCCTCAATTGAAATTCAGAATTATAGTATCGGGAATTAGTTTCAGATTTCCAAGCAGACAATAATTTCCCCTCTCTAAGTACCATTCTTTCTCAGATAAAATTTGTCTTTTGGCAGAGCAAAAAAACTCTAAAATGTGTAATTTTAGTGGGCATGAAAATGGCGCTCACAAACGACAAAGTACAAAAGAAGAAAGTATAAAAAATTAAAAATAAAAAAAAATATACCAAAGCTAGAAACTTTCTTCTCATCGTCTTTCAAATGTAAAAGCAGTGAACAGTGTGAAAGTGAGAAATATGCATTGAATTCATTAGTAATGCAGACACAAAAAAGAAAAAATTGCATGGCAACTAAACGAGGCCACCTTAACTAAATGTTTTTTGGGTCACTGAATGCGAATCTGGTGTTAGATTTGCCTGGTGACTGATCACGTGTAATTGTTTCATCCGAGGTTTCAGCTACGACGAAATAATACAAATATTTGCACAGATAAAGTCAAGAAAATGCAATTGAAGTAGAATATTCATGAAATTACTGTAAACTAAGATATATATGACAAAGACTTATTGTAAGACATACTCCTTTGTGCTTGACATTCTCTTAAAGATTTCACATTGTCTTCATTGTTAATGAAATATATGTATTAAGGGCATTCCATTTCATATGAGCGCACTGCCAAAAACAACTTTCTTTTGCGTTTCTTCAAACTGCGGTAAATTGCAGTAATATAGGACCCTATTGTATGTGCAAAACCATAAATCACCATTTTCAAGGTGACCGAGATGTGGGGGGGGGGGTGGAAGTTGGTACACCTTGGTAAGC
>JAUMHM010000004.1:9579485-9592684 GCA_032362435.1 Melikaiella ostensackeni
GCGATCCTGGCGAAAGAATAATTTTACTCGGAGATATGAATGGCTAGGTTGGTGTGCAACGTAAGGGTACCGACAGGGTACTAGGCCATTTTGGAGACCCAAAAACAAACGGTAACGGGGATAAATTGATTAGCTTATGCTTAGAAAAAGGCTTGTTTATTACGAATACTTTGTTTAGACATAAAAAGATTCACATGTATACTTGGTGCAGATGCGAAAGCCACAATATGATTGACGTTGTTTTAGCGGATGAGAGGGCTTTTAGGGGATACAACGGTAATGAGAGGCTCTGAGTGCGGAACGGATCACTACCTCCTAGTTTCAAAAATGAGTCTAGGTCAAGAGTGGAGGAGAAGAAGAATTAATAATAAGCGGAGACAGGCACGAGTTAGAATAGAGAATTTGCAGGAACCAGAAGTACAATCGCTATACCGTGGAAAACTAGACAAATATTTAGGACATCACGGAGAAGACTATGCTATGGGATAGCATCTTTAAGAGTGCATCTGAAGTGTGCGGTACTGCGAGTGTAGGAAGAAAGGCTGGAGATGCTTGGTGGAATGATGAAATCCGCGTGACTGTCAACGAGAAAAAGCAAGCGTACTCGAGAATGTAAAATAGTAAAGGTCTTAGCGATGAGGAGAAGACTAGATTAGAATATGATTACAGGAATAAAAACAGAAAAGCCAAGATACTAGTCAAAGAAAGCAAGGACAAAATCAAAGCCGAAGAAGATAAAAAAATGCAAATCGACTTTGAAGGAAATAAGAAATTATTTTGGAAATGGGTTAAGAAGATTATGAAAAAAAGTTCTATAAATAAGGTTATCGGAATTAGGAATGCTGATGGTGACATGGTATGGGACTCGCACAAAGTGAAAGACTGTGTGAGAGTTTTTTGCAAAAAATTGTATAGAGGTCAAGTTATGGAGCATACAACCTTCACATTGGAGAGCGCCTAGCCCACTTAGTACCGTGGGCAAACTATTCGCAAGAATACTCATTGAGAAGGTCATGGGAATGGCCCAGGAAAAGATATGGAAAGTCCAATGTGGATTCATGCCAGGGAAATCATGTGCGGATCAAATATTTAGCTTGAGACAGATCATAGAAAAAAGTTTGAGAGTAAACAAAAAAGTTTGCTGTGCATTCGTTGATCTGGAAAAAGCTTTCGTTCAGGTAAATAGATCTAAACTTTGGGAAGTTCTGAAAGAGTATGGAGTGAATAGTTGGCTTCTAAGAGCAATAGAAGCAATATATAATGGTAGTCAAGCGAGTGTAAGAGTAAATGGACAACTGAGCGATTGGTTTGATATTAAGCAGGGCGTTAGGCAAGGCTGCGTTATGTCCTCCTGGATGTTAAAGATATACATGGACAAATGTCTAAGAATGGCTCTCTTAGACGAAGAAGGTCTTAATTTCGGGACAGTAAAAGTACGTGGACTGGCATTCGAAGATGATAAGATTGTTACGGCAGAATCAGTCGACGATTTGCAGAAAATGACGAGCAGACTGGATACCAGCATGTAGAGAATGGGTCTTAAGATTAATGCAAATAAAACAAAAATGATCGTATTCGGACGAAGGGGTGAGAAAGCAGTATGCAACATTGCCTTAAATGGAGAGAGGATGAAACAAGCTGATGAGTCGTGTATCTTGGAAGATTATTTATTGCTGACAGAAAGATAGATGCATAGATATCCAGACGTATAAACGAGGGTAGAAAAATTATCGGCGAGAACTGGACGTATCAGTGAAAGGATAGGAGTAAAGTAAACGCGGTTGGCATGCTGTTCCTGGGGAATATGTGTGGTAAAACGCTAATGAACAAAGTTAGTAATAAGTGGGTTCTCAAAAAATGTGGCGTAGAAGAAACATTATTTGACAAGAGTGAAAGAAATTCACTGAGATGGTTTGGTCATGTTGAGAGAATGAATGAAAATCGTTTAACGAATCAAGTGTATTTAGATAGTGAGTGGCAGCGTACTCAAAGGTAAACCGAAGAAGGAATGATGGGAAGGTGTGAATGAGACCCTGAAGTGAAGGAATATTCGAAGTCGTAGAAATGCAAGAGCGTGCATGAAACGATGCATGGACGTAACAGAAGCAAAATATGAATGCAAGGATAGGAATGTATGGAGGACAATTGCTTATGAGAAGAATAGTGGTGCCTGAAACGAAAGATTTCGGATATTAATGGGCCCACGTGAAGAGATTTTCTTAGTGGATTAGTATAATGGCTTCGCAAAGCTCTTTACCTGGGGTGCTTGCCAGTGAGATCAATCACCTACCCGTGTCGAGCGTTTTTGCGGGACGAGTGTGTTGTTTGAATGAACAGCACGCGACTTCTAGATGAATCTCAAACCCATTTCTTCTCCTACACATCCTTTACTTACCCATACCATATAAAGGCCTTGATCCCCGGTAGTATAGCGAGACTAGAACAGAAAGAGTTACGCTTACCCCGAGAGGGATTTGGCTTAATGATATAATAATAATAATTAATCAATGTCAAAGTTTATTTTAGAGATTGTTTGCTACAGTTTCGTGGGTAAGTTTTGATAAAAATAATATTTATATAAAGCTGCAATTTTCTATATTCTGGTTGAGTTTAATAAAAAACATTTGCTAAACATTACTTACAAATTTTTTTCGATATTTATGCCACCTATCATATTGTTCATCGTTTTAGTAAAATTATCTAAAATTTTAAGCAACTTTGGATACTGTGTTTTGGCTGTAGAATGATTTTTATAAAAAGTTTCGAATTTGTGATGTAAATTTGTGAGTGAATGGGGCTCTTTGCCACGACAGAAGCACATGAAGCCCTGTTCCACCTTGCCTGTTCTGAATATCCCTGCTGCATACCACTTCCTGCCACATTCTGCAGTGGCAATGTCGTGTGCATGAGGCTCTAAGTCACGACAGAAACACCTAAGGCTCTGATCTGCTTTGCCTGGCCAGAGTGTCCTAGACTATCCCAGCTGCATATATGAAAACAGCCGCCTGTGAAATCTTCTTTTTTTAAAAAAATAAAGAAGAAGGGAATTCCTGTTTTACCAAACTAATGACTTCCTTCAATTTTACAACAAATCAGCGTGCGAAGATGTTTGTTTTCGTGTTTAAAAAATCGCAAAACGATTCACGTCAACTTACATGTCGGTATGCGAATCCGCAATTTTGAGACACACATTTCAGGGCTCTCGTGTTCAATCGTTTCTTGTTCCTGATATAATTCTCAGTATTTCTACACTTCAGCATTGAAATGACCGTCTGAGCCGTATTACCCACTTACACATAGTGAAGAAATAACGCCTTTTATATGAATGTTAACAAACTTTACCCATTCATGATACATATGCGCATCCTTTGGAGGAGTCGGAAGATCAATTTTGCAACGGTTTCATTACATTTAGTGTAAAATAATATAGGTTTTACTGGTTTTGTCGTAGCTGTCACAATACAGGAAAAGCATCCAAAGAAAAAATTGTGTTGATACAGTTTAATCTAATTGTGCATTATTATTGAAACAATGGCAAACACAAGCATGGCGTGACGAATAAATATCCGAGCGCGAAGCTCGACATTTAAATATGTCAGACCGCGATGTTAGGTTTTTTTGCGCAGGGTGGCTTCCTTATCCTTCGCTTATTTTTCTATTTTTTAGTAAGTTCCTTGGTCAAAAGGAACATTCTAGGACTAGTCCTGCTGGGCACACTCTATTAGTACGAATGAGACTTCTTTCGTGTAAGGATGGGCCGGAGTCCTTGGGGGTGGCTTACGGGTAGGTCAGTAAATCTTTTTTGTTGAAACAGTTTGTTAAGATCTGTGGTATCGTGTTGTATAAATTCACGTAGGTAGCTATTCATGAAAAAATAAGTATTTTCTTTCAAGTTAAAGGAATAAGGATCCATAATAAAATTGATTAAAACAGAATAATATAAAAAGAAATAGATAAAAAAATCAGAATTCCTTTTCACTGTCAGAAGTGTTTCTAATTTCGAATCCTGGAAAGAAATAAAGAGCTCGATTTGTCCTTTGCCTTCGACAGTTGATCCGGCGCCTAATATACCAGCAGCTGTGAGTTTCCCTAGCGGAGGTTGGGTGGCGGAAGTCACCCTTTCAATCTTCCTCGATTGGATACATCGCAACAGAAAAAGGTTAATTGGTACAGAACGGATGGACGTATCGGACGTAATCCAGCCCTGGTGTAGTATTTACGCCGTACCCCGAAGCCCGGAATAGCACTGATTACCTTGGGTTGCTTGATATCGGAAATTTTAGTTGGACACGGATTGGCTTCCGGATAGTGGTATATCAGATCTCTACGAAATAGGGGAGTTGACTAATCGCTATAGTTAGCGCCAGCCTCTAGTCCAAGTTTTGAAAAAATTAAAATTTACATCGGAATTTAGAAAAGAAAAGGATCCTGCACAAAATTTATGGTAAAATTTTTTCTGTGAAATTGTCTCATAACGACTTTTGATAAGCATCACCTGAAGCATCAGGAAACCGAACTTGACCGCACTTTGGCAGAAAGATCTTTCCCATTTATTTCATGCGTGGTCCTGTTTTTTATAAAAACTATGAAAATAAGTATTCAAAACCGTTCTATATCATTAAAAAAAGATTATTCTGTCTCTGTATCATAGATAAATACAAAAAGCACTAAAAGCGATACACTTTCACTTATTTAGAGGCCAACAAATTTTTTATGAGATCTAAGTTATCAAAAAATAGTTCGGAGTAAGTAAATTTATATATGCATAGCGATAATGCCATTGAAATATTTTTTACTCTGACAAAAAAACTTGAAAATTTCTAAAAACGAAACAAAAACTAATTTAATGTCAATTTGCCTCATACATTATTGTTTCAATATTCATTGCAAAGACATTCCCGATAAAACATATCACACATTTCATGGTCAAATAGTCTATTAAATTGATATAATTCTAAGAAAATAGTGAAGAAGTTGATTTTTTACGATTTTTCAAAATTTCAAGGTCGTTTTAGAATTTTAGTGGCATTATTGCTATATAGGTGTATATTCACTTGCTTGGAGCTATTATTTCTGATAACTTAGGTGTCATTAACAATTTTTCAGGTCTTTAAATGAGAAGAAGTGTGTCGCTTTAGTGCTTTCTGACATCTTCGACGATGCAAAAACAGAAGAAATTTTATTTTAATAAAACTTTATATGAGTGTTTTTGACTTCAAACAGAAAGCTTTCATCCCTATCAGAACGACGAATAAAGAACTTCATTTTTTAAAACGTCTTAATATACAAGCAGTATTCTTCCGTTCTAAGGAAAGAGACAGTAACTGCAAAGAATCGAAAAATGATTTTTTTATATCACTGAATTTGTTAAAGAGAGTTCAATCGATTTGCCTAAGTCATTTTTTCAAATTGTTAACATTGATTAAATAATTATTGCATTATCAGCCTAAAAAGCAGCAACTATGAAAGTCTCGAAAAGTATTTCTAAGGGAAAAAACAACATCTGTAAAAAATTGAGAGGAACTTCATAATCTGCATAACTGCCTCCTGAAACAATTCTCCCTTCTTACTTAGAAGTCGCCGAGTCTCCGGCATCGAGTTCTGAGCAAATAGTGAGCTTGTAGATGCCCACTCTCTTCCAGAAATCAGAACGAAAATCAAAAGGTCTCTTCTGTGTAAAAGGGGAGTATCTGCAATATTAATTGCAAATTAATTTTTTTCTTTAAGGGCCTGTAAGGTCTTTAGGAACCATACAGACCCTCAAAGAGAAAAATCATCATAAAAAATCTTATACGAAGATTTATTTGGGCACAAAAAGCTTCAAAGTTGGGTCTAATCATCCAATTTTCTGTGACATAACTTGCAACAAAACTGACAAAAAACTGAACATTCACGAACCATAGCAAGAATTTTTTCTTGAAAATTTGTTAACAAGATAAAACAACAAAACACCTTTTCTAACAACGAAAGTCATTCTTTTCGATTGCTCGTAGAGTTTCTGTTATATAACTTGTAAGAAAACTAACAAAAAACGGGACATTTGCGAAACCAAGCAAACATTCTCTCTTAAAATTTTTTTAGCAAGATTGGAATAACAAAACACCTTTTTTAGCAACAAAATTCATCCTTTTTGGTTACTTGCAGAATTTCTGTTAAATAACCTTTAACAAAACTGACTATAAGTTTGTAAATTCGCGAAACGCGTAAAAATTCTTTCTTATAATTCATTAGTAAGATTAAAATAACAAAACCCCTTTTTTAACAACAAATGCCACTCTTTTCAATTCCTCGCAGAGTTTCTGTTACATAACTTGTAACAAAACTGACAAAATCTGAACATTCGCGAAACCAAGTAAACATTCTTTCTTCAAAATTTGTTAGCAGGATTAAGATAACGAAACACTTTTTCTAGCAAGAAAACTCACCCTTTTTGATTACTCGCAGAATTTCTGTTACCTGACTTATTACAAAACTGACCAAAATTCTGTAAATTTACGAAACAGAGTAAATATTCTTTCTCATCATTCATAAGAAGGATTAAAATAACAAAACACCCTTTTTAATAACAATTGTCACCCTTTTCGATTCCTGGCAGAGTTTCTGGTACAAAACTTGAAACGAAACTGCCAAAAAACTGAACAATCGCGGAACCAAGCAAACATTCTTTTTTCAAAACTTGTAAGCAAGATTAAACTAACAAAACGCCTTTTTTAACAACAAAACTCATCATTTTTGATTCATGAAAAAGTTTCTGTTACATATCTTGAAACAAAACTGACGAAAAACTGAACATTCACGATACCAAGCGAACGTTCTTTCTTAAAAATTTTATAGCAAAGTAAATATAACAGAACGCCTTCTCTTAACACGTAAAGTCACACTTTTTAATTCCTTGCAGAGCTTATGTTACATAACTTATAACAAAACTAACAAAAAAACTTAACCTTCTCGAAACCTGGCAAACTAACTTTCTTGTAAATTTATTAACAAGTCAAAGATAGCATGACACTCTCCAACATTTCAAAAAACTTTCAAAATTCAAATTCCAATCATGCTACCGCAAGTAGTGTCCTTTTTTTATGAATCAAAAAAGTGTGAATAATTTCTAACTCTGACGACAGACACTTATCCATTTTCTAAAATTCAATCAAAGTCACCAAAGTAAGAAATTGTTCACACTTTACATGATTTTTAGAAAATACTCTGTCACATCCAGTCGCATGATTCAAATTCGCACTTAAAAATTTTTTTGGACAGTCCTTTCATCAGGAAATACAATAGGCGAGGTTTCACTCTGACGATGAACTCTTCTCTATTTTTAAAATGCAACAAATGTCACCGAAGTTAAGAATTATTCACACTTTTCATGATTTTCAAGAAAAGCACTACTTCTGGTGGGAAGATTAAAATTTAAGTTTTAAAAGCTTTCATTGCAGTTTCTCCATTAAGGAATACAAAAGTCCAGCTTGAGGTTTGACGACAAGGTCTTATTAATTAGTTCAAAAATGCCAAATGTCAGCAAAATTACGAATTATTGAAACTTTTCTCGTATTCAGAAATTACTGTATCCACTTTCGGTTGCATGATTGAAGTTTATGTCTCCAAAGCTTTTTAGGTACTTTAAAAAAAATGTAATTTCATTTCCAAGTTTCTGATTATTGTTAACTCAGAAGGTCTTTCATCCATGTGTGTTTGAATGATTTTTTGCTGAGGATTCAAATTTTAGATATTCAACTTTCCTCGCTTTGTTTGAATCAGTGAGATTCCACTGATGAAGTAGCCAGAAGTGTGCCAGTTCAGTGCATTTAATAATTTTAGTAGAATTTTTCCTGACGCAGTTAGCGAAATTACTTTCGCCGACTAAAATTTAATGATCATTTTTAGGGAAAATTTGAATGATTTTCAGTGAAATACCATTGATGGTCAATTCAATTTTTACTAAGGTAATACAGTTCTCCGAGCTTAAGTTTTTTTGCTAGTTTTTTTGCAATAAGTGTAACAGAATCTCCGTAAAAGTAGACAAGATCGACTTCTGATGGTTGGATTTAGGCTCATTAATTTTGCAAGTAATAAGTTTGCGGGTTTTTTAGAACTTTAAATTCGGGATGTTGGAGAGCGTTATGCTATTTTTGACTTGTTAATAAATTCCAAAAAACCAAGTAAGACAGGTTTTGAAATTTTTAGGTTTTTTGTTAGTTTTGTTATAAGTTATATAATATGAACACTGCGAGGAATGAAAAACTGTGAATTTTGTTGTTAAAGAAGGTGTTTTGTTATTATAATCTTGCTAATGAATTTTCAAGAAAGAACTTTTGCTGTGTTTCGCGAATTTACAGTTTTTTGTCAGTTTTGTTACAAGTAATGTAACAGAAATTCTGCGACGAATTGGAGAGCGCAACATTTTTTGTTAGAAAAGGTATTTTGTCACTTTAATCTTGTTGATAAATGTGTGCGAGAAGGATTCAGAATATAAAAAGTTTTGGAGGTTTGAATTTTGCATCTTACAATGAACGATGGAAGTGCGACGACTCTACGGGGAATTGACTAATGCGGGAACTGAAGGTATATACATATATAATATATACATATATAACATAAAATAACATAACATAACATACATATATAATATATAATACATATATAAGGTATATATATATATATATAAGGTGTATATATATATATATATATATATATATATATATATATATTCGTTCGGTTCGGTTCGGTTTCTCTGAAATCGAATTGGAGAGCCAATGACAAAACCACAGGACGCATCCTCAGGTTGCGCATATAGGGTCCTGTGCCGAGGGTGTCTGCTGAATACGGTTAAAAAAGTTAATAAACAGTCGCGGACAATTGTCCAGGGATGCTGCCGAAGAAAAACTTCCCAAGCTGAGGCGTGAACAACAGTGCCGAAAGCTGAATGGCACGGGTGATGTATCTTTTACGGTGTATATGGGATACCGGGCAACCACACAGAGTATCAGCCTTACCCTTGCATGCGGGGATCTGCAAGGGTGGACGAACCCTTTCCCTAGCTTCTCGTGGGAACAACTAGAGATGACTTGCTGGATTGCTACGTTGCCAGCATACCCTAAGATATGATGACAATTTTAGGACGAGGAGGAACATCAACGTACAGGTTCCTCCTAAGCCCCAAGATCTGCCTGAAATAGATGACGCTCTTCTTGAGGATCTCTCGGAAGAGTCCCGCTGACCCATCGCGCCTCTTTAGGGATCACCCTGTTTCTGTCAATAACCCGCCTACGTCCAAGGAAGGAGAAACTTTTTGGAGAGAGATTTGCGAAGTTCGACACCTATTGCATGAAGACACTGAGAACATCGTGCGTTTCAAAGAGCTGTGCAACAACCTCATAACGTCCGGGGGACAACGTTCACCAATCACTGCCGAAGAGGTGCAGAAAGCATTGAGGGGCACGAAAAACTTTTACGCTGCTGGACCAGATGGCATCGAGAACTTCTGCTGAAACAAGTTTACTTCTAAGCATCAACATCTGGCCCGGATCTTCACTTCATATTCAAGGTCGAAGACGCCTATTTCGCAGTGGTTGGTATTAGGATGCACTGTAATCCTACCGAGGCAAGGCGAATTGGCCCACTCAAGGGACTATAGGCCAGTAACTTGTCTGCACATACTGTATAAAATTTTTACAGCTGTCATGCACGACAGGATTGTTCAACTAGACCTGTGTGGAGAGAGATCTACGAACAACGTGGATCGAAAAGAAATGTAGCAGATTGTCGAAAAAACCTGCTAATCGACAGAAGCTTTTGCACAATCGCAGTCTGTCGATGGCCTGGATTGATTACTAGAAACTTTCGATTCAACCTCCCATAGACTTATCATATGTCTGTTGGAAAGCTCAAGGGTTCATCCACACATAGTAGGATGCATCCAGAGATTGATACTTCTTTGGAAAACCATATTTAATATCTCATCTGGAAAATGTCGTGTGACAACTAACAGCGTCAACTTCCAGAGAGTCGTCTTTGAGGATGATACCATGAGCCCTATTCTCTTTCGCATCACACTTTTGCAACTATCTCTCGCATTACGCAATTCTCGTGGGTATCTCTGCGACGGACCTTATAATCGCAAGCATGAGGTCACTCATATATTTTATACGGATGACTTGAAGAACTATGCTTCTGGGACACAGCATCTCAAGGATGCTCTAAAGATCGTCAAATAAGTACACACAAGAAATTGGTATGAACTCTGGATTGGACAAGTGTGCCAAGATAACAAGAACGACCGGCTAGCGTTAGCGATGACTCCGAACTCGTGGATAGGAGCGCTACTAGGCACTTTTGCGCTTGAAAGACCTACCTATATCTAGGCGTGCCAGAGAGCCGCATTCAGGAAATAACTTCAGTGAAGGAGGCTTTCTGGAGCAGATACAAGCGTCTCCTTTGACAGATTTGTTCTTCCAATCTGTCAGCATTGAACAAGATATCTGCAACTAACATGCTTTCCGTCCCAGTTCTACTCTATTAATTTGGGGTGGTTCCACGGACAAAGCACGAGCTTACGACATTGGCTTTCATTAGAACCGAAGTAAATCACACCTATGGCCACGCCTCACAACCGTGAGATGGGACCGTACATGGTACGGTGGAATCATGATGAAGGGCTGACGAAACCCTCGTGAGTCTTGAGGACACGGAGCGACCCAAGAACGACAGCTCTTTGCATCCATCTCGCAAGTGTCTTGGCATTTTTCTGGCTCGCGTGTATAGCGTCGAGATTACGAACCAGTGATGGTTTCGTACCTTCGAGAGCACCGATGATAAGGACAATCTTCTTAGCAGAATATTCTTTGTACACTCCACGCAGCTCCCGTATAAGGACTCGAAACCTCTCCCCCTTTTGCGTCTCCTCGACTGTGATGTTGGCGTCAGCCGGAGCTGAGAATTCGATCAAGAACATCGTTCGTTTCTCTTTGGGAAGGAGTACTCTTATGGCTTCATTGTGCCTATGGAAATACGTCGTTCCCGCGTGAATGAGACACCTGGATAGTACGTGCCTTAGGTGCTCAGAATGTGCATGACACGCTATGCATCTGTCGCTGTGAATTTCTTCACGTAAGATGCGGCTATGGTATACCAATGTGGAAATGACACCATCCTGACTCGCGAAAATAAAACTCTCTGTTTGAATTGATGTCATAAAGGCACTAGATATTCAGAAGTCCACGTACGCCTTTACGTGTGGCGACGTCGAGAGCCGTGAGCTCGTACATGGTCCATGGAACCACCTCAAATGAATAGAGTAGAACCGGGACGGCAAGCATGTTAGTTGCAGATATCTTGTTTAACGCCGACGGATTAGAAGACCAAATCTGTCTAAGGAGATGCTTGTATCTGCTTCGATGAGCCTCCTTCACTGACGTTATATCCTGAATGCGGTACTCGGCGCGCTTAGGTATAGGTGGGTCTATTCAGCGCAACGCTGTCTAATAGCGCTCCTGTTCACGATTTCAGGGTCATCGCTAACGCTAGGAAGTCGCCCTCATTTCAAATGGATTTTGGCTCTGAGCCAGTATCGGAGCCTTCTTCGCCTCTTCGGCAGTGATTGATGAACATTGTCCCCCGGACGTTCTGAGGATGTTGCACTGCTCCTTGAAACGCATGATGTTCTCAGTGTCTTCATGCAATGGGTGTCGAACTTCGTAAATCTCTCTTCAAAAAGTTTCTACCTCCTCGGACGTAGGCAGGTTATTGACAGAAACAGGGTGATCCCTAAAGAGGCCCGATGGATCAGCGAGAAACTGTTGACTCTCCTTTTCCCATTCCTCGCTCTTTTGTACTCTCCTCCTGACATCAGATAACACCTGTATTTTGTCAACAAT
Source organism: Melikaiella ostensackeni (assembly GCA_032362435.1). Taxonomy (NCBI): domain Eukaryota; kingdom Metazoa; phylum Arthropoda; class Insecta; order Hymenoptera; family Cynipidae; genus Melikaiella; species Melikaiella ostensackeni. Next base: position 9,591,359 of record JAUMHM010000004.1, read on the forward strand.
GGGCTGCTAGATAGTCAGCAGCTTTGATTTATTCAATGTGTGATGGTGGATCCTCAGTTCGTGAGCGAACTTCTGGACCCTTACCGCAAGAGGCTTACCAGATGTTATGTAGTCAATCACACATTGAATACGGGACGCGTTCTGTCTAGCCCAGTCAATTTTCTTGTTCAGTTAATGCAAGCGCCTTTTGCTCTTTTGATCTATCGTCAGCTTTACCCTTCGATTTGAATCAGCCAAAGCTCGCGTTGCATCATAAACTGAACAAGTGATGGTCCCGAGGTCGGACTCCTCCGAGAGATCCTCACGGATGGGTTCATCAATTACAGCCAGATCTTGGGACTTAAGAGGAACCTGGATGTCGATGTTTCTCCTCGTCCTGAAGTCGCCATCATCTCTCGGGGGATGCCTGATTCCAGCGGTTGGTCTTAATGTCGCTTCCACTTCTTCGTCTGCGGCTTGTTCTTGCAGCGGTTGTGGAAGCGTTCCGCGTATGCATCCTATTTGCAAGAGGTTGTCGGAGCAGTTTCGCAACCTCTGTTGCGAAATATGCGAGATCTCTGGTGGCACCACAGAGTGTGCAGGTGCGCCATATAACCCCTACGAACAGGGATGATGCTGGCATCGTAGCAATCCAGCAAGTCATCTGTGAGTCGATCCCTCCACTCAAGACGTCGACCGTCTCGCCGAACCGTCATCGTGTCTCTATCCAAATTATTTGCAGCAACCTGAACTCTAGGGCGATCGGCATTGTCTGCCGGCCCATTGTCGGGTTCTCTACTCCTTCGGTCATTTTGAACCGCATTCAAAACTGGGGTTGGTGCTGTCATAGTTGTTCCCACGAGAAGCTAGGGAAAGGGTTCGTCCACCCTTGCAGAGCCCCGCATGTAAGGGTAAGTTTGATAGTCTAGGAGGTCGCCCGGTATCCCAGAGACACCGTTTGAGGACACCTCACCCAGGTGCCATTTAGCTTTCAGCACGGTTGTTCACGCCTTAGCTTGGGGGTTTTTCCTGCGAAACCATCCCTGGATAATTGTTTGCGACTGCTTATTAACTTTTCAATCGTATTCAGCAGAAACCCTCGGCACAGGGACCCTTTATTTACAACCTGAGGACGCGTTCAGTGGCTTTGTCATAGACCCTCCAATTCGATTCAAAGAAAGCGAACCTGATGACTGAAAGATATTAAAAATTCAATTACTAATTACGAAGCTTGAAATGTGTTGCAGTGATGTTATAGTAGGTACACACTTAGGTGTATGATGTAGTTTGCAGTTTGTCCTTTACCGCTGTTGTTCTTATGCAGCGGCCGAGAGCGTTGAAGGTGAC
>JAUMHM010000004.1:9616342-9638281 GCA_032362435.1 Melikaiella ostensackeni
TAAATTAGTAGTTTCAAACGTTAATTATATCAGAAAAGACAGACGTTTGTCATCACTTCGCTGACGTCTTTCCGGTATATGGAAAATTCAATCGATATCATTATTGTAACAGTGGGAAGACATGTTGATTACTTATACTAATCGTCGACAATCGGGTAATGTATTATTTTTCCCACTCGAAACAGGCACGGGAAACGAGTTATTTCTCGCGGGTATTGAATAAAAAATATTTAAACGTTATTATCGGTGTGCTGATATAATATAAAATTCATCATAATAATGTATGCGAGATAGTATCAAAAATTTAGATGCATACGTTTGATCAGTTATTGTCGATAGTCGAACAATGAGTGATTTCTATAACAGTGGACTGATATTTTATGACAGAGAATACAATAGAAGGGTCATTAAAATCAATTTAACGTCCCGAGTATGTGGATATATGAATATAACGATGATGAAAAGCTGATGTAATAGCGATAGACCGCGAGTTGAATTTTGGTTGGTTTGCGCGTCGTGTCGAGAGTACGTTTTAGCGAGATCACGTTTTGACATTATTTCCATGGGTAACGTCTATCGACAAGATGACAGTGCGGCGAAGTCAGTTTACGGCAGTTTTACGCTTTGCGCTGCACATACACAGTACACATCGGCCCTTGCGAGTGACCCGTATCACAATGCGTTTCCGGTAACGAGCGAAACGCGACGCGCAATGCGTATGACATCCTGAACAAGTTTTGTTTCTCGATTCCGTCAGCCGCTATGAATAATGATGGGAAATGTTTTCAAACTGATGGAGTTGAACATACTTGATGCTGAAAATATTAGTTGGAAAAATTAAAACCCGCCAATGGCTTCAGACAAAAGTTAATTAAAATCGGTATGAATCTCAATAAAAACTAGGCTAATGTATCTGGAATTTACAGAAAGTTTATTAATGAAAACATAACACATTTTAAATATCTGAGGGGTTAGGAAGTTTTAAGATAAGTCCCTTCATTAGAATTTTGCGGTACAAAACAATCCTTCAATTGAACACGCTTGGGGCGCACAGTGGACAGTTTTGTGAAATTCGGTCTCAGAATCGTGAAACTTTAGATTGGATTGACCTAGAGAAATACATTATGCAATATGTTTTGACTTTGAAACTCTATGTTGAAGTTGGCCTTTTTGGCCAAAAAAATCTTTTATTAGATACCATGGACGCCTAGATTTTACATTCAATTTCAATTTCATTTCAATTTTCAATCGATTCGATTAGAAATTTCTACTCGGGGGATTCGCGGGTCGTTGATTTCAAATGCAGTCAAAATTTAAAAGTTTGAAATTGCAGATCCAAATGACGGACCAAAGTTGTGAAATAGAACCGATTTGAAGCTATTAATTCTTCGAACACATGTCGTGCTAATATATTTACAATTTTGTGATTGTTAAATCAGTAATAATGGTGTTACATTTTGCTCAAGCTTTTTGGAATTTGTCAAATAATTGAATCTTGTCTCACAGAAAAAATTATTGCCACAAATATCTGTGTTTACAAATTTCAAAAGCCGCGTAATTTCGAGAGAGAATACTGCATAAGTACTGCTAGAAAGCCAAATGTTCGGTCTGGACTTTGGATTAGAAATCAGCATCCCGAAAAACCCGCGAGTAGAAATTTTCGGTCAAACCGGTTGTGTTTTACAATTTTAATCCAACATTTTGAATCCGCCATTTCTAATTTTTCAATTTTTGTTCTTTGCTTGTAGTCGGCTTCGTTCCAAAAATTTTGATGTCCTATATTGGATTCCCCATTTTGAAATTAAACATTTTCATTTTGGATTTGAAATTAGCGACCCGTGAAAATGCCGAGCAGCTATCTTTAGTCGAGTCAGTTTTGTTTTACAATTTTAATCCGCAATTTCAAATGCGCCATTTTGAATTTTAATATTTTTATTTTTCATTCGCAGTGAGCAGCCCGAAACACCCTGGAATAGCAATTCTTAAACAAATCGGATTTGTTTCTACAACGTTGATACGCCATATTGGATTCGCCATTTTAAAATAAAAACTTTTACTTTTGGATATGAAATCAGCGACTTGTAAAACTCCCGAGTAGCAATCTCTAGTCAAATCGGTTTTATTTTACAATTTTGGTCCGCCGTATCAGATCCGCCATTTTGAATTTTCAAATTTCAACTTTGGGTTTGAAATAAGTGACCCGAAAAACCATCGAGTAGCAATTTTTAGTCAAATCGGTTTTGTTTCACAACTGTATTCTGTCATATTGGATCCGCCATTTTGGATTTTAACCGATATTAATTTACATCTCGGATTCGGATTGGGCATACGAAAATCTAAATAAAGGGATGCGTAGCATATAATATATAAGATCTAAGCATTCGTGGTATTCAACAAACGATTTCTTTCGCCATAAATGCCAACTTCAATATATGTTTTCAAGGTCAAATCATTTTTTTACACTTCATCTATAATTTTCATATATTCGGTAAAGATCCATCTCCAATTCAAAAAAAATTATCCCTCTATGTCATTCCGATCTTAAGTTCTACGATTTTGACACAAAATTCCACAAAACCGTCCACTGTGGAACGCGGAGATACGGCCACACGCTTCACGAGAGTACACTCGGATGAAATTGAACCTCCATAAATATTGTAAATGAAATAGAAAACTCTCCGTAGAAGCTAATATTCTCACCACTAACTGTTAGAGAATTTAATTATCTTTACTTTACCATCATAGTCAATGCGAGTTCTGAAAGCGTCATGTGAATGTGTCGTCTTGAATTGTTAAATGTTTGCTAACATGTATTAGAATGAAACTGGTTTGTACTTGATATCTTTTCTATTTTCTCTAGACTTCTCTAAAGTTAGTAAAACCAGTGCTCACAGAATTGTGCATCGAGACACTGCAGATATTGCCAGTTTAGCTCACCAAGGTATAAGATTACATACTATGGCAAAAGAAAGAACAGTTGCGAAATTGGACTTTTTTGGAATAGCTCGTTTCCCCAGAGTTATTTCGTCATTTCGTTTATCCGAATCTTCGGCATTTCTCATTGAAAATTCACAAATATTTTGGCACGTTTCACGCGAACTGCTCATGATTAGACAATTTTCATAAATTGACCGGTTGGTTGAAATAATCTTGTTGATGCATTTTCAGAAGTCACTTATTTTCCATTTGTTCTTCATGAAGTTATGTAAAAAACAAATGAAATATAAGTGACTTCCAAAAAATGAAAGAACACCGCTATTGCACCTAACCGTTCAATTCTAGACTATATGCTCGTGTGGAACCTGAGGTATTTGCTGATGGATTAATAAGGAATGTTCGGAGTTTGAAACTGGATATTTCCGTGTTTAACGACAAGAGTGCTTTTTTCAGTAAATCACGTACGTTCTGTGGTAAAATAACAGCCGTTTTGCATAATAAAGCACGTCTGGCTGCTGAACCAATGCATCCAAATGATTCAATTTCAAATATAAGAACAGAGTCAAGTAGCCAGACAGCGACATTTTTACGGTATATAGTGGAAGCGCATCACTGCCTTCTTGTTTTCTCATAACCAGATGATGTGGCATTCTATTCATCTCTATCGTGGCATTCAATCCTGTACAAGTGGACGGCAGGAGACTCTCAACCATAGCATCCTCTATAAGTGCAGCTGATGATCTACTGTTTTCCACTTTTGGCTGATTTTCTGTCTGTACAGTAGCCCTATTAGGTGCATGCCCAGCATAGCGAAGTTGATTGCGAGAGCCGAAACTCCCGAGCGACGAGTTCACCACATTCCTCTTATTATTATAGTTTTATTTTTATGTTTCACAGGTGCCTATGGAGGGCCTGGTTTTAAGGCCACTAGTATGAATAAAGTCAACTACATTGATTAGACAGTGAGATTTTTACGCCGCATAGTGCCAGCGCATGATTACCTCACTATTTTTTGTTTACTAAATGATGCTCTGCCGTAGCATTAATTCATGTATAAGTGATGGGCTGGGGAAAATTGAACCGAAACATCCTCTACAAGTGCAGCTAATCAACTACTGCTTGCCACGTTTGGTTAATGTTCCACATAGACAGTAAACCTAGTGCTGGTCCGGCATAACGAGGCTTATTGCGAGAGCTAAAACTTCCAGGTGATGTGGTAGCTACATCTCTACGCCTATTTTTCCAATATTTTTTCGGATGAGTCCGTGAGAATACAGAGCTTCTGTCGGAAGAAGTCAGTCAAGACTCCTCGCTTTTTTTTCATGGCGGATCTTTTCTATTCATCTGATTTGCACTGTAATTGCCTTGAAGTCTAGTCGGAGGGCTACTACTTATTGTGCAGTACGAGGTTTGGCAATATCGTAAGCGTACGACCCTCTCCCCGCCCGCCCATTGTAAACAAATCAACTTTCATTGCATAATGTTTGACCTTAGAATCGAACTTCGTTACCTACCCAGTGTCGATTCTCTAGATTAATTAGTATTCGAGTAACAGTGTTCAAAAGCAGATTTACGGTGATAATTGCATGGGTCAGACCCAATTTTACGACTGGTACAAAAGGTACATTAAAAGACGGGCTGATGTTGAAGATGACGAGCTGTCTGCTCATTTAAGCACTTTCAAAACGGACAGCAATGTCAATAAAATCAATGAAATAATTTGAAGAGACGAACGCTTAAGACTTCAAATGATAGCGGAGTTAGTGAATATCAACAAAGAGATCGCCAGACAAATTTTGCATGACAATTTAAACATGAGGGAAGTTTGTGCCGAGATGGTTCCGAAAAATCTCACAGCTGAGCAGAAGGACCGTCTCACAGTGCTTCTTCCGAGAAACAGTTTTCAATTCAAAAAGACGTCAATGTCCTGATTCATTCACCTTATTCGCCGGATTTAGCCCCTCCCCTATGACTTTTTCCTCTTCTCAAAAATTTAAAGTCAACTGGAGGGAAACGATTGTCAGTCCGTAGAAGTGGCGGAGAAAAAGCGGCAGAGTTACCAAAAGCACTCACAGGTGAAGAGCTATACTATATACAGTCGTCACCGTCTCGCCCTGAAACCTCAAAAATCTGCTCTTAAGCAGAAGTATCAGAAGGGTCGCTGGTAGGAGCAAGTTGGCGGTAGACATGCCACCTTGTGGTATGGGTTTCAACCTCAGCCATTAGTCCGCGAACAGAGATAAGACGTTTTTGCTCTATTAGATGTTGTTCACAGGAGAACATTATTATTATTGGCCTACTTCTCCTCAAAGGTACTCGTGTCTCGGTACTTCGCGACTAAACATACTCAGCAAAAAGTTTGATCGATTTAACAAGAATTTGGTTAATTTAACCAAATAAATGCATTGCTATTTTTTATATTTTTTCAATGTGGGGGGGGGGGGGGGGCTCGTGATAGAATTCTCCTGGCGCTCAAGCTAGAAAGCGCATTGTGTCACACCCGTGTTATTCTCAAGACAGAACGTCGAATCTGGGCACCTTCACCGAATTAGATCTCGATGCATTCATTGTTTCCAACTTTCTGGATATATACCTCTCGGGTGCCAGGCGTTCTCCATGACGCAGTGAATGGAGTGGGCGTCTTTGCAAAGCAAAGTGAACGTCATCTACTGTGCCATCTGGCAGCCTTCCTAGCCAGGATAGGGTGGACGAAGTGGTCCTTCTGTGTATTACTTGAAATCGACCAGTGACCACCAAACGGTAGTCCCCTCGCCATGCAGCCTCTTCGCGAGAAGAACGCCAACTCTTTCTCGGGTCTCTCAAAGTCGACTAGTAACCCCCAAGCAATTTTCCTACAGTTTAAAGTGGGTTCCGAACCAGCAAAGCCCCAGCAGAAGTACATATAAAAATTTTTCATTGGTAACGGCAGGAAGATCGAACCCCTGTCCTCCTGGTCAGAAGCCTGACGTGCTATCGCCTGAACCATAGGGACTCTCCTTATGCATTTCTACATAGTTAACCAAAATTTTTGGCTAATAACATTTGGCTGATTGTACTAAATATTTTGTTTGATTCAAAAAAAATATTTTGATTGCTTTAAACAAAATTTTTGCTTTTTGAATGGAATATAGTTGACCTTTTTTCACATTCTGGCTTGAGTTATTTAACATTTTTTAACCTTTTTCATACAGGTGAGCATTTTTATCGTTCACCCTCTTCAAATAAGTTAAAAAGATGAATATGTCTCAAGCCCCAATGTGAGAGAGGGTTCAACTGATATTACATTAGTTACCAATTTTGACGTTAGATTGCCTGCATCAGTCTGAACCTGTGAATCAAGGATTTATTCGTTGATTTTTGCGCATACTGCTGCATGCTGCCACTTTCTAATAATTGATTGTGAGTTGATTGTTCACATTTCTCATAATCTAAAATTGGAAATCACACACTATTAGAAACTTGCGATGCGTGATCACAAACTGTAGCCGCTGGTTGAGCTGACGTAATCTCCGTCGGTATGCTTAGTGCATTTGATTGAAGTATTTGGTTAATTGATCAAATTGTTTCACTATGTTAACCAAATCATTTTCTAATCGCTATTTTTTTCCGGTCCACACATATATTTAGTTGAATCAACTAAACATGGTCAAATAAATAATTCCTCTTAATTGACCAAATGAATTCATAGTGTTTATCAAAGCGAAATAGATGTTTAGTTGCGTTGATCAATTTTGTTCTTTTCAACAAAAAAATTAGGTTCAACAAATTGTCTTGTTGAATCAATTCAATTTTTTTTTAGTGTATGGTCACGGACGCCGCAAGTGCTCAGTAGATTCGCTGGTTTTAGTCGCTGTTCGCAGGTAAATCTTGCTTGTACATTAGTTCATTCTTCAAATTTTCTCTTATCCTGACACATGAGAGAGTATTTAGCGACAGGGCATGGATCTTGCATACATCACGAACATTGAAACACTAACGCTCAGAACTCTAGGGATTTTAGCCCAGAATGACCCTCGGCCCAGCGATGCGGCAATACCCGTTTTTGCTAGGCACCTTCACCCTTCTTTCATTCAGCACATTCATTGAAGAGCCCGTTTTTAGGGATCCAGCACTCACACTGGTGAGCTCATTTGTAGGAAGAAACTGTTAACAAGAACAGAACTACTGCATTGAAAGTTAAAACTACACTCACATCTTTCTATATGGATGTCAATTTTTTTAATTTATGCAATTATTAGATTCACTTTTGAATAAAAATTCTTAACCTTGGAGTTTAGTATGTGTAACTGAAGGCCCGGATGTAATCATTCTCGCCTCTTGTCCCTGAACGTCGATTAAATCCAAGCGGCCAGAGGCTTCTCATTCTCAGGCGAAAGATTCTACGAGTACATATGTGCCTTTATTGCATTAGGACACACAATTATCGTTATAATTCATACTGTTATTCTATTGTTTTCATGTTTTACTTTCCAGAGTTTCAGATTTTTCTATTAAGTGCCACGAAGTACTGAATGTAGAGAATCAGTGGGTGTAACGTTGACTTTAAGTTGGTCCTCACATACTCCACGTAACCGTATTAAGGGAACGATACATCGGGGTGTAGATTATCCTGTACACGCTGGCGGCAGAACTTCATTACCGCTTCGTTCGGTCTTGCATAAACCATTTAACTCGAACTCCGCGATTTCCAGCAAGAGTAGGCGCCTTATACTAAATCTACAGTTGAGCGAGTTCCGTTTCGTGCGAGATTTACGTACTCTGGGACCAAACCAGTACGCTACTTACCACGGGATTCTCGTCTACGCGGAAAACAAGCTTGACATTGCTGACGTTCAATTTAGAGAATTCAGAACACGCCTGGTAATCCAACAGAGTTAAGATCTGAAACAGAAAATCGGCTTGTGACAGTTAATTTTCTAATCTGATCTTTGCAGAGAATTCCAACTACTTCACTAATACATGTATCGTGTACAGAGATAATACAAGAATTTTAACATAACTTACTAAACAGATGTAAACAATTATTTCCTAACTAAAGAATGACACCTAAGAATAATTATTGGATTTATTACAAAATTTGGTATTTTAAAATAAATTCGAGTTTATGTAAATGATAGATAAAGTTAGAACCTACGTAATCGCATCCGATTTGAAACGTCAAAGATTTGCATTTATTTAGGTAAAGTATCGTTTACAGATATTATAGGAGGGGGGGCATGAACACACCTGTTTATTCTAACTAAAATTTTGGAAATTTAAAACTGACGAGGATTAAAATGCAGGAGGCGATAGAATTGGCACAAAGAAATGCAGACTACTAAAAATTCATACCATGCAATTAAATCAGGAATTCGGTTGGGCGCTATCTCATCAAGTAGTGTATATTATACTGCATGCAATTCTACAGACAAACTTCTTGAAATAGATACAAATTATCACAGTCATTATGAAAACTTTCATAATTGGTTATATACGTATAATAAATCGAGAAAATACAGTCGTTGGTCAAAGAGGGCTGGTTAGCGACCTTAACCTTTTTTTGGGCCCTGAATAAGTATGCCAAAGCACAATCTAATCCCATAATACTTTCAAAAATTATCGTACCTACTATTGATGAAAAAAATGTTTCGACAAACACTATACTCTCTTTGAGATCTTAGTGAAATAGCTTTTAGTACTCAAAAATCTTGAGTTTGAAAGGGACGTTTTTCGGCTGTTTGTGATTTGTAATTAGTGTATTTCGACATTTGTCAAAGATAAGAAATGAAAATTTATTCTCGTACTCCCCCCCTCTCTTCTCTATTTCAGGGAATCTGTCTATGAAATTTCATGCAGTATAATATATACTACTTGATGAGATAGCATCCAATCGAATTTCTAGTCTAATTGCATGCTCTGAATTTTTAATGGTGTGCATTTTTTTGGGTCAATTGTGTCGTCTTCTACATTTTAATCTGCGTAAGTTTCAAATTTCCAAAATGTTAGTTAGAATAAACAGGCGTTTTAAATCGGATACGATTACGTAGGTTCTAACTTGATCTATCATTTACATAAATGTGAATCTATTTTAGAGTATCCAATTTTGTAATTAATGCAATAATTATTCCTAGATGTCATTCTTGAGTTAGGAAATAATAATTGACATCTCTTAAGGATATCTATATAGTATATTTTCATATTGTATATCATCTATAATATTGAAACTGTTATATTATTGCTGTGCACGATAGATGTACTAGTTAACTAGTTAGAATTCTCTGCAAAGATGAGAATAGAAAATTAACTGTCATAAGACGTGTGAGAGAGAGGAAGGGCGCGAACGGGAAGGGGGAGAGAGAGTAACAGTGCAATTAGTTTAAGAGAATATAAAAATTATGTACAATTATTCCCAAAAAAGTATTGAAAATCAACACATATACAATTAATATTGATAGTATTTTAATAATTAATTTTAGTTTTATATCTACATGTTCTAATTAATATAAAGCATAAGACAAAAATTTTCAACCGTAGTAATTTCAGTTGCATATCAAGGCTTATTTTCAGTTTGTATTTTTTTCAATTTCTTTCAAATTACGAAACAAGGACATTAGGCCATAGACTTAGTTTCCGTTCCATTGAGGATTGGTTCTTGCTCAACTCTGCAAAAGTGTTAGGCTTCGTATCATCTAAAAAGTCTGATAACTATAAGAATAAAAAAATTCTAGCCCTTGATGCCAATTAAAAAAACTTTTTCATAATTTGTATATACTTTGGGTGAACTGAAACCGATATATTTCAAAAAATGAGCTAAAAAGTCATTCAACAAGATTAAGAATGTTGAAAATTATTCTTTATTTATTCATGGAATTGATATTACTTTTTGCCTCATTAACTAGACAAACATCATGGCTGGACACGTTTCTTTGATATTTGGTTCAATTCACTTTTGTCGTAATTAGGGCCTGCTGTTGAATTGTGTACTTTTGTTTATAGACAGTAACAGTTGGGAGAGTATTAAATGTATGAATTAAACTGCTCATTGGTAATAATAATAATAATAATAATAATAATTGGTAATTTCTTTATTTGAGTTGATATAAATTAACTGTATTTTCTGAAAGTATCTGTGACATTAGTATGTAAAAGGGCCAAGAAATTGAAATTGTAAATAAAGGGTCATATTAAACTAGGATGAATACGATTTATTGGATTTTCTGTCGTGAAAAAAAAAATTCAAAAATGTCGATACTCAAATTGTACTCTATGCGGAGAATCACGCACATAATTATCAAAATATTTCTTGAGAATTGTTAAAAATAATTATTGCGTAATTTTTGGAAAACACCGTTAACAGTTGAAAATGACCGAATGGAAGAGAAGTTAGGTACAGTGGGAGGAAATGCACAGTTTTTGTTCAAGAAAGTCTAGTCTTAAATTTTGATCCGATTTCCAATTTAACAAAAAATTAAAGTGCATTGAATTATGAAGAGCCTTCAGCTCGGAACTTCTGTCTTCTCCATTTGTTAATTTACAAAATTTTCACTCTATTGTTCGCTCAATACTTTTTAGTAAAATGTAAGAATTCAAATTTTTATACTCAAATTAGGTAAACAAATTAGAAATTTTGACATTTTCGCGTGGAAAAAGAAATGTTTTTGGCACTGAAACTGTTTCAAGTTATTGTAAGGATGACTGATAGTCACACAAATATTCAAGAAGTTAACAATAACCGTTTTTGTAAACGATTCTCGTGACAAAATATATAAATTGGAGGATTTTTGAGATTTAAATTTTCTTCAATTGCTTGATTTGCTACAGCTATTTCTAAAAATGATATACCTTTCATAATATTTGGGAGTATATTAAGTGTTATATTCGTGAAATATAATACTTTTGATGTATAAAAACAATGAGAATAGACAAAATCGAAATTTTGGCATATTCACGTACACTTGTAAGCTTTTCTTACATCAGTGAAAATTTCTTGAACACTTTATACTTAATAACTGTGATAAATTGTTTATAAAAATATTTATTAACACATTTTGAATTATATTTATTACTGATTTAGACTCTTAACTTAGTCTCAAGCTATTTTAATGGGAAGTGCGATTTTCTTCTACCTGGAAATGCCAGAAATTTGAATTCGTTTATACTAATTGTTTATAAACATCAAAATTGGTATATTTTACTGAATATTATAAAATATATATTATTTTCAGGAACATTTGCAGAAGTTCAGATGATTTAAGGAAACCTAAATCTAAAAAAACAGTGGTTATTGTTAACATTTTCATTATATTTGTGATTAAATGTCATTCCTACATGAATACGAAGCAGTTTGAGCGAAAAGAAAAATTTTCTTACCGATAATAACACTATAAACCAATTTCTTCAACAAACTTTCCTATAACAATTAACGGATCAATAAAAATATTATTTGTTGTCTATGAGTCTCCATACCCGAAAGCAGTTATTAAAGCATAAAAAATTCATTGGTAGAAAATGTAATTTCTTCATATTTTGAGTAAAAAATTTGCATGTAAACAAATGAAGACAAAAGTTATGAGCTGAAGGCTTTTTAGAATTTAATGCACTTTGATTAATTTTGCACGAAGTTTCGAAGTGTAAATCCGCTAACCGGGTAATCAGTTACATATGACTAGAAAATGATTTTGCAAAAAAAATCGATCCATATTTAGACCCCGAGACCAAAGCCATGGCTGCGAAGGCAGTCTGGAGAATAAACGTGGTAAACATCGGAAGAATCTCAACCGAATTGCGGATCCCTACCGATATCGCGAGTAGGCCGACCTTGAGCATGGTCAGGGACAAAATGCCTAGTCGCTACCTCTTCGATAACAGCGAATCATATTTGCTTGGTGATGAGAAAAACTGGTTCACAGATGGCTCCAAGAAGAAGGAGAAAGCAGGAGCCAGTGTCTATCGCAGAAGGAGTGGAGTGGGCTGCACAATTCCAATGAGATAGAAGAAATATTTGCATTTGCTTTGACAGTAGGGCTGCTATAGTGGCCCTGAATGGAAAAACAACTGCGTCGCTACTATTACGAGAGTGCTTTGAGGTCCTGAACAATCGAGAAACGGAAAACCGAGTGACTGTACTCTGAATCCCTGAATACAGTGGCATTAAATGTGATGAGACCTCGGACAGGCTAGCAAAACTAGCAGTAAGAGAAAACTTCACTGGTCCTGAACCAGTCATAGGCATCTCCAGTAGGTTGGTCATTGAAGAAATTAACAGATGGCTGACGGAGGAACATCAGAAGGAGTGGAATAAGGCCGCTGGCTGCAGGTAGGCCAAAATACTAATGGGTGTAAATTTAAATTTCAAACGAGCTACGAAAATACCCAAGCTCAGTAGAAATGAAGTCAAGGTCCTAACAGAAATGTTTATAGGACATAGAAACCTTGGCTATCACAGGCATAAGATAGAGCTCGCAGATAGCCCTCTCTGTCGCCTGTGTCGAAAGGATGATGAGACAGCGATTCATATCCTTTGCTACTGCCCCTCAATTGCGAGAAGGCGTCTGGCACTCACGGGCAGTAAGTGCATCGATGAGTCAGACATATCGGTCGAGAGCGTGGCTGCAGCGCTCTCCTTATAGAGAGGGCTTTGGGGTCACGCATAGGCCTACCAGGGGACGCAGTGGAACTACCCAACCGTCAGGGGCTCTTTTCGTCTCAACCTTAATAATAATAATAATAGACCTCGAGCATCGCAATTTGAATTACCAAGGAAATTTGGTTGAGAAACTTCGAGTTAAATCTTTAAAATGAAATAATTTTCTCAAATGTCATAGAAATCTAAACGTCCACCTATGAAGTGTAGATGTAAGTGTAGGTGTATTTCCTCACAAAGTTCTAAAATTAATTTAAAAGAAAATTGTAACTTGTGCGCATGAGCAAAGTAAGTCACCTATATAAAAAATCAATTTCTTTGTCCATGTATGAAGCGCCAAAAAACTGTGAAAGATGTGATCCATACTTTACTTTCAACTTTATTTTTTTTTCTTTGACGAAAATGACACTTTCGTTGAAACGCCCTCACGTGCGGGCTAGGGTGGTCCAAAAAATGTCAAGTTTCAAATTTTCGAGAAGTTTATCCACCAATGCATTCTTATCGCCACAATAATACTGCATATTTTTTTTAGAATTTTCAATTAGTATCTAAAATTCGCGAAGAGCTGCCAAAATTAAGTATTTTTTAATCTAAAGCCGAGCATATTTTTCAGTTTTTTCTTCTGTTCACCAATTTTAATGTCACTCTTTAATAGCCTTGTGGTCTGAAGCCTTCAAAATATTTGTGGCTATATTTAGCCTTCTACCTGGGATTTGCATCACAACAAGCAAGTACTATAAGAGTAAGTTATCCTTTTCCTAGCGATTGTAGGTTTTTTTGCTCTTATTACCAACCTATCTCTTCTGTTTTTTCAGTATATTTTCGTGATGAAATAAACTTTCGATTAGTGTAAATTTCAAATAAAAAATTATATACACGAATAGGTATATGTCTTTTAAAAGTGTCAAAATGGCAATATTCAACATTAAATTACAGCTTCAAATATAAAGTTTTTTAGGCGTACTTTTTGGAAAATGACTTTCAACGTGTCATGAAATAGCCTGCAAATGGAAATCAATGTCGGATATTATTGAGGGGGTTAAAAATAAAAATAAAAAAGTGTCTTTTTACCACGTTAAAGTGATAATCCCATAAGAACTAAAAGTGCTCTGCGCGACGTCTAGATGTTAATAAAAAATTCTTTTAAAGAATATGGTATATAATTTTTGCGATAGGAATGCAACGGTGCATAAGCATTTCAAAAATTCGAAACTTAACATTTTTTGGACCACTCCAGTGTGGGCGTCCACATAAAAAGGGCCCTTATTGCCGGTTCTAGTTTAGGAGATATTCATGTTTTTCCATGTCAGGGTTAAATTATTATTTTTGGGTTTGAGTGGGGGATGATACTAGAATCTACGACTATAATAAATTTATTGCCACTACACTCATGTCCCAAAACAACCGGAAGTGGGTATAATTGATGTTCGAAGAAAAAGTACAAGATGTGTGCTCATAGCACTCGCCAACTTTAGATGTGTTTTTCTCGAAAAGCGGTTTTTCGACGATCCAACTTCGAGAATGCCCCAGAGACTACCTGTATAAGGACCTTTTCAGAGTGTCCAGCGACCTTGAAAACCTTGAAAACCTGGAATTCTCTTTGAAAATTTTCAACCTTAAAAACTGAAATCTCGAATTTTTCATTAGAACCTTGAATTTGAAAACTTTGTATTCTTTCTTTACGAAACATTTCTTTATCGAAATGCGAACAGTAATTCCAACCTTTAGGGTGCCTTTTCACGGAGGCCTGTTTCGAATTAATCAATGAATTAATTTTTCACGTCGAATTCATTCTTCGGTAATCTTGTTGGTTTATGACAATTCTGATTCAAAAAGCACGAAAATCCTAGATGGTGGATAAAGAGTGAATAATAAATGATGCTTTAAAAGAAACTTTTCATTTAGATAAAAAATAGATGAAAAAAACTGCAAATTTCTTGTTGAAGTGATTATAGAATGTGTAAAACGATCTCAAAGGACTACGATAATACGATTTCTTGTAGGACTGTACTATTATAAACATATTTATTCTCTGAGCCTCAAAAAGTATTCAACAAAAAATACTATACTCATTATTTTATAGACTGCAATAAATGAGATTTCGATATTGTATATAATTCTATAAGTTTTTAATTTATCTCCATTTAACACAGAAACACATTTTATAAATAAAACCAATATTAGCAAAAAAATGAAGAATCTGGTTATGTTTTCATTAAAAATATTTTGTTTATTAAGAAAATTCATCGTTCATTTTTTTTTCAGTGTAGCAAAGCAGTTATTTAATTATTTGATATGAAAAAAGCCGACCTAGAAAGAATTAGTTTATGAACCTGGAAAACCTGCAAAAGTCCTTGAATTTTTTTCGTAAGAATCGCTAGATATTCAACCTTTTCATGCGGATGCTTCCACATCTGCCTACTTCTGGCGGTCTAACTTTAAAGGACCTTGACCACTTTGAGGGAAAAATTAAGAAATCAGTCCACAATACGTTATGAAACTCTGTGAATGCTGCGGCATTAAAAAGACGCAGTTTGCAGAATATTTTAGTATTTCCCTCAATTCCTCCCAGCACTTATTCACGTGACCAATCAGCTGCTCACTGTTTCGATCTCCCCCTGTACTACAGGTCCTTACCATGTATCCCTACAAAGTCTCAAGAGGACTTAGGTCTGACGACTGTGGTAGCTAGGGAAGAACAAAGATTTCCGAGGTTCACTGGAACCATTCTGTTCAAATCCCTTGTAAAATTTTGAAATCTTCGAAATTTCGAAATGTGTTTCACGAGAAGAAATTGTGCGAGAAAAATTACAGGTTACGTATGTTATTTAAATGAAACGCTCGGATTTTTAACAATTTTAATCAGTTTTGAAGATAAACTTTTCAAAATCGAAATACAGACTTTAATATCAATACATATTTTGAATTATTATACACAAATGAAGATTGTAGAAATCTTGGTACGTTTCGTAGTTTCAATTAAACGTTTAAACTTTGAAGTATTTTTAAACTCGTTTAACATAACTTTTATACGAAACAAATGAATTGTACTATTTTTCACCATGACATTTACAGATCTAAAATTTTACATCTTATTAATGTGATTTGTTATAATTTTGAGCTAAAATTAAAATTCCCTTAAAGTAAATCGTATATATGATGATGTGGTTTAGTGTTTTGTCGATGAACCCTTTCCTCATTCTATGAGTTAACGTTTATCCAGAAAAGAATTTGGGCAAGTAAACATAATTTGTAAATTTCAGACATTTAATTTAGACTTATTCAGTGAATTATACTAAAGGGGAAACATATTAAAGTCTACTACATTACATCCTTTTAGCTGTTTAATATTTCCGACCGCTACACTTACACGTATGTGCTACTCACTCACACGAAACAGTTCCCTGAAATTTTCAAAATTTATAACATGCGTAACTTCATTCTAACAAAGTGTACCCTTTCTGTACGGACGGTCACAGTTAGTGTCTCCCGTGTGAAAATATTTCATTTTAGATTTCTTCTTGATGACAGTAAATCAAGATATTTTCAAGACAAGTTGAAAACGTTTTGGAAAGTCTGGCTTATGAGACAAATCCAGACTTTATTTTATGTTTGGAACCAGGAAAAAGGTTTCCAAGGCCTACCTGCCCTGGCGATAAGGGTCATCCTTACTATCATAAAAATTAATATTATTTATGATTAAACAATTTTGTAAATTCATTATACAATATGCAATAAATCCATTCTGCTCCATTTGTTGTTACTATTACACTTGTTCGGCGACAATCCAGAAAATTTAATCCGTTTTTCCGTATTTCTTACGGCTTAGGAGATCCATATAGAATTCTTCAATAATAATCTTTTTGAAGCGAATGTCTATAGTCGTGAAAACCCACATATTCTCATTTTTTTACTTTATAATAGCAATTTTGAAAAGTAAACGAAAAATTCATTTTTAAATTTATGTCCAGATTATCTGCTTCCTTTTTTATTGGCCTTTAGCCAAGACATAACAGAAATCTACATGTTTTGAGACAAGTTGCGTTCATCTTGCCACTAAGTGCTCAAACCATAAACGTAAGACAAAATTTAAAGTCTATTAAGTCCAGTTTGTGACGAATTGCAACGTCTTGAAGACGAATTGGAACGTCTTGAAGGCAAACCCAAGACGAAATATTGTTAAAAGGGCTTACGGACACCGTTTTCTGTAATATTGAAAAAAGACCTCTGGATAAGTGAGGAACGTGTAGAAAGTCGAGAATTTATAAAAGAGAATAAAGAGAAACAAGGGAAGAGAACAAAGAAAAGAATTTAGAGAGTTAAGGAAAGAAACGAGCGTCAAGATACGTAGAGTCTAGGTCCGTGGACGGCTTATGTGAGTAGAAGAAAACCTTATCGCAGCAGGGTTATCCCCGAAATCCGTAGGAAAGACCTCGGGTCTGTAAGCCGGTCTCGTACTCTTATATCCACAGCCCGTAACCTTAACGGAAAATCGAAGCTACTTACCATAAAGTCCTCCTTAAGCCGCGAATCCCACACGTCTCTTACTTCCAACCTCGTCCATGAATTGAAAAGCTCCGTTGTTGCTTTCAAGCTCCTGCTCGGACCCCGGAAGTCGTGTGACACCTTTTACGCGATATATCGCGCGAACAAGTTCCTGGGTAAACTATTATTCACATTAGTACCTTTCTAGTTCTATTATACATTGACTATTGTAAACTATTAATCGAAAGTTTGTGTCAACATTTGGTTGAAGTTTCATACAACCACCGCAGCTGAATATTCAACCAAAGTGATTTGAAAATTCATCCATGAGAAAAACGCGAAGAAAATCGCAGCGCCAAGAATCGTACACCAATCTACAAATCACACAGCAAGCATAGAATATACATCTGCACCACAAAAAGGAAAAATTGCATGTCCGTTGAAACGGACCACCATACCTTTATGTTTTTGAAATCGCTGAATCCGAATTTTGTGTCGGATTTGCTTCATCACGTCAGGATTTTGAGAAAATTAGCCTTTTTGGGCCATATTTTAAAAACAGCATAGGGTGCGAACCTGACGTTCTCGTAACTGACACCAGGTTCGGATTCAGCAACTCCAAAAACTCCAAAAACGTATGGTAGTCTGCTTCAATGGACATGCATTATTTCTTTTTTGTGTGTCTGCGTATTCATATGCTTATAAATTAATGTAAAGAGTCCCGAAAAACCCCGTTACACTTGCCGAAATTCATTCTTCTAATCATCAACGACAACGATCGAACTTTAAAATTACAATTTAATGATATTTCAAACCGTGCAGAGTACATGTTCCTAACGAGGGGCTATCTTTATTTGACGACGATGCCGTACACTATTTGATTCGACAGAAATAGTCTTCAAATTCGATCAAAATAAACCCCAATTACTAGAAGTATCCTTCAGTCCTCTATAAATTGTTTATCCTTGACATCATCTGGTAGGCCAGTAGGCCAAGAGATGCCCAAAAGTGGCCAAAAATCATCTTTGAAAGTGATTAAGAGGATTTTATTGTCGTTTCGTAGACTAATGAAACTAGTTAGAACCTGACTTTCATAATCGTTACCAAATTATTTTTCATTGGTAGGCCATTGAAGTAGAAAATTGGTCTGAAATGATAAACGCGCAATTTATAAAAATTTAGCGTATACTTTCGAATATATAAACAGTATGCAAGAGTGTCTAGCCATTTATTTCATCTCCAAAAATGTTGACGTTCAGACAACAGTAAATATTGAAATTGAGTTAAAAAATGGTGTTGTAGGGAACGACTTCAAATGTCGAATTCTCATAACTTATGCCAATACACTCCCTGTCGATGGACCATTTTCCTAGATTCTCTTTCCTATCGAAGTGGTCATGGTGAGATTTTGTTTCTTAAACTATACGTTTTTATTTAGATATACGGTATTTTACATCTAGACCTACAAAATTGGTTTTAAACGTATTTGTGCGCTAGGATAGCACAGAAGACCAGGAGACCCCAAAAAGTTTTAAAAATTGAAGATTTCATTGGATGTCTATCAAACTAGGTAGATGGGGGTTTTTAGGGGCCACTGACTTCAAATTTAATGTCAAAAGATGAAATTTCATAATGGAAGAACCAATATTGCGGCCAAAATTCACTATTCCGTCGAATGTATATAAAACTTGGAATAATAGTTTTTTTCTAGTACAGCTGACTTCAAAATGGCGGATCCAATATGGCGGTTCCAATATAGCGGAACCAGTATAGCTGCCATAATTGAAAATTAGCTCTCATATATTTTTAATGTTTGTCATGATGATCGCCAAATTGGATCCTGGATTGTGAATTTTTTTAATCTGACAATTAATTGGAAATCAGCAACCTTGGAAATACTTCCGTACTGTGTTTCATGCATGTTTCTGAGAATTTTGAAATAGCGTCCGTTAAATGAGACTCGTCATTTTTAATTTTCCACTTTTGACTTCAAGTTTGAAATCAGCAGGCCATCCCCCCATATAAGATGTTTCAAGAAAATATATCAAATTTGTGAAAATATGGCCGCCATATTGGATCCTTCATTTTGAATTTTCAACTTTCGACATCAAATTCAGAATCAGCGAGCCCAACAACCCTATGTAACAAAGTTTATTTAAATATGTGAAAAATTTCAAATTATGGCCACCATACTGGATCCGTCATTTTAATATACAATTTTTTACATCAAATTCAAAATCTGCGAGGTTAAAAATCTTTCCGTAACAAGTTTTATGCAAATATATAAAAATCTTAAAATTATGGCTGCCATATTAGAACCACTATTCTGAATTTTCAAGTTTTGACATCAGATTCGAAGTTAGTGACCCCGAAAATCCGCTTATACTTTTCGTCCCAGTGCCTAAATTCATTCCCGTGGATTTCTCAGCTCATATGGTCGCATTTTCAATGCCGTTTGATGGTGATGTTGAGTCATTATAGCTTAATAATCTAAAAGAGTTTGATATTGATGGTGACATTTTTGCGTCGATCGATCACAACGGAAGTTTTTGGAGGACGGAGACGAGGCCAGTTTTTGCTGACTTCAATCTGGTATTATTATTTCTAGTTGACAGATTATTTGACATTATAGGGCCTATATTACGAGTATGTTTTTTTGCAACACGCACCCTTAAAGTTGCACTTCATGTTTCTCTAAATAATGCGTGAAGTGACTCTTTTAAGAACAGTGACCGGCGGCCATTATCGCGTATGCGCACTTTGAAAAAGCAGCTTCACACACAGGACGCAAATCATGAAGGCGCACATGTAACTATTCCGGAGCAGTCCTTGACGTGCAACTTTTTGGTCGGGTGTTGCAAAAAAAAAAATTATTTGTGATACACGTGCGCACCAAGTAATTACTGCTCGTGGGATTACAACACTTGCCAGAAGCTCGAAGCACTCGTTGCAATCACCTGGTTTACGCACTTGTATCACAAACAACTATTCTTAATAAGTGTTATTTTAATGGGAATCGTTGGCGTCGAGTCGCTATAGTGAAAGCGCCCGAGTTTCGAATTTCGTCCCCCAAAGGTGTTTCAAATTTCGGACGTTTGAAAATATATGTTAGTCTAAATAAAAAGTGCCCGAAACGTGAAATATACAGGAGTGTTACACGAATGCTACGGCGAATAACTTTTCAAGTATTTTCTTCTGATTTTTCTTCTATTCCACTGTAGAACTGTGTAACTGGACTGTAAAATTTTATAAAGAAATAAATCTTTCACCTTATTTCATGTGTTACGAATATTTTCTAGCGGGGGGAAATCAAGGATACTTTTTTTTAGATTAGACATCCAATTTTTCAACTATTCGTATTATGTTTATTATCTTCTATTGATATTATATATTTACATTTTGCAGATGCTGAACACGTGCAGAAATTTTCGAAGATAGTAGTCCATGCTCACTGGCAGCGCATTGAAATATTTGTCACCCTTTTTACAACGTTAAATACGAATGGGGGACGAAATTTGGAACACTTACCCTACAGTCCTGGTAAAAGGCTACCTCTATAGTCAATGAGGTCAACCCTTCTGTATCCAAACTTATTTTCTCAATAGCTGAACAGCTTCTCGAAGTTATCGAAAAAAAAAACTACGGAAAAGGAAAAAAAAGTTTAAAAAAAGGTTTTTTCAACTAAATATTACAATTAGGGGAAAGGTTCCCACCGTTGTTCGGTATGCGTAGGGAGTCAAAAGGAATATCTACAAAATTATTGCATGAAATGCGTTATACGTACTGAATATCTATGACTCTACTGTATTAATGTGTTTGGGAAAAGTCATATTTCTATGCCTCTCGTATTTAAGTTTTTTCAACCTAATAATTTTTTAACCAGTCGCAATAACAGGTAATTTGACTACCTATTTTCAACGTATAACATTTTCTTTAAGCGGAAACATTTTTTTGGATTATGAGAATTCAGTTATTTTAGGAATGTCACGTATAAAAAAGTTTAAAGAGATATAAGTACTTCCAAAAAAACGTGCATTAACTTGAAGCTTGTTCCGGATAATTGACCATTTGTGCAAGAGAAGTGTGTAAAAACTCGAAACTTCGAGTCAAGTTATCAAATTATTTTAATTTTGACTTACTTTATTATCCTCAGGAATAAATGGCTTTCTACTGTGGGGATATGAATGTGAGGTGATTCTCAATGTAGTAGTTATATAGTTGTCGATTATTACACCATTGTGCAGAGCTTTGATCCAATATCGGATCAGAAAATGATACGCTAGGATGTAGCAGGATGAAGGAATCACGACAATTAACTCAATAGACTATCATATTTGATTATAATTCGAAGAAATACTGCTACAGAACCTTTCTCAAATCTTTTTTGCATTAAAATTGATTTAGGTTACTTGTTGGTAGAACAAGCGGGAGATTGTAACCAGTGCCACTCGTCTTTTATCAATTCAATGGACAATAACGTAAGTATATCAGTAGCGAATTAAGGGATTTACCGAGACGAACCGAGGGCGCCTAATCTGGAGCCACATGTGCGGGGGTCCTCCAGCAAAGGGGATAATTTGTATGGGCGTATAATGAAACGGAGGGCTGTACTCCTGTGTTCGTACGCATGTAGCAAAATCCCATGGCTCGTGAGAGCATTAAAAAAGCCGTGTGATTTACAGACTGTTTCATGCTACTGTCATAGCGAATGCTTGAATCAATGCAACCATTTTCACCGTTTTAGAGAAAATCATATTCACTTTTCCATTGTCTTTCTCAATTGCCTAGTATATCTGGTCGCTTTATCATTATTATTATTTGAATGTATTGCACGGGGCTATCCCGGTTTATATCATCAGTCACGGACACATTTTGGTAATGCAATCAAGTGATCT
>JAUMHM010000004.1:9638381-9660590 GCA_032362435.1 Melikaiella ostensackeni
ATTGTCGGTGATATAGTACACATTTAATACACACCTAGTGAAATATACGAAGTGAATGAACCTGTATATAGTCAGATAATAATGTAATCAAGAGAGTCTGACTAGAAATGTGAATGCACGTACACAGTTAAGAGTTTAGTCAGACGCATTGTAATAGAAGGCGTCTCACCAATTACGAATAACTTAGTTAAGATTAGCATATAGACTTCCAATTCTTGAAAGGTCAAGAGTAGAGGCGCGCTATTAATAAACACAACGGTAGACAATCGACGACCGGAAGCATCAGTAATGTGATACCGTAATCATCACTGTTAGGCACCCACTTGAAGCATTCAGAACGCAATTGAGAGCGCACGTGTTCATCATTGTAACATCGTTTAAATGAATGATCAAATTTCAGACAAGTTTGTTGTGACCGCAAGTTATTAGTCTCTTGCGGAATCATTCGAGACACAATATTGGAAGTCGCTTCTCGTGAAGAACGTGACAGTACCGAGTTTTGCACGGAACGTGCCAATACCAACTTTCCCATGGTACGTGCCAGTACTCACTTTTGCACGATACGTGAATTTCGTATAAACTGAACGTCCCTATCTTTAACATGGAGAACCCATCTTATATAAACTCTCAGGTTCACCCTGGTGGCGTCTTTACGTATCCAGCAATCATATTACCACCTCGTACTACGAAGTACGTACCGCCTCGACTAAGTCGCATCTTTTACATCATTGTGACCGAAGGAACGCTCTGAATATGTCGCGTACTTCTATATCACCGCAAAATAGTTAACGTAGTAACGGGCATTGTGAACCAAAGTCCTTTCGACTGAGACTTAGGTCGTCGTATGAGTCTATTCCCGGTAAAGTCCTCTGTATTTAACATTCGTGAAAAGAACTCAAGGGTGGATTCGGTAGCTTTTTTGGAACGTGTATCGCTCTGTCACTAGTGAACAGTGCTTGTGCACCTTTTTATTATTTGAGTCACTTCCAAGTAACTCATACCAACATCCTGTAGAGTTCCGTCGCTGTTCTACAAAATATATGGAGATACAATCGACAAGACAACCTCTCTTGCCCTTTCTGGAATAGGAAGGTAGACGTAAGTCAAGTTTATGTAACTAAATAATCTTTTCTTTACCTTTTAATAAAACATCTGTTATCTTAACTACACCTCTTTTTATTTTGAACACTGTTTGAACGCAATCCGCATAGGGTTGTTAGTGAAAACGAACCCACAAAAAAATAATTTGTCAGGCCTTACCATCCTGACGTAATCAGCAACACTGGTCGCTCTCTTTCTCAATTTTCCAAACTACCCTCGCCTTTTGCTCGGGACGTGACAAACCTTTAGGACATGAACCGTCATATTTCAAAGTCAAATTTATCTTGGAAGTGTCAACATATGACTGTGGAGAACGAAAATCTGATAAGAACAGTTTAATCCTACAATAATGATTTATTCAAAGGAAGAACTGATAAAACGGGTATAAAAGAACGATGCATCTTTAATAAAATAAAAAAATTTCACATTTGTGAAAATCCGACTCACGACGTCATGCACGATCTCTATGAAGGAGTTGCGCCGTACACTGTGCAGAATGTACTGCAGGCCTTAATTGAGAAGAGAGTGTTGTCTTTGAGCAGTATCAATAACAGGATTGAAACTTTCAGCCAAGGTGACAGTGAAAAATCTAGAAAACTAAGACCTTTATATTTCACAAAAGGTGAAAAAGGAGGTGAAAAGTTAAAAGTTGAGCAGTCTGCATCTGAGATGCTTTGTTCAACACGATATTTGGGACTTATGATTGGAGATTCAATTCCTGCCGGAAACGAGTATTAGAAGCATTATCAATAAAGAAGAATCGAGTATTAAAGGAGGTTGCAACTGCAACTACTTCTAGTACAAATCTACCCCTGACAATAGCAATTAGACACTAATTGCAACAGTGTTTTGTCATAGAATTCTGTCCCAATACTCATGGAGAAGTAATAATTGTACCAATAGATCAATATAATGCGCAAGCGTTTTTGAAAAAACTTGTGCCAGGCTTTAAAGAAGAAATACCTGTGGTAACTCTAAAGAAGATGAAGATATTTAGAAAACCTTATTCTGTAGGAACTATCTTTGTAAGTAGGATCACTGAAGAGGGTCTTCAATTTGGAATTATGAAAAAATATTTCATTGTCTTAACATTTACATCCAAGCAAACGAAGTCGACGCTCTATACTTTAATCATTATTATCACGCATGCAGCGTTTCGTCTAATGTAAATAAGCCAGATGTACTTATAAACGTAGATTTCGTACCTAGATTACCACCCTGCCTACGAGTCATTAAGAACAAAGAAAAACTTGTAGCAATGAGGTACGATATTCAAAAATTAAGTGGAATATACTGCATATTATCTCAGCATGTCTTGTGAATGAAAACAAAAATAAATTCTTTTCAACTGTTATTATTTTGTTATTTCGTCAGAAATATAAATGAATTTCTATTAAAGTACTGGGTTGTCACATTAGCCATAAAAAAATATTCTGTATTGAAAATTTTGTGCAACTCGAAATGAGATTGACTCTGAAAAAAATCTTTATATAAAAAATTGACCAAAAAAGTACAAAAATTTTAAAAAACACCGTAATGACAAGAGAACTCTTAAGTAACAGAAATTTGAAAAAAACAATTTTTGTTCACGTATGTGCAAACTCAACAATCCCGTTTATTTGCAGTTCATGCGATTTAAAAAAGAAATTTTTTTATTAAGGGCATGTGATACTTGGACGAAAAAAAAAAATTGGTCGTGTTTAGCGATTTTTAGTTTCTCAAGCTTAGTTGTCCAAAATACGAATAATTTAGCACTGGAAATTGGAGGAATGGTACAGGAGATGGTCATTCTTCAAAAACTATTCAGGAGTTTCGCACAATCTTTTTGAGAAAGTTGAAGAAACTTATACAGAAAAATGTATGCTCGTCATCTTAAGACGCGCAGAGAAAAGGTTCCAGAAGTTGTCGCGCGATATTAGAAAAAACTATTTTAAGAAAATCCTTCGAAAGGTATATAAACGTGTTTTGAAACTTGTAAAGGTCAACTATGTCCTCCTGGGTTTATTCTTTATTCTAAAATCTTGAATTATCTTGAATTATCTTTACTTTAATACCATGAAGATTATTCATGAAATATAGTTAAATGTCATCTACGATCACCGCCAACTATGTCCACTAGAGTGGTCCTTGTTTTAAGTTTTTTTTTTTTTTTTTTTAAATCATTTGTACTTACTCACGATTCTGGCGCGAATGGCAAAAAACATAATGTCCTCCAAATTCTACCCAAATTGGTTAATATTTACTCATCGCCCCAGGCACTTGAAGTTTCTCATAAGATTAACATGGGGGAAATTGTTCACAAATGTTTAGTTTACGTAACTTCTTCAGTTTTTATTCAAATCAATCGTCCACATGAGATGATAAACTTCATATAATGCTTAAGATAACCATTTTTTTTAAATTTTAAATTTTCATAATTTCCAAAATAGTGAACCCAAAAAAATGAAATTTTTACCCTGATTGTTGGGTTCGCTGTTTAGGAAATTATGAAAATCTGAAGTTTTCAAAATTAGCATACTTTAAGCATTTCATGGAGATTGTCGTCTTATGTGGACGATTGATTTTCATAAAAACTAAAAATGTTACGGAAATTAAACGTTTTTGAACAATTTCTCCCAAGTTAATCTTATGAGAAACTTCAAGTGCCCGGGGTGATGGGTAAATATTAACCGATTTGGGTAGAATTTGGAGGACATTCTATTCTTGGACATTTGCACCAGAATCGTGACTAGAGGCAAACGATTTCCACAAAAAGTAAAATAAGGACCACCCTAATGTCCACCTCTGTAGAATTT
Source organism: Melikaiella ostensackeni (assembly GCA_032362435.1). Lineage (NCBI taxonomy): Eukaryota > Metazoa > Arthropoda > Insecta > Hymenoptera > Cynipidae > Melikaiella > Melikaiella ostensackeni. The sequence continues at coordinate 9,642,278 of JAUMHM010000004.1, forward strand.
TCGATTTTTTTTCTAAGAAAATCGATCGTAAGTCTATTTCTGTAACATCAAGTACCTGAAAACGTAAAGTACCAATGCTGTAATAAAACTTTAGCCAGAAAAATGTGTATAATTTTCAATTATTTACTACAATTTAGAGCGACGCAATTTATGAATTCTATTCCGCTTAGCACTGTCGTATTAAATTTATACGATCCAAAAATCTTGAAAATATGTTTATACATCTTGTAAACATTCATATAATAAAATCATAAACTATGATAGTATTTCTAACTGCCACTCCTTCCAAACAATCATTATTCAACCTTTATTGTAATCATTCCGAAATTAATACCTACTCAGAAACAAGTGCACAAAGAGTTTTGACCAATTTGACATGATTAATAATTCCAAATGGGATTACACTCTAGTATTAATATTTAAATTTAGGAAAATCATTTACAAATTGCATAATTTATAAATAATATTAAAGTTGTTTAATAAACGAAAAATAATACAAACCTGTGTATTCTGCGTTGGAATTTGTAACGTAAGAGCAAAACTGTTTGCATCAAAACTTTCATCAAGTGCTATAAGAGCACCATGTACGCCCGATTCCAGGAGATTATTTCCATATTCCTGAAATAAAAAGAACATGTACCAAGGGATTAATCTTTCTTATCACACTTATTGATATTGTAATTTACCCTCTGCGTCACTCACGCCACTAAAAAAACTGAGGATGTAGTTCGTGCACATCAGAATGGTCCAAAAAAAGGCAGAATTCAAATTTCGTTTGGGGGAATGACTCATTTTGTGAGGTACCAAAAAAAATGAATACGTGTTTTTTTTTTCGATCGGACAGCAGCAGCACAAAGAGCGGTTTTCTAAACGCCCGTCTCTTTGTGAGAAAATTTATAGATCATTAGTAGATGGGGGATCGAAACCTTATGAAGACAGAACTGAAATTCATCTCGAAATAAAATCTTCGCAAAAGATTGCCATCATCGTTATAGATTTCTGACATCTTTAACTTATCAGGCACTTGATGTAGTCCGCGGCTGATGATGAAAAACCGGGTTCACTCAAAAAAAAAAGTTTGAAAACACAGGACATAATAACATTTAAGTACCTCGGTGGCTCAGGCGGTTAGGTGCTCAGACTTCACGTTAGAAGTTCGGGCTCGATTCCTGAGCTTGTACCTCTGAAAATTTTTCTACGAACTTTTACTGAGGTTCAGGTGGTTCGCATGAAACCTTATGCTGTAGATCTCCCCATCATGCACTTGGCTGCAACCCAGTCCGTGGATAGTGGGGCAAAAAAGAAACCAGGCACGCCTAATATGTCATATCAGGCATACTACTCTTATCAGATCAGTTGACTGCATTAAGAAAATGCGTACGTGACTGATGATACATACCGGGACAGCCCCGTTTAGAAAGTTTCGCTCAAAATTCCACTTCACGACCAGAAAATACCTAAGACATTTAGGGCTACAACCATTTTCAGTCAGAAATTTTTTTTTTATAATAATGAATTTGTGTTAAACAAATCGAGCACAGAGGTGTATAAAAACGATTGTACAAGGGTCTGCTTTAAAGGCACAAAGAGAAACTTTTTGCTGGAAAAATTACTAAAATAGGTTCCAATGGAAGGATATTGGCGATAATTTGTGTATTTTACTACAGTAATAGTAAGTTATATTACGTTAATACGAATAGGAATGTGATGCGCTTTGTAGATACTTTCGAGTGATGCTAACCTAGTTGGTAATTTTGGTTACGCAAATCGACAGAGGGGCGACCGGCGCGACGATCGATTTAAGGAACCCCCACCCCCCAAAGTGATCGTCAGTGATATTTTGACTGAGGGCCACGTATGGACACATATGGACATACAGTATGGTCACATATGGACGCCTCCTAGTGCGATAAATTTATTATCTTTGTTATATTCTTCCAAAACTACTGTCAAAATATCGTCAATAAATGACATGTATTTTTATGTATAACTAAAAACGAACACTGGGTTTTGAAAGATTTCATTGAAGTATATTCAAATATCTTTCATTTGCTGATTTATTAAATTTCGTGTCATAAATACAATTTTTAATATTCAATTAAATGTTATCGTTTTTATGTATCCTTTGAAATTCTTCTATTTTGTGCCTCCATGATGCAGGCATGCCGAAGTCGCGTCGGGGTATGCAAGATTAGTGACTGGTAGTTACCGGCAGGCTCGATTCATGACCCGACAAGTATGGACAAACTTGGTCATTATTTAATTTCTTGCATATGGAATATTTTCAGACAACTACAATAGACTGCAGGAATAATACGAATCTTATATTCTAATAATAATTGTATCTCAGCCCCGGGAAATATCTTAAACATTTAAAACAATAAAAAATTGTCAATCTGGCTTGACGAAGCAGACGAAAATTTTGAGAAGACGGCGGAAGTTCCGCGGGATAAATATCGAGTTTTTATTACGCAAATAAGTAGAATGATTAAATTATGAATGAAATTCAACACATTCTTCAATTAGTAGTATGCTCAATACATATCAACCATTATTATAATGTAAAGTTTTTTTAAAGCAATGTTTTTAATGTTTTTTTTTTTTAATGTTTTTAATGTTTTTAAAGTAATGTTTTTTTAGGTTATGCTTTGCTAAATTGCTACAGATAATTACAAACAAATTTCTTTGTTCATATAGTAATTAGTAATTCTTACTGCATCAAAGTGCAAGTTTTACTGTCTCAAATTGTGAATCCCTAGCCAGAACGAATGGATGAGCGACACTATTTAGCAGTGTCAGCCAGTAATCCCTACTTTGTAACGAGCGCAAGATATAGCACGCATTGTACAAAGCTAAACTGTATTACACACACACATAAATAACTGATCACTAATATACACATCACTATATCGCTATAAGAAATGGATCGCACGCACGACGCACGACTTGAAAAATTACAATGCTGATTTGTTTTCGTTATAATATGGAACATTATATTCTCCTAAAACAGTGATCTGAATTACCGAAACGCCATTATATTAAACTTTATTTTAACTACAATTCATATTTGGAGAACGCAAACATTCATTGATGCTTATGGAATACCACCCAGAGAAAAAAGTTTCTTCATTCAACAAAATCGTTTTGTTGACCGCACTTGTTTGATTGCAGAAAACATTTTGGTTAACTGAACAAAAGTGATCCGGAAATAGAATCGAATGGGGTCTTGAAAAGTGTACATTCGTCTCCAATTATTTCCAACATTAGTCATAAAATAATAAATCAACAGGGTTTCATGTACAAGAGAGACGCTCTTCGTGGATTTATTCTTTTACACCTTGTCTGGTACAAAAAACCCATATTTGAGTGCTTATTTTATGTAAAAACTTGCTGAAAATATATGACTGAGTGATTATGTGAAAAATAATGAGGATTATTTGAATCTGCGTGCGATTACCAAAGATTGCGTTATTAAATTCTTGATAAGTCAACAGAACGATTTTTTAAATCAAATAAACAAAGGATCCCGATATTGAGTAGTTGAATAAACTACTAAATAGTTCACATAAGATGATTTGAATTAACTGAATTAGAATTAACTATACAGATTCGAGAGTTCAATCAACCCAAATTTTGTCCACTCAACCAAATATTTTTCTGAGTGTCTGGGGTTTAAAAATCGTAATCCATCTCCTATTTATCATTGTACCTTTACCACTCTCATTTAGCACTTGACGCAGTATGAAAAAGGAGATCTTACAATTTCACGTGGAGAAATTAGTGAGGGGTCGGACCTATTTTCGTATGCGGGATTACTCTTTCAAAGTGCACCATCTACTTTGTAGACCAGTACTCATTGCACTGTGAAAGAAGATACCTTACAAGTTGTAAACTGTATAAGTCACGATTTTTACTTCACAATGAAACTACGTAGCGTATGACAGCTCATGAGAGAATTCTTATAATGTGGAGCAGTAATTTAAGCAGCGCCCACCAGTGTTATTCCACTCTACAGTGTCAAATTGTAATAGGTATCTGCTTTATGCATTGTTACAAGAGGTATTTCGAATGTTACAGAGAATGTTGCATTTTCATTTAATCTAAATTTTAATCCTTTATTTTAAAAGCGTTCAAAATTTTCCTCCGAGAAATATTTTGTCAAAGGAACTGAGTGTCCAAAAAAACGCCGATTCTGACTGAGAAAGAGATGCATGAGTTTTTAATTTTTCAATTAAAAACAAAAAATTTCGAGTCATTACCTAGTTCTATTGAATTGCGAAAGGAACGATTAAAAAGGAACCATCTGCGGGAAAACCCTTATCAAAGAACAAGACGTCCCAAAAACGCCGATTTCGTCTCAGAAAGAGTTGCATCAATTTTTAATTTTTTAATTTAAAAAAAACAAGAAATAACTTTTGAGCTATAACTTAGCACTATTGAATCGCGAAAGGAACATTCTAAAAGAAGCAATCACTTTCAAGGAATACCCTTGTCAAAAGTACAGCGCGTCCTCAAGAATGAAAATGTTGACACACGAAGAGTTGTATAACTTTTTTCTCTTTTGATAAAAGCAAAAGAGAACAAAGTACTTTTGAGCTGTTGATTAGCTCTTTTAAAATGTGGAAAGAACAGGTGAAGACAATAACTTTTTTTTTAAAAATTACGAAGCATGGATTTTGACTCACTTAAAAATCGAACTAGACCATAATCTTCAACAGGGACATGAGTTAGGTCAAGACAATTACTTCAAGACAACAAAATCAATTTAAAAAATTGCGCACATCACTTGTTATAGTCATATTACGCATATTTTCATTCAAGTACGTAAAATATGCCAGTCACTAGAATTTAAAAATCATAACCGACATAACCCTCAACAATTAATGAAAATAATAATTACGATTAATATATTTCCTAGCATTTACTTCATATGGACGATGAAATTCCAATTCTCGTAATTTGTTTTAAAATAGTGAAAAATCATTTTGCTGCCGTCCCGATAATCCGCGTTCGATTCTTGCCAGATTCTTCTATAAACAAATTTTTTCTGTTTCAGCTTACAATATACTGTAACGTCTGATAAGCATACATATTTCTGTAATTTCTAATGTGTATGATTAAGATAATTAATATAGTTCTGTGAGTGTGACTCCTCGTTTAATAGTGTGTGAAAGTCCTTATGTGAAGGCGTGACCATCAACGCGTTCAGCACATGTTGGGTTTATTATTATTATCATTATTATTATTGATATTCGACAGTATCAAATTTTATTAAACACTTAGTAATTCGGTAAATCAGGCCATCTTACCGTTACTACAGTCGTTTGTAAATACTGCAATATTCTGCAAATATAAATGGAATATTTTTAGGTTTCATTCCAATAAATTTTGTAATTCTACTAACAGCTACAAATGACTACTTAAAGTAGTAAATATTACAGAAAATGCCGTATATGTGAATCCCGTCTCCTCTCACGTTTTGGGGTGCTTTTTAGTGTGACTCCCCTTTCTTCTCATATTTTGAGGTACTTTTTCGTGTGAACCCCTTGCCTCTTACATTCTGGGGTCTTTTTGGCGTGAGTCAATTTGCCTCTCACATTCCGGGGTGGTTTCTGGCGTAAGTCCATTTGCCTCTCACATTTTGGAGTGAATTCTAGTGTGAGTTCCCTTGTCTCTCATATTTTGGGGTACTCTTTGGCGGTCTTTTTCTTTTTCTCTCAGATTGTAGGGTGTTATTTGGTGTGAGTCTTCTTGCTTTTCACATTTTGGGGTGCTTTTCAATGTGAGTCTGCTTTCCTCTCACATTTTGGAGTGCATTTTTGTGCGAGTTCCGTTGTCTCTCACGTTTTGGGGTGCTTTTAAGTATGAGTTCCCTTACCTCTCATATTTTGGGGTGCTTTGTGATGTGAGTCACCTTGCCTCTCACATTTTGAAGTGCTTTTTGCTGTCAGTCCCCTTGCCTCTCACAATATTACTAAAAAGAAATAATTTTTTCAAATTGCATTTCACGTGCTCTGTGCTCTTCGCAATCAAAATCTAATTCTTAGATGAGACTCAAGGAATGTCTCATGTAGCGAGTCATTTCAAGTTGCCCCAAGTCCATCACATAATCCTTTTCCATGTGCAATCGCGTGAAAGTGCGACTCAGCTTGAATACCAAAGTCTGTTTCATGTATAGCAGATTAGACAAGGGGAATCATACTGAGGAACAGCCTAAAATGCGAGAGCCGAGGGTACTCACGCCAAAAAGTATCCAAAGTGTGAGAGACGAGGAGATTCAGCCACCAGAATAATTTATTATTTTATTATAAATTATCGTTTTCGTACAGTGAAACCTTTTTAAAAATTTCCTTTGGAAGCTGCGTAAATCCTTCTCCAAGTATCAGAAAGTGAGAAGTGTTGCAACTACTAGGCGTACGACACTCGCGCTTCTATGACCTTCCATAACTCAGCCAATACATTCCATCCCATTTCATTTTTGGGATGACTTTCAAGAGAAAAAATCAAGCTTTTTTCTACCTTACACAAAAAAATATAAAAAATTCCGCATTTTTCGAAATACTCAAAACTGTTTTTTTAAAAAGAGACATAAAGGTGGAATAATTTTTTAATCGTGAAATGATTTTCTTTATTGTGTGACAGGGTATTTTTCACCCGTCACTCAAAACAAACCTGAGTCGGGAATTCGAAACTTTAAAAACATAATCCGCGATGAGGGTACAGAGCAAGGGTTCACACTCTGAATCACTACCAAGGAACTCTCACGGCACTTATAGAAACATTTTTATAAACCTTTTGTATTCTTCTTCAATTTCATACTGTCCTTTGAGACTGAGTCTGTCGCCGAGAAATAAATAACCAGGAGGGAGAACGTTTGGAAACAGAATACAACAAACGAATTTAAAATTTGGGAGCTTCCCCTGCTCGAACCAAATGGAGGTCGCCACCGCCTGAAGTCCAATATTGCCACTCACCACGGTAGTAAGGCTGCGGGTCACCCCGTGGAGTGACATAGTACTCAATTTCTCCCTAGCTCAACTTTCTTTCACCGAAGTGACACCCTGACATGATGTATGGACATTTTGTATTTTTACGCTTAAATTGAGTTTCGGAAAATTTTTTCTTTGGTCTATCGGTCCCATATGTAAAAAATAAATAAAAACGATTCTAATTTTTAAACATCGTTCTTTAATCAACTTTCTCTTGGACGTTTAGGCACACAATGCGGGCCTTCTTCAGGAAAAATTCCTTTTCTAAAAATACAAGCAGTTTTTTGTGTATTCTTAAATTTTTTATGAAAGTCATAAACTTAATAACTATAAATTTTTGTCATTACCTGTGCTAAGTATGTGGAGTCAAACATAAAGAAAAAGTAAAAACAATGCCAAACATTAGATACTCAGTGAAAGAAATATAATTTGTCAAACTTTTTTTTAAAAATATACATATAATAAAACTGTTTTTTCTTTTGTTGAAACCTCAAATAAAATTTTAAGAGGCTCCAACACCATATAAAAATTACATTTTTGGGTTTGAGAAAAGAAGAATATAATTGTTTAATACATCTGTCAACGGACAAAACTAGGTATATAACTTCTCTACATTATGGACGATACTACACGGGCGACGATGAACGAATCAAGTTCTCGTTGAATGACGAGTGAGGAAACCGCGCCATAGCTTATGAAATTTAAAAGTGAAAAAAAAATTAAACAGTTTAATGTATAATCCATTGATAAATTTGATTTAAATTCATTGCTTCACTTTGGAGATTTATTGAAATTTTGATAAATTTATTTATGAAAATTAATTCTATAATTCGTCTTTCATAAGTATTATTTTTTCTGACTAAAATTTTAATACTGTTAAAATTTAAAAAAAAATGGTCAAAATTCCAGGAGTGTTGTGACAAACCAGTGTTTAAATTTCCAATTTCGCAATCCCTTTCACGTTCCGCAACTCTTGTTTTTAACCTTCTACCAGTTTCACCTATATAAATTTTGTTACAATCAGTACACTTTCTTAAATATACCACGCCTGATAAGTTTACTATCTTTTCAAAATCTTTTTTGTTCAAAACAGAATTATTTAATTTATGATCATTCTCAAAATAAACGTTAATATCAAATTTTTTTAAAGAACTTCTTAGTCTTTCAGAAAGACCTTGGACATATGGTAAAGTAACCTCTAAATCTGTTTTTTCTTATATTTTTAGAACCGTTTATCATGTTTTTTCTTTTTACTTGAGCTATTGTAAATTTCATGGATCCTTTTCTTTATAATAATCTCTATTAACGGAAGTGGATAATTATTTTGTTGCAATGTAATTTTTATAGTATCTAAATTTTCTTCTCTCAAATTACCATCACTTAGTTTGATACATCTGCCTATTAATCCTTTTATCGAACCAATTTCTTGACTAAACAAGTGGTGAGAATCGTAATTTAAATATCTCCCAGACTATGTCGGCTTTTTGAACCAATTAGTAATTGAATTACCTTCGGGCGTTTTTATCATTTTTAAACCTAAATAGTTTAAACAATTATTACTTTCTATTTCATAAGTGAACTGGATGGAGTCTTCAATACTATTAAAAATGTTTACTAAATCTACAATTATGTTTGTTGGAATAATCAAAATTATGTCACCCACATACCGTTTACCATATATAAGATCGGTTTAAGGTCTAATTTTTTTAGCGCTCTCTTTTCAACATCTTCCAAAACTAGGTTAGAAATAATAGGAGACAAACAAGATCCCATTGGGTATCCCGAGATTTGTTTGTAAAATTAATTGTTGAATGAAAAAACCATGTTGATAAAAACAGTTCTAGTGGCAATCAAAATCTCGTTCTTAGATATTTTTGTTGAATTTCGATGCAAATTTAATTTTTCCTCTATACAATCTAAAGCCAAATCCAAAGGAATATTGGTCAAAAATGAAAATGACGTCCAGTGAAACTAATGAATGCGTTTTTGGTACATTTATATTTCTTAAAATATCCTTCAAATTCCAACTATCTTTAACAATTGTGTTTATATTCCCAGAAATAGGTTTTAAAATTTTGGATAAGTATTTTGATAAATTAAACGTAAGTGTTCCGATGGTGGAAACAATCAATCTCCAATTTAAACCCGGTTTATGAATTTTTGGTAAAGCATATGCTTTTGCCACAAAACTGCTGTGCGTTTTTAACCTAAAAGCCATTTTTTCATTTATATATCTTTTTTTTCCCATTAGAAACAATGTCGTTGCATTTGTTTTCAACTGTGGGGACTAAACTGGTTCTCACGTTTCTAAATAAATTATTGTTGTTTAAAATATTCTCTATAGTTTTATTATAATTTGACCTATTCGCAGCAACCGTCACATTGCCTTTATCGGCTTTTAGAAACAACAAATCTTCATGTTCTTTTTGGAATTTTTTTACAGTTTCGAAAGTTTGGTTATAATTTTTAAATTTATTATCCCTACTGTGATTTGAAATTGTTTGAGTTACTTCTTTTCTAATTTTCAGCTTTTTTTCATCTTGACCTATATTTTTGATGCAATTTTCAATGTTTGCAACGATATTATTCACTGGGATTTTATTAACTTTGAATGGAACACCAAATTTATTTCCAAGAGCCAAGGTTTCAGCGATCTTCTCCGGGATTTCGACATTCGATACATTTTTATACCATTTTTCTAATCTAAATTTCCTATTTTTTTGATGAATTTCTAACTCTCTATTTTTTAATGAGTTGAATTTTTTTTATACAATCTTGTCTTTTAAAGTTATAAAAACCTTGTTCTTGTGAATTGAGAAAAATGTGAATTGATTCCTCCTTTATATGTCTCATTAAACGATGTTTCCAATAATTCGATCTATGACCTTAATCTTGAATGTTTTCAATCGTACTATTGATTTCACAATTTAGACATTTGTTCTGAAAAATTAATTTAGGTTTTTGAAATTTATGAGACTTTATAACAAGAAAAATTACCTTGCAACAAAATAATTATCCACTTCCGTTAGTCGAAAGTGTTATAAAAGAAAGGATCCATGAAATTTACAATAGCTTAAGTAAAAATCAAAAATATAAAAAATGGTTAGAAAAATATTAGAAAACAGATTTATAGGTGACTTTATCGTATGTTTAAGGTCTCTCTGAGAGAGTGGGAAGTTCTTTAAAAAAATTTGATATTAACGTTTATTTTAAGAATGGTCACAATTTAGATAATTTCGTTTTGAAGAAAAAAGATTTTGAAAAGATAGAAAACTTATCAGGCGTAGTACTCGTATATTTAATAAAGTGTACTGATTGTTACAAACTTTATATTGGTAAAACTCGTAGGAGGTTAGCAACAAAAGTCGAGGAACATAAAAGGGATTTTAAAATTGGAAATTCAAACACTGGTTTGTCACAGCACTACTGGAATTTTGACAATTTTTTTTTTATTTTAATTTTGACAGTATTAAAATTTCAGCAAGAGAAAATAACATTTATAAAAGACGGATTATGGAATCGATTTTTAAAAATAAATTAATTAAAATTTCAATAAATCTGTAAAGTGAAACAATGAACATAAATCAAATTTATCAATGTATTATACATTAGATTGTAAAAAATAAAAAATAAAAAAAAATTTTCTTCTTTTTTTCACTTCTAAATTTCATGAGCTATGGCGCGGTTTCCTCACTCGTCATTCAATGAAAACTTGATTTGTTCATCGTCGCTCATGTAGTATCGTCCATACTGTAAATTAGATATATATCTAGTGTTGTCCGTTGACAGTGGTATTAAAACAATCACATTTGTTCTTTTCTAAAAATCCAAAAATGTAATTTTTATATAGTGGTGGAGCCTCTTAAAAAATTTCTCTTTTGAGGTTTCAACAAAAGAAAAAAACAGTTTTATTATGTATACGAGTATATTTATTTCAAACAAAAATTTGACAAATTTTGTTCTTTCACTAGGTGTCTAATGTTTGACATTGATTTTATTTTTTCTCAATGTTTGACTCTATATACTTAGCACAGGTAATGTCAAAAAATTATAGTTATTTAGTTTATGATTTTCACAAACAATTAAAGAATATCACAAAAAACTGCTTGCATTTTTAGAGAAGGAATACTCGTATTTCCTGAAGAAGGCCTGCATTGTGAGCCGAAACGTCGAAAGTTGATTAAAGAACGAAGAATTAGAATCGTTTTTTATTTATTTTATTACATATGGGACCGATAGACCGAAGAAAAAGTAATTTTTTCCGAAACTTCATTGTACATATACATTGGGCATTAATTTTTTTTTTGTTGAGTTGAAATGAACTGTGGAAATGTCGGATAGATGCATGTATGTATGATGAGTATGACACTTCAGTGCAAAATTTCATGTAAGGCGATAAACCACAAAGTGAGCGTTCGGTCTTTCGTTCACGACAACTCGTACAAAAATGTCGTCGAGACTCAATTGCAATTTTTTATTTATTTTAATACTATATTTCTCGCACCTTCAACTCGATAAAAAAAAAATATCAGTTGGGAACACTTGACGTATTCTACCCTATATCAAAAATCCAATATCGTTAATTCAGGACCGTGTTTCACCGGCTCTGTGCTGACGGAGCAGTATAATCATAAAATCTGAAACAGAAATATTCAGTGTCAATATCCCTGAATCATCGAAATCGTTTGCATGACATATAACGCCCCACAGTTCACGAAATGCACGCTCCCTTATGATCTCAGCTATTTGTTTGACTGTATGAAAAATAAATTTGGGACAGAAGAAAATTAACAAATACAAATAATGTAGAAGTCTCAGTAATCTGAGCGGTCCCAGTAATCGTAAATGTTATGGTTTGAACGCCAAAAATAAGTATTTCTTTCATAAAAATGCAATAATGATAGCATGTTCCTCAGAAAGAAGGAGTATCGCTAAAAGTTCAGACTAGAAAACACGCATGTTTGCTTAAAGCGTTTAGTGCCTGGAAAAAGTTGCATAGTAAGGACAAAAATTTCCATAATGAAATATAATTTCTGTTACATAAAATTTAATTGGTCCACTCGACGAAGTTGACTTCAAAGTTGGATGGGTAGGTTTAAAGAAAGACTACTTTCTGACTATTAACAAGTAAGGAGCATCCATAAGTTCGTTTTCGACTCCCGCGACCAATTGCAAGTGAATTCGATTTCACGGGTCCGTGCCGTGAGTAATCAGTGGCGCGAGCCACTTAGGTCAGACTCGTACGCGGAACCGGTCCAGGAGCCGAGAACGAACCGTCAGGTGCCTCCCTCATTTATTGAAATTAAGAAACGTCGGTATGACAAAGTATCAATAAATTGTGTAACTTCAGGATATGATTAATTAAATGATTTAGAGGATCAGCAGTTTCCCTCAACCAACGAATGAGACTAGTGAGAAAGAAATAGAAATACAGTTGACGGATGGAAATATTTCTAAAAGGAGAATGGTCGGTGGTCGACAATGTTGGAACTGCATTCAGCACCTTTGAATCCGAGAAATATTGATGAAAAAAACGCGGATATACAAAGAAAAGTTAACTTTAATTTTCAACCAAAATATGGTGTCTTATTTACTGAAACAAAACTGAGCACAACTGGTTCAAGTCGAGCAATACGAACATTCAAAGCAATTCAGTTCTTTTTCAGTCTTAGTATTGATCATGTCAGCGAACAATCGATTATAGATATAGAACAACATAGAATCGAACAATCGAATAATGAATTTGTAAGAAAATGAGCTGAAATAAAACTAAAACCCTATTTTTCCTGTGTAAGTAAAATGTTATGTGTACAAATGAAATTCGTAAAGTCAAAGTTGGCCAGTCAGTTAGAAATGAAAATGAGCTATAAAAATATAACTTTCAAAATATTGAAAATTTTATTTATAAAAAATCTAAACTGTGGAATTCCGAATAGAATTTTTTTAAATCAAAACTTCCGAACATTTTTTTAGAATAATAATTTTCATAAGCTGATTTGTGAACTTTCAATTCCATAACTTTGCCGGATTAAACTTGGCCAAAATAATTGAGAATTTAATAAGCACGAAACAAGTCAGGAGATACTAAACTTTATATCAATAGCAGTAGTATCACTGAATCCATCGACTCATAGAGAATTAAATGGAGACATGGAAGAGAAGGTAGTCAATGGATCTGTCAGTTTGTTTTAAAATAAATCATCAATTTCCTGTCCTTATCAGTTATTGACGAAAGTTTTAGCAAGAGAGGTTGCTACTCATCTGGATTTGATGAGCATGCATGAAATTTACTTTCTCAGCCAAGCGTAATACTTTGTGAACCCACGTGTACCTCATAACATGCTCAGGTGTAGGGATTCGCATTTCTGTTCCTGACGTGCATGACCCGTCCTAACGTGCGTTCAGTAGTTGTTACAGTATAATGCCTGAATAACGTCTGCTGAGTGTGCCCAAGGCACGTGCATGTGATTCTTCCTTCCGCATGGAAAAACAACATCCAACAACCTCTCAGGCAAAATCTAGGTTCCTCTTACTACTCCCACGTATTTATCGCGAACTTCTTTGTCAGGTGAAATTACACAAGTGACTTCTTTCAAGGAAACTTATTCTCTATTAACGAGTTCTTCGCAAAGAACAAAAGTCAGCGACACAAACGTAAACGGAACGAGAAGTGCTGCTGGCATCCAAGGTCGTTGTTAGCCGAGTCTCACTTGAGAATTGTGGATTTTGTGTGGACGTGTATTTCGCATACTCGTGGAAGTGTGAATGTATTTATCTAGGGTATGGTAAACTCGTCGCAGCATCGTTCACGCGAGACAATCGAATTTCAATTTGGATCCTACTAGTTACGCAGTTGAACAAGCAATCCTTTCCATTAATACGACAATGGCGTTACACGTTCACGTATTTACATCACCCTGTCGACGAATTTCTCCTCAATTCGTTTCAGGAATCCATTTTCCTCGCATCAGATCCGCCCAAAACTTCTTCTTGCATTTCCACTTCCTCTTCCTCCCCCTCGTCCTCTTCTTCTCCTTCTTCCTTTTCCTCCTGTTCTTCCACTGCTTCCTCTTCTGCCTATTCTTTTCCTGCTTCCTCTTCTTCCTCTAGCTTACTCCTACTCAACTTCATTGAATTTCAAGCCCGATTTCAAGTATATAAGTCCCATCAAATTTACAATTTGATTCCGTCTCTTAAATTTCCTACTTTCTTTTAGGCATCGAAACAAATATTAACACAGTATTTACAAACTTTTTCATATCAAGCACTGATAACTATTTAAATTCACATTTCAATCACAGTGCTATTAATTTCTGTATCCTACGTAGCATTTTGTCATGTGGATGTTGTACTAAAAATAAATATTTTTTATTTTATTTAAAAATTAAAACTTAGACTAGAGTCGCTTAGTGCCGGAATTAATTTATTAAATTTAACACGACTTAGTAATGTCATCTCAGGACATGAGGATATTATGTTGAGTTTTCGAATGCGTTTTCACGTAAAATCTAATTTACTGCCTTGAATAAAAATAATGAAAAAAAATTATCAATTTTTTTTTATTCTCATTAACTTCTTCACATTATGAAAGCATTCTCCATATCGGAAAAAAACAGCATTTGTTTGATGTCAGAACCAGGGCTCGAATGCAAGAGACGCCTGGGAAGAGAAGAATCTAAACTCAACACTCAACCCTTGCGCTACGGAGACTGATAACTTATACTCGCAATTTGTAAGATTTAATGAAAACCATCCACTAAACTTTGTCATGCCCCTTTCGTACTCTCCACTTCCTCTTCCACGTCAACTTATGGTTTGACTAGACTAGGCAAGGAAGGGAATAAAAATATTCATCATAAACCAGCAACTATTCTCGATTACTGTATTTACAATTAGGATAAACATAGAAACAAATGAAATTGAAAATGAAAAAATCTGGCCGGGGGTACCCGATGCGAGATGGTCAGAGCGAGGACCAGGGTATTTGTTTTCTGGAGGCGAAATATTCAGCCCCGATTTTCTATTAGGCTGATAAGAGATATGCATCTTTATTTTTGTAATTACGCTTGTGGATAATTATGAAAGATAAAAATGTTGATTTATCATCGCGAAGAGTATAGTTTATTCAAAGTCATAAGTGACCGGGGCTTCGCGATGCGATGGCCGGATCTACTCGACTCTCCCTTCATTAATTTCAGAAATTATAATCCTCAAATAATTTGCAATTAGTAATTCATCACAGCCAAATCTCAAAAATTTTATTCCTGAGTTGCTTTTTATAATAAAAATAATCTCAAATAGTAAAAATCGAGGCTAGGTAACCGAGTGACCGACAAAACATGAGTGCCGCGAGCATATGTTTATATCATAGTGGCTTTCGGATAAGAAACGTAACTTAATTTATGTGAAAGGTTCATTAGTAATTCTTCGGAGTTCACAAATGCTTCACTTTTTTTCTGCTGTAACATAGTATCAAATTCATCATAGAATTTTCCTAGGTAGGAGACACCTGATTAATGGAGGAATTCAAAAGCTTTATTTTTAAAAATGACAGAAATAATTGAAGAAGTATGAAACAAGAAGCGTAGAACTAGATAGAACCTATAAACTAGAAGTATAAAGAAAATAATAAAGACTTCCAAAGAAGAGAAAATTTAATTTTGAATCTAGTTTTTTATTATGGAAAAGTCAAACGATATACGGCGAGTGATATCCAAGTGCTGCACGTAATAATTTTGAGTCTCATATTGCGACTTAAATTACATGTGTGTAACATGTTGAGAAAAATCGAATCCAATCAAAGAACATGACCTACTTAAATTGTGAGAGATCAGGAAGTGCATTTCAAATACAGAACGACAATAAGTAAGCATATATATAATATGTATCCAAAGATTTTAAAAAGGAACGAAAGGTAACTTATTGCTTTGGGTTTGTCCAGTCACTATTCACTACTCATAATCAGTCTGACAAGTGTCAATTTATGATGCCAGAAGTGAAGCTATCATTCCGGCAGTCCTGGAATGTAATTTTGAATCGAAATGCACAAGCGCAACGGCTAGAGAA
This sequence comes from Melikaiella ostensackeni, assembly GCA_032362435.1. Lineage (NCBI taxonomy): Eukaryota > Metazoa > Arthropoda > Insecta > Hymenoptera > Cynipidae > Melikaiella > Melikaiella ostensackeni. The sequence goes on from JAUMHM010000004.1 coordinate 9,658,333, forward strand.
AGTATTTTTATAACTGCTTTTAGCCCAGTTTCAGAATTTAGTTTGAGACTAAGCCAGGTATTACAAAGTGTCGAGAAACAATGAAGTTACGGAAGCACAATATTAAAGTATTGTGTTTTGCGAAAGTTTTTTCTTTTGGCAAACGAATTTTTAGGTCCCAGTCACTGCACATAACGCCTTCATGTTTATTTTTCAATTATTTCCACGAAATTCTTCAAAGTTCAGTTTACCAAAATTGCCCAATTCGATTTTCATTACGTATTTTTCCCTTGATACTCCAAAGTGTCCATCTTGAAAAGAATTTAAATATAAGTATTTACCAATTTTTTTCAAATTGTTACTTTTTCAGAAACATATGAATTTTTATTTTTAAATCGGGTATTAAACATTTAGTTTGACGAGGAAAGAAGTTTTAGAAAATAAACATTGATTTTTCAAGATTATTACTGACACTCATTAATATATCTCTAACATAGCCCTACAATAAGAAATGTCTTGCCCGGTAGACTGGACCACTATACCGTTATGCAGAATCTTTCTATCAGGTCTGATTTTTGAGAAATTAGCCCTTATGGATATTTTTTTACAATATAGGGTGTGAATCTGACGTTCTAGAATCTCCTGGTAGGGCTCAATTGAAAGGTTGAACCTTGTATTTTAATGATCATAAAGGCTAATTTTCTTGAAAACCTGACCTAATGAAAATATACGCCCATGGTTCGCTATACATCTTCGGTTGCACACTTACCTCTAACCAGACTCTCGTATACAGAATAAGAAAAGACACATTTTTCTCGAAAAGGGCGTATACGGGAAAGGAACTCTCATATTCCGAAATTAATATTTAACTGATATCTTATTGTTAGCCGAATATTCACTTACTTTCTAAAAGTAAAATATTATAAATAATAGTGCAAAAAAACTAGTAAGCGCCAGTATGCCATTTGAGTTTATCGAGTCCTCTCCAGACCTGTCCTCGCCGGTTAATGATAGTCACATATTAAAGGTTATAAATTTTTTATTTAATTTTCCAATTAAAAATAAAAGTAAATCTTATGTACTTATTGAAAAATTATTTTTTCGAACGTCTTCTTAAACTCTTTTTTACATATTTCCTTAGTTAACCTATGTTGTGAGTGCTGTGATAAGCCCTACTTAAATCCTGGGTATCTTAACCACAATAAATGCAAGTCTCTGATTGGTTAATCTTGTTGACGATCACTGGGTAGATGTCGAAGTTGTCAATTAATTTTCAGTACGGAACAGCATCCTAGTTAGTAGCAAACATTTCTTTCCTTCTGTATTTTCGAAAGCCTGTGTTCTACTTTCTTCCGTCACGACCTAAGAATTTAAAGACTTTTCTGCTTTTGTCAGGAGTCTGCTGCTATAATTTTCTTTCTCTAATACGTTTGAATCAAAAATTTTTAAATATACGTTACTGGATTTAAAAATATTAAAACTTGCTAAACATTTTTGCTTAAACACATTTTTATGCCTTATTTTTTATTTTCCTCATATAAAGCTGCCAGTTGGCTATCACTATGATCTCGTGTTACTGGGCGTTTTTTCTTAGCAGAATTCGCTAAGGTACGTCCCTTTCCCAGCATTATGCGCCTTTTTCGTGGTATATCAAAGCTACTTTAATTAAATTTCCAATGACTAATGCCCTCTTTGCACTTGATTATTGTACACAATTACCATTTTCATCAACATCATTAGCTACAGCTTTTTGAGACGAATCCAATGATATAAAAATCGCAATTTCAATGAAAAGTTAAGTTAAGGAGGTTTTTAACATGTAGGTCAGATTACTTTTCTATAATGTAGGCATCTCTTCCTTCTCCTTTACGTTTAAGGCAGGAGAATAAAGCTGAAAAAGTACATTTAACGCCATTAACTCGGACAATTGGTAACAACAATCGGCCGTTGGCGCTTCAACTACGGGCCTTGAACGAAGCTGCGTACATAGTCAATCATTTTATGAATACGATAGAAACTTGCGATAAATATAAGTAATGATCTGGATGACCGTTGTTCAGGGATGCCTCAAGAGGTTCGCAAAATTATAAAGCTGTTCCATCGAATTTGCTACCCGATCGAAAATGAGAGGAAAATACTGCAAAGTTTATGAACAATGCATAAACTTGAAAAAATATATGTATGTATTGTAAGTTGCGGGTCTTAATGTTAATGTTATAAATGAATTATTATTAACATTTACCGTCTTACGTGTGTTAGTAAGGATCTACTCTCACTAA
>JAUMHM010000004.1:9686059-9697891 GCA_032362435.1 Melikaiella ostensackeni
AAGTCTATGGGAGATTGAATCGAAAGCTTTCTGGTAATCAATCCAGGCCATCGACAGATTGCGATTGTAGACTGCAGCATCTTTGCAGATGCTTCTGTCGATTAGCAGGTTTTCCCGACAGCCTGCCACGCCCCTTTTCGATCCACGTTGTTCGTAGATCTCTCTCCACACAGCCTCAATCGTCCGAACAATCATGCAGTACAGAATAGTTGTGAAGATCTTATACAGCGTGTTCAGACAAGTTATTGGCCTGTAGTTCCTTGGGTTGGACAATTTGACTTTTTTCGGTAGGAATACAGCGCATTCCAACACCAGCCGCTGCGAATAGGACGTCTCCGTCTATAAATATGAGGTGAGGATCCGGGCTAGATGTTTGTGCATAGAAGTAAACTTTTTCCACCAGAAGTTCTTGATACCATCCCGTCCGGCAGCGGAGAAGTTCTTCATGCCCCTCATTTCTTGCTTCAACTCTTCGGCAGTGATTGGTGGACATTGATCCTCGAACGTTATGAAGTTGTTGCACAGCTCCTTCAAACGCATAATGTTTACAATGTCTTCATGCAATGGGTGTTGAACTTCGTAAACCTTTCTTCGAAGAGTCTCTTTCTTCTCGGGCGTACACAGATTATTGACAGAAACAGGGGGATCGCTAAAAAGGCGCGATGGTCAACAATGTGCTGCTTGATAGTCAGCAGCTTTGACTTGTTCAATGTGTGATGGTGAATTCTCGGTGCATGAGCGAACTTTTGGACCCTCACCATAAAAAGCTTACCAGATCTCATTTGCTCAATTACACACTGAACACAAGACGCGTTCTTTCCAGCCCAGGCAATTTTATTGTTCAGCAGATGTAAGCGCCTTTTGATTTCTTGATCTATCGGCGGCTTTACTCTTTGCTTTAAATCGGCCAACGCTCTCGCCGCATCACAAACGAAATACTCCATGGTGTCATCGTAGCAATCCAGCAAGTCATCTTGAAGTCAAACCGTCCACTCTAGACGTCGACCATCTCGCCGACCCGTCATCGTATTCCCATCCAAATTATTTGCAGTACCCCGAACACTGTTTGCCGGCCCATTGTCGAGCGCTCTGCGCAGTCGATCATGTTGAACCAAATTCACAACTGGGTTGTGACAACATGTGTAAAAACATGTCGTAGTTGTTCCCACGAGCAGTTAGGAAAAAGGGGCGTCCAATCTTGCAGAGCCCCGCATGCAAAGGTAAAGCCGCATACTCTAGGAGGTCGCCCGGTACCCCAGAGACACCGTCGAGGACACCTCATCCGCGCAATTCAGCTTTCGGCACGATTGTTCACGCCTTAGGTTGGTTTTTTTTCTGCGAGACCATCTCTGGACAACTATCCGCAACTGCTTGTTAACCTTTGTAACCGTATCCAGCAGAAACCCTCAGCACAGGGACCCTCTATTCGCAAACTGAGGACGCGTCCTGTGGCTTTGTCATAGGTCCTGCGATTCGATTCCAGAGGAACCGAATATGTATATTTATGTACATAAGGACCATTTGGTTCGGCTTAGTTCCTTCGTAATCCAATCGGAGGGTCTATGATAAAGCCACCGAGCGCGTCCTCAGGTTGCGGATAGAGGGTCCCTGTGCCGAGGGCTTCTGCTGAATACGTTTACAAAAGGTAATAAGCAGTCGCAGTCAATTGTCCAGGGATGAGCCCGAAGGAAAAACCCTTAGGCTGGGGCGTGAACAACCATGCTGAAAAATCCGGGACCTGGGTGAGGTGCCCTGTACGGTGCCTCTGAGATACCGGGCGACCTCGTAGATCCTCCTAGATCGCAGTGGTTACATGGCGTATCCACACACTCTGTGGTGACAGGAACACCCAGAGCTTTCGTACGTGTCGCAACAGAGGATGTAAAACCCCCGAGAGATGATGGCGATTTCAAGACGGGGAGAAACGTCAACATCCAGGTTTCTTCTAAGTCCCAAAATCTGGCTGAAATGAACGACGCGAGAGCTTCGGCTGATTCAAATCGAAAGATGAAGCCGACGATAGATCAAAAGACCAAAAAGCGCTTTCATTAACTGAACAAGAAGATTGGCTGGGCTGGACAAAACGCGTCCCGTTTTCAGTGTGTGATTGACTACATAACATCTGGTAAGACTTTTACGGTAAGGGTTCAAAAGTTGGCTCACGAACTGAGGATCGACCATCACACAGCGAACAAGTCAAAGCTGCTGACTATTCAACAGCACATTATTCACAGGATACGCATGGTATCTGACTTCAGGAGGAAAATACAGAAGAGGGAGGGAGACACCTCTTTAATGATCCTCCTGTTTCTAATAATAATTCACATACGTCCGAGAAGGTAGAGACTGTTTGAAGAAAGATTTACAAAGTTCAACGCACATTGCATAAACACACTGAGAACATCATGCGTTTCAAGGAGCTATGCAAGAATTTCATAACGTCCGATGAAAAATGTCCACCAATCTCTACCGGAGAGGTTAAGGAAACACTGAGGGGCCCAAACTTCAACTCGTATTTTAAGTTAGAGACGCCCATTCCGCAGTCGCCGGTGTTAGGACGCACTGCACTCCTACCGAAAAAGGGTGAATTGTCCAACTCAAGGAACTGCAGGCCAGTAACTTGTCTGAACACGCTGTATAAAATCTTCACAGCTATCCTGAACGACAGGATTGTTTGGACAATTGGACCCGTGTGAAGAGAGGTCTACGAAGAACGTCGATCAAAAAGAGGCATAACACGCTGTCGGGAAAATCTGTTATTCGACAGAAGCCTCTGCAGAAACGCAGCAACCTGCAAACGCAATCTGTCGTTGGTCTGGATTGATTCCCAGAAAGTATTTAATTCAACTTCCCATAGAGTTATTATCTCTCTGTTGAACAACTGGAAGGCTCATTCACACATAGTGGGATGCACAAAGGGATTGATGCCCCTTTAGAAAACCAGATTTACTATCTCATCTGGAGAACATCGTGTGACAACTAACAGCGTCACCTTTCGGAGGGACGTCTTTCAGGGTCACACTGTGAGCCCTCTTCTCTTTTTTGCATCACACTTTTGCCACTCTCTCTCTCGCCCTACGCAGTTCTCATAGGCACATCTGCGGTGGACTCAATAATCGTGAGCATAAGGTCACTCATATATTTTATATGGATGACTTGAAGATCTATGCTTCTGGGACACATCATTTCATGGATGCTCTGAAAATCGTCGAGGGCCTGAATTTTGGACACTTTTTGGCCTCTCCTGGCCCACTGTGCGATGGTACAAAAAATCAATTCATTGCTATCCGAGACTGATTTTTCCGTGCCTCTTTCTCTTATAGTCCGAAATGAGTTCTGAGATAAAAATTCTTCTTACGGTGTGTTTAGTTTCTTCATTTTTACAGCTCGTCGGTCGATACTGATATTCGAACTACTTCAACTATTAACATTTTATCTCATGATTGAGGAGTAATCGAATAAAACGTGATCAAACCACTTGAGTTAATTTTTCAATATTTAAGGATATATTGCAGCTTGAAATCCCATTGATAAAACTTAAAAATGGAATGGGCTATTATGATATCAGTCGGGCTGTCAAAGACGAACATGCAATGAGCAAAATCCAATATTTTTAAATTCCTCTGAAATACCATATGTTAAACTTGTATTAATTCCGCATCATTTTGCAAAATACAAGGATTGTTTACCACCTTCTGTAGAAAATGAAAGCTTTCAAATAAACATTGTTTCTTATGGCCTAGTCCAGCCCAATCATATAAATCCGAGATTTGAAAATCCAAGATATTCAATCAGAAAACTCATGAAGGTGTAGAAGGGTCTTTCTGAAACTCATAAAAATTGATGAACTAAAAACTCACCACCGATCATTACATAATAATTCATTTTGAAGTGTCATTTGAGTGAGAAACACGCGCCTTTTAGATTGATCTATAACCTATCCCTTCTCCTACACATCCCTCACTTATCCTCACCTTATACATTTTTTTATTCTCGGTAGTATATATATATATATATATATTATATAGTATATATATATATTCTCGCGTCGCCGTCGTGGTAGGGCTTGAGCTTTCCTCTCATAACTTTGACGGCTTATTGGCGGTAGCATTGCTACTGACAGGGTTTTTCATGCCAAACAGACGAAGAAGGAAAAGTAAAGGGACTAAGAGGAACACAAAAACCCACAAGTAATGGAGTGTTAGAAAAAATATATTGGAATGATGGTCGCTTGCCGAGGGTCGTCGGGGCTTCCTTGGAGCCGCCGCTAAGGGCCACAGCATGCGGGACGGTGATGACGGTGAGTTGCGTTAGCGATTTGCAGCCAACCGCCTCAAGAGAAATACCGTGGGAGAGCTTCAACTGAAATACAACCATGACAGGAGAATTGATGCGTCTCTATTATGAATGCGCGAAGTTTGAAACTAAACGCGAAAAGGGACACCATTTTAGGATAAAGGTCGCTGTGATGTATCCCGATACACAGAGTTGCAGTAAGAGATCTTATCACTAAGATTAAGTACATCAGATATAATCTGCTTGCCTCAGGAGACCAAGCAATGGAGATTAAACGACAGGTTGAGTCGGCAGGGGAAAACGTCGATATTGAACATCAGTTAGAGGAAGAGGCGACCGATGAGGCAATACAACATCACCGTGCTATTCATCCTCCTGCGCAACATGATGATGATCTAGTGCCACCACATCCTCCAGAAGCAGAAGTCCTGATTCGACCAGAGGCAGTAGCAGAAATCCAGCAACTAAGGAGGCGATTAAAATGGACATACGGTATGAACAGAGATGTTTTGCGCCTTTATTTTGTGGCAGAGAATAGTGGGCAAAGTGTGTGGAGGCAACATCATCGTCTCTCCTCATTTAAGTACCCGCATGTAGTCACAATAATAAAGGAACAGGATCTAGCAAACCAAAAACGGGCAGTATCTATCAACAAATGGCTTCCAGCAGTTGAAACAGCTACCATCAAAATGGAATTATAACAACAGCCTCCTATTGATGAAATCCCTGTGGAATGTGTGGATAATAAAGAGGTGATCGAAGCTGAAGGCATGTGCTAGGACTAATAAAGAACAAGTACAGGGTTCGCTAGAACCACATCTAGACATAAACGTTCCCGTTGATGTGAAGAACGAAATCCCAGAAAAACTTAAGCACCTTGAGTTGCACCTTGAGTTACGATGAATCTGCATGCGCTGATAGGGCACCTAAACAACGAGGTTATCCCAATGCATTTGAACGTAGAATTAACTGCGTTACAGGTGCAAACCCTTGTAAATTGTGCGGCTGTGGTAGTCGTTAGAACTTTAGGCGGTGAAACTAGGCCTACAAATGCAGTCTTTGCCTCAGAAAGGTAGCGAGATTCACCATGGAAAATCAGGTTGAATATGGATGTCAGCAAAGTAAGAAGCAAATTGGGTCGATTAACTCAATTTGAGAAAGGAACAAGAACCAGAAAGCTGACACGCCATCTTACTAAAATCATCCACCCTCGAAACATCGGGACATTGGCACCAGCTGTATTGGATGAGATTATAGACTTCCAACGGCAGATACTCGATGTTCTCACTGCTGGACTCCGTCGGTACAATAAGAGTAGTGCAAGAAGGCAGCGAAATCGAACGTTTCAGGTAGATGAAGGAAGATTCTATCGTGAACTAAGTAAAGAGCAAAATATCCAGCAAGACACCGAACTTTCTCAATTGGAAGACATGGCTGATTACTGGTAGGGCTTTTGAGCTAGAATAAACAGAAGCAGCTTAGGAGCTGCGTGGTTCCAACTAAAGAAACAAAGCGCTTGCAATAACCCTGTAATGAAGCCTACTAACATCACAGTCTCAGACGTTTCAGCGGGTTTGAAAAGGGCAAATAATTGGGAAGCCGCAGGCCCGGACATGGTGCACAATTTCTGGGACAAGTACCTGTCGAGTGTGCATCCTGCGTTGGCAAGGCGTTTTTAAAAATCATCGAACAACCAGATCTGATGCCAGGCTTTATGCTCAAAGGTACCGCGTATATGTCACCTTGAAAACCAGATGCTCAAAATGCATCCAGATTTCGACTAAAAGCCTGTTTTTTAACGATCTATGAGTGCCTTACAGCTGTAACGGCAGATGAGGCTTACTCTCATCACGACGAGAATGAAATCTCAACAGAAGAACAAAAAGGATGTTACAAGAACTCGCGGGGCAGTAAAGATCACCATAGAAGCTGTGGCCATGAAGCAAGCTAGACAATATCGAAAAAACTTGCACATGGCTCATATTGACTAAAAAGCAAGCGTTCCCCTCGGTACCAAACGACAATTTACTTGAAGTTTTAAAAGTTTACAAGATCTGCCCAGGTATCGTCGACGTCTTACGTTGCGAGATGATGTTTAGGGAACAAGAATCAAGTATTTTGTTAATGGGCGACTAAGGATAACTAGAATTATTCGCATTACGACGGGTATCTTTTAAGTAGACTCTTTCAGTGCATTATGGTTCTGTTTAGCGATGGATCCATTGAGCAAACACTAAATAGTATGTTTCATGGGTTCAGAGTACATGAGAACGAGGATGGTCATAAGCTTCAGTACATGGTCATCTTCAGTACTTGGATGACTTAAATCTGTACGCTAGTTCAAACGAGAAACTATAACAAGTGATCCATGTCACAAAGCAGTTTTCCAATGGCATCCACATGGAGTTCGGAATAGATAAATGCAGAACAGTGCATGTGATCAGGAGAGAAATAGAGACCACTGAATTAGAGGACGAGTACAAGGATCATATCAAAGCAATGGCTGACGAAGAATGGTATAAATATCTGACTATTTTTGAGTCCAAGGATATTCAGCATACGATTGTTAAAAAAGCCTAACGACTGCCTTCACTACAAGATTCAAATTGGTTCTAAAGAGTTCTCTCAATTTGGCCAATGAAATCAGGGCTCTTGAAACCAATGCCATCCCTATCTTGTTGTACTCTTTTGGGCTCATAAAATTGCCGAACAACGACCTTGAAAGGAAAAACAGAACCATCCGCGTTGGAATGACTAAGCACCGAATGCACGACAGTAATGCGGCAATTTGAAGGGTAGTTCTTTTACAAAATGAAGGGGGTCGAGGCGTTGTAGATGTCGAAAACTGTGTATATCACAAGTTATACAGTTGCGAGACTATTCTAACAGCAACCAAGATGTTGCGCTTCACAACACCGTCTGTGCAGCAGATCTAGATTACACGCCCTTGAACTTGTCCTTAGAGGGAGCCTTGAATATCAGGACAGAAACCATAGAGGCATTAGAAGCGCGATGAAGACAAAACGCTATCCCCATCAAGCACCCCAAAACGTTAGATCAACACGAAGTGGACAAAGAAGCATCCAATATTTGGCTGAAAAAAAGCATCCTGTTCCCGGAAACAGAGGGACTCGTGATGGCAATCCAGGACAGGGTTGTCAGCACTAGAAACTATCGCAAACTTGTGTTCCATCAAGACGTGGTTGATAAGTGTTGATTGTGTGGGGATATTGATATTGATACTGATATTGTGTGGGGATTGTGTTTTATTGAACACCTGTCGCATTGCAAGAAACTTCCTAGACCATTACGTAATAGGCGACTGAAGCCCTACGGAATAACAGACGGTAAATCCGAAAAACCTACACCATACACATATTTTTGTACCTACTGCAACATCATCGCAAGAGGTTTCAAACATTGTATTGAATTCTCAACATCCTTAACTCATCAGGCACTTGACGTGGTCCGTGGCTGATGATGGGATGCCAGGTACACCCGAAAAGAAAGTAAAAAAATAATAATAATAATGAATTTTAGAAAGAGTTTACATGTTTAGTAAGTCTCACCTATTTTTTTAAAGAGCCTTAAACCTCAAATATTTGATAGAAAATCAAATTGATGATATTTCAAACACACAAAAATAATTATTAATTCAATTTTTTCAAAGAATGGATTCATCACGTTTTGTTTGCTTACTCCTGAATTTTTCAACAAGCAGTTAAGAAAGAGTGCTTCAAATATCTCTGGTGGTACGAGAAATGTTTTTGGCCGTCACAATTTTCAGTAAATTAAAAGAAAAATAGAATCTTGATTAGAATGAACTTACATACCCTTCTATTTCTTAAACAGTGCGTGATCATCCTGGACCAGGCGAAATCTAATGGAATTGACGCAGTAGCGAAGTTGATTGAAGAATTTGGCAAAGATCGAGCAGTTTTTCTAGCATGTGATGTAACGAGTCAAATCGAATTTACGGGTGAGGAATCTATGTTGCTAGCATTGAAAATAACTTTTTTGTAGCAGATGCGTACAAAAATCGTGATATTCCGTGCATGTACGTAAAGCGGGACGAAAATGACCCTCATTTCTCCCAAGGAAGTTTTAATTGACGATGTAGCGGGAGATATGGTCAAAATCAAACTTCCGAATCTGAATTATACAATCATAATTTTCATATACATCTGTTACGAAAAATATCGTGTCCAGATAGGAAGAAAAGTGAGCGAGTCAGGCGAGTGAAAAGTTTGTTGCCCGGGCGAAGCGATAGGGCAGAAATCACTGCTAGTCGCACAATATACTATTCAATTACGATTTTTTATAGATGCAGTTTCGAAACGGTTTTACTTGATATACTCTTATAATTACAGAAATGTATTTGTTTGAACTCGTAGTAGTTCTGAAAGATATTGACTCAAAAGATCTGAATAATAAAAAGGATTATACTTTATGAAGGTTTTTGTGGGACACCATAAAAGGGAATTAACATTTCATAATATTGAAAATTATGGCTGATTCTCATTCTTTGGAGTATTCTGGACACGATCACGTGATATAGTTGAGTTTGTGACGTATATTTGCATTTATACCGCAAATTAACAAAGACATAACTGGACTCCATGCTAAATGAATGAGAGAAAGTACACGACCTTTGAGGCACGTGTTAATATTAATCAATTTTGATCGAATTTGTGAATAATTATTTCTACATTTCGAATACAGCTAATACATGTACACGTACTTCTGCAGATAATACAATATATTATGTGAAAATCTTAAATCATGCATTTAAATTAGTTTACACTAATACAAACATACATTGTGTATATTACCCTATGTATATTTGTGTTAAGTTAACCTAATTCAACTGTGTTATTCAAGATTTTTATATAATATATTGTATCCTCTGCAGAAAAACGTCTTGATAAGGACTCGGTTTTGAGTCGAAACATGTTGGCGAATTTCTACATAAACATGGAAAACCGGGAAAGGCCTATAATTTTTTAATATATAAATATTAGTATTTTGTCTTTACAGCTTGTTTCAAGAAAGCTACTGAAATATGTCCAGAACTAAATATTCTCGTGAATAATGCAGGCATTTTGGATGAAAAACGATGGGAGTTGATGATCGATGTAAACTATGTAAGTTAATTGACATGTATGAAATTATGTATTTTGTATTTTATCTAATTTAATTGAACTTTTCCATGTAGAAAGCGGTGGTTCGCGGAACACTTCTAGCTCTAGATTATATGGGGAAGCACAAGGGTGGAAAAGGAGGGACGATTCTAAATGTTGCCTCTATCACAAGTTTTCAACCTATAGAAGAAATTCCAATATATTCTGGGACAAAAAGCGCTGTTCTGGGCTTCTGTCTGGGTGTCAAGGTAAGTTATGACCTGTACGTGTGAGGGAAAGGTCTCCACTCTCCACAGATGTTCCGCTTACACATAGTCAATAGGAACATCTTAAAAAGTAGTCATTAATATGTGTTATAGTCACTGATTATCAATCACAGAAAAAACGGAAGCTTTTTTTATTACCAAAATTGAAAGAAATCGCTGCAGACTGTTGACAACTACATTAAAAGTTATAATATAATTGCAATTCTGAATATACATATAGTCGCGTAGTTGTCAACTGTTTGCAACTTTTTCATCCAATGTTATTATAGAAAACAGCTTTAGGATTTTCTGTAATTATACTACTCTGACGTATTTTAGAGAAGTTATATTATTATAATTAAGTTGTCTTTAATCGAGATAAATTTTTGACGCGTCACAATCAGTTTTCACTTTTCTTCCTACCCTTAATTAAAGTTGAAGAAAAACAATGTCGCTAAAAATGTACATAACATAAATTATTCTTTCTTCCTCCTATTTATGTACATTGCTATTTTACCAAATCTTAGTGACGGAGAAACCATTTTGTGCTTCAAGGCTTCGAAAGTAAAAATCCTGATCGTTATTTTGAGACCAAAAAGATTGTAAAAAAATGGATCAAACTTCAAAACAAATCAAAAACATATTTGATTTTGAAAAAAGGGGTCAAATATATATATTTTTTTAAATAGTTATAATCATTCGATAGATCGTATAAAAAAATCTATCAGAAACGTATAGGTAAAAATTTCATTTACCTGATACGAAAGAAGTTTAGTACATTCGACATAGGGGATGCCAGAATGAAATCCAAAAATTCCACCTCCACCAGCTCGGCCAAATTTTATCCAAATGAAAAAGATTTTTTCAGGTAAAGTACTACCAAGCAGGACAACACTTTGCCCAACTTTGAGTTCGCTCAGTGAATGTGACTTTTCAGGATGGGTACATCTGAGAAAAATGCACCATAAATATTGTGTTGCGAAATCCAGTACCTTTAAAAATACATAAAATTTTGATATGCGTGTACTGATATGCTGGCGTGACTACTACTTCTAAGCACGCCAAGGTACACAGAGACCAGCGACTCAAATAACTTATAAATCTTCTTAATTGTCGGTGTTATTAATTGTTGATTATTTCTAAACTGCTCAAGCAGAAAGATTTATTGGTTACAGCTTTAACTACATGAAGGATCAAACTTTATTTGCACATGTCCAACTTTTCTAGTTAATTTCAAAATGGACTTCCGCACGAGTCTTAAACTTGCTAGACTCTCTGTAAACATATTTTCCGAATTCAAAATTATTCAGAATAAAGCTGCAACATATTATTAACTCTTGCGGTAATATTTTTTAGTTGACTTTGAGTGGATTTCTGCATGATTGCCTTATCAATACGTTCATGTGATGTTATAGTTTTTGGTAGTATTAAAATCATATAAATGATTCTTTCACTTATAGGGCTTTTACGAAAACACGGGTGTACGAATACTGGCAATATGTCCTGGCGTTACGAGCACAAGTTTGGTTTCAGAAGTTCATAAGAAATCCTTAGATTTTGTTGATGAGGAAAGGATTAATATATCTTTGTCAACGTATCCTACGCAGCCGTGAGTAAAATATTATATAGAATTATATTTTTAGTTTTCAGAACTTTTTATTTGCTCCCTTAACTATTTGTATTTGTTCTTCAGCCCAGAGGCTGTTGCGGAGGCTATCGTAGAACTGATTGAGAAAGGTGAGAACGGCGCTACTTGGGTTATTGAAGGGAATGAACCTCCATATGCAGTCCAAATGCCTCACTATTTGACTTGTCGTATTCCTCTGTAATTTTATTGAATTAATAAAATGGAGACTAACAATGATAGGTCAGACTTTTCATTTCAAATTTATCTGATTATTTAAAACAAAATAGAAATTATTTTTGCGACACATCGGTGGTAAACTACCTGTTCCTGTGAAACATATAAACTTTGAAATAATTATTTGTTCGCCTTAGATAATGTATTTCCTTTAAACCTGATGAAGTGTGATTTGCGTTGGATCTCAGCAGAAAGAGGCGGAGTACCTGAGCTTTAATAATAGATTTAATGCTTTCACGATGATTCATTATGATGAAAAGAAGTGTTTCGGGTTTCAATCGTGTGCAAA
>JAUMHM010000004.1:9718927-9744393 GCA_032362435.1 Melikaiella ostensackeni
TAATTCTAAGGTACATTGTAAATTTTTATTATAAAAATTAAAGGTCTTGATAACTGCATCAACATGTTTTTTTTGAACGCATAGAATCGTATCATCGGCATTTCTATAATATAGAAGAGGAACACCATCATAAATGTTTTTTAACATCCTTAGACATGATTCTTCCAGATCATCCATCACAATGTGCGCTACTACAAATGCAGAAGAAGTCTACTGCGCAGCCGAAAGTGCAACGTAACTCTAGTGCGAAACCACAAATGCCACACAAGTCTACTGCGCATCCGAAAGTGTGACACGACTCTAGTGCGCAGCCTTAAATGCCATATAACTCCACTGCACTCCCGATCTGGTATTTATTCGGTCCAGATCTCTCAATAACCCGGACCAAAAAATTCCGGTTCCGGATCTTTCACGCACAGATCTAATCCGAACATTTTCGGTCCGGTCTCCTAGAGATCCGATCCGAAAAATACCGGATCGGATCTCCGGAAGACCCAACTCAAAATTTTAAACCGCAATGGAAAGACCTGTGTTCGATTCCCAGCGAAGCTGAAAACGGATCCTTTTTCACGAAAAATATTATTAATCTGGGTATTACTTCGACAGCAGTGCGATTGAAATCTTTAAGATCGAGAATTTCACAAATTTATAATTTTCGGAAAATTCGATATACACAATACTTCCTTACCTGCCAAATATTTTTTCGAAGTGCGCTTCTTCTGTCTGCTTCGAGCCCAAGCAGCATTTAGCAACCTTGATTTTCAAGCAGCATTCGTGAATATTTTTCTGCATCTTCGTTAAGTTGTCTGCAGGAATTGAAGTTTCATTATTTTGTGCTATTCACATACAAAGAAAATTTATATATCTCTAACTCAGAAGAAAAATTTTTTGAATGGAAGAAATATATAAATTAGCTCTCAATCAAAGAAAAGTTACTTTGATTTAACAAAATATTTTAGTTCCCTTTCTTTATTTATTTCAAAGAAATGTTGTTTTGTTATAATCTAAATTTCCTTTAATTTAACTTATTATCTCTACGTAGGCACGTAGGAAAGAAGCATCTTCGTTCAATAACATCAAAACATTATTCTGTACATGACTAGCAGTCATTCCAAATAATTTAATTATAATTTTCAATTATCCTTCGTAACTTAAATGATTCCTTATGATATATACTTTTCATGTATGTATAAATGTATACCTGTATATTTGACTAAAGACCATATAGTTTTGAGAGAAAATTTTTGGTAGCCTTCGATTAAACGTGATTCAGTATTTAAGGCCATGTAGTACATTATATAGATTCCACCTGTTTAAATATAGGAAAATTGAGACATTAGCTAATATTTTTAATTAACTGATAATTTTATGAAGCACAGAATGTTGTATAAACACTGGAAAAAACTTATTCGATAGTTTTCGGATCATCCTATTACAATCTGACCTTGATTCAACACCATCAAGTGCAAACAGACTTTCTTGCGCTAGCTAATCAGGTCTTATCTACCACGTCGTCAAGAATACATTAGGCGTAGTATATCTGCGGGTTGTTTAACTAGCATAAGAAAATTAATCGGTAGTTTGCAAATCATACTAACTCAAGCTAAACTTGATTAAACGTCACGAAGTACAAAAGTAATCAGTCAGACTTACTAATCAGGTATTATCAACCAGGTCGTCAAGATTACATTGAGGAAAGTATATCTGGGGGTTGTTTAACTACCGTTAAAAAAATAATCGATAGTATTCGGATCATGCTAACACAAGCTAAGCTCCATTAAACCTCACCAAGTGCATGAATATTATTCGCGCTAACTAATCAGGTCTTATCAACCACGTCGTCAAGATTACATTAAGGAAAGTGTATCTGGGGTTCGTTTAACTACCGTAAAAAAATTATCGATAGTTTTCGGATCATGCTAAGACAAGCTTAACTTGATTAAACGTCACTAAGAGCAAAAATACTTGTTCGTGCTAACTAATCAGGTTTTATCAACCACGTGCTCAAGAATACATCAGGAGAAGTGTGTCTGGGGATTGCTTAGCTACCGTAAAAAAACTAATCGATAGTTTTCGTATCATGCTAACACAAACTGAATTTGATTAAATATTACCAATTACTGGTAAGTCCTGTTTATTTGGAGATTATCGTAGCAGCAGTTCAAAATGAATTATTATTATCATCTTGGATTACTTTTTTCAATTCTCCGAAAAAGATTTTGGTAGGCTCTTAGATTCTGAAACGTTTTTTCATACTTTTGACAATAAAATGAAAATACTCTTGACTGAAAAAATAATGTATAGTTATCGATGAAGGCAGAAATTTAATTGTACATGTAAGCGGAAGGATAGCTCTAAAGTTTTGGGTCGAGAAAACCCGATTATATTATGTCGATGATTTCGCATGTATCTTATTCTCTCTTTAAATTCTTCAGATTTTTTATGTATTACACAGATTGTTGACCCTCGTTCATTCCTACCTAAGTGTAAGTACCTTACGGTAAACTTCCACCGTAAGTGTGAAAAGTTGATACACGGATTCTAATAAAGAAGCTAATTGGAATGTACCATCCAGGAAGGGGTCGAACACATAAAAAAGGAGCTGAATAAATCCGGGCCATGCAATTGTTACGGCAGGAAAGCCATGAGAGTTTGTTACACTCCATGACTACGTCTGCTTAGAAGCATCCACAGACATTCCTTCTAATACACCTTCTTCTCTCACATTGTAGGTCATTCTTTTTTCCCAAGCTTCATCTTTTAAGCTCTGTCCTAGAGATGCGAGATTTTTGGTGGTTAGCGGAAATTCAGAGTGACTCCATCTCCTTATGGTTGATTCCTTTTCAGAGAATGGATGCCTTTTTGCTTCTAAAAGATGGCTGTTAAAGTTTTCATTCACAAGTAAATGCAAAACCTTTAATAGATAATAATGTATGCCGTATGTGTTATTTCGGAAGTGACGGCAGCTTATAAAGTGGTAAATAAATACATTCTTTTTTCCCAAGCTTCATCTTTTAAGCTCTGTCTTAGAGGTGCGAGATTGTTGGTGATTAGCGGAAATTCTGAGTGACTCCATCTCCTTATGGTTGATTCCTTTTCAGAGAATGAATGCCTTTTTGCTTCTAAAAGATGGCTATTAAAGTTTTCATTCACAAGTAAATGCAAAACCTTCTAATAGATAATAATGTATGTGTTATTTCAAGAGCGGAGGCAGCATATAAAGTGCTAAATAAACACACCCCATCTGTAGTACATCAGCTCCCATCCAAGTATAACCGAGCCAAGCGCTGCTTAACCTCAGTGATCGAACAAGGAGTGTCAAACTATTCCATCTGTTCAAGTGGACAGAATAAGTGCACAGGAAAACTACTTCTCTGTCTTGAAATAAGACCGCCTTTTTTTTGGAAATAAATTTTTTTCTGTACGCCACAGCCATAAAAGGATTGGATAAATGTACCTCTCTTCAGCTTCATTGTAAACCTCAAGATTGTTACCAGTAGAGCATGTAGCCTTCTCATGCGAATTCTCAATAAATTCCGCTTCAACGATTTTAATTTCATAATTACACTGAAAGTCTCTAATAAGTCTGTCTGCGATATGTCTTTCCGAGAATTTTGTTCCGTGACCAGGGGACGAAGGGGTACAGAGAGCGCGGCGCTCTAATGCCAGCAAACTCGTCCAGCGCCGCACTACTAAAGATGGCTGTATCACAAGCGCATAATTTCGTTAGTTCGCACGGTCCACACTTCGCTTCATTTGCTTTCAGTGTTTACGTTATGTGTTACAAAAATATCGCAGGAAAACTAGAGGCAGCGTTTATCCTTAAAAAAAAACAAACATTCAAAAACATTCAATAAATATTTTCTACTGCGAACGAAAATCACATAGAAATGGTTCATGCGACCCTGATTGTTGACATTCGAGTCCAACGAATATATGTCCAAGGCCATTTTGGACAAGACCCAAAGTCGGACTTATATTGGAGTTTCAGTGTAGCACTATGATTGCTGTTGGAAACAAATTTCAAGGGCACTGGCTCATCATCACCTAATAATTTTCCCTTTCCCTCACAACGCACAGCAGTTCTGCAATCACTTCTCTCCAAATATCTATATGAAAATTGGTTGTTGGGATGAAAAAACATTTCCTTGACTCTTCATTAAAGATATATTACTTTTCATGAAGAAATCTTTTTAACAATGAAAATTTTCTAATTTAAATTTTTGACATATTTGAGACAGTCCGACTTCACAAGTGCGAAAATGAGGTTTTTAAAAAACGACCGTCCGTCGTGTTATATAATAATCTGAAATGCCGTTGGCCACCTCTTTTAATAATAATTTTGAAAAAGGGAAAGGCGCTTATACTCGTATTCTCTTTCACGAATGAAGGGTAGCAGTCCAAAAGATGCCGAGGGACATTCTGACAATTTTACAGGCGAGCGGAAAAACATTCTGTAGATTCAAAATCGCTATTTAAAAATAAAAAAATGTCTGCTCCCGAGCTGAAGTGTTACTGAATTGAGGTCAAAAAAGTTTTATTAAAGGAAGTTATCTAGCTTAGAGGAAATAGTAGTGGATGTTGAAAATCTCAAATAAACACTAATCCAAATTTGGAGCAGGTTCGGCTGCGGATCGCGATAAAAATGCAATTTTCAGTTGGGATGAAAAAAAACTTAGTAGCGAAATATTAAGTTGCTGAATATGGGTAAAAAATGTTTGACGTAAAAAAGTTAGCCATTTCCAAGTGAATGGTCCAAGAATTTGAAGGCCAGAATTTCACAGGTTTTGAAAATCGGCTTTCAATAGCGACTAAAGATAGAATTTTCAATTTTTTACAAAAATAAAAACTTGCTTCCGAGATATGGGGATGCTGAATGAGAATCAAAAATGTTTGATCCAAAAAAATTATTCAGTTCCGAGGAAATGGAAGTTTTGTGCAGCGGTGACGCGGTGCAATATACTGTTTTTTCGCTTTGATGCTCTGAAAAGTAATTACAAGTGAATATTTTTATACTCAATTAGTATAAATGATATTTTCAATAATATTTCAAAGTAAAGAGGAAGTAATTTACCATGAAATTACTTTCTATTATAGGAGAAATTGCTTCAAGAACATTTGTAAAACTGAAGGATGTGATACTTGCGATGTTAGCAATTCAGTTTCCACATGTTTGTGTCCACAATAATGAATATTTTTCGCTGAAAATTTGGGAAATGGTGAGAAACAGAAAAACGGAGGTAAATTGCCTTTTTTTGATTTGAATCATTCAAAAAATTATGATTTCATTAATACAGAAATGAACTGTGTTTCATTATCTAAACCAAAGAAGGCTATTTATTTCCATTTTCATGTTTTCAATCGTTTCCGAAGTTGCAGCGAAAAATATTTTTTATTGTGCACACAAACATGCTAATATCGTAAGTCAGCTCATGAGTGCCAAACGCTTCCCCGCAATTGCCGGGAGTAATACTAATATTTTTTGTTAAATTATCCAATCATAACCTCAAACGCTTAAAACTATTAGCTTCCAGGTGAGACTTAAGATTTTCTGTATAAAATACTAATTCTCCCGTCCTTATATGCGATCATAACCTTACAGTTTTCAAATTGGTCATTTCCAAAAGAAGATTGTCCATTTTCCTAAAAATATGCTAACTCCAAAGACAACCTGAACATCAAATCATGTTCGTAGGTGTTTGAAAAATACATGTATTCTAAGCTCTTTAAATTTGCATCGTCTTCACGTACTTTCCTGGTTAGAGTTCCTTTAATTTGTCTTTATTTAAATTTTAATATCAGTTGTCGACTTCTATTGCTGCTCCCTCTACTCATGATATTTTTTCAGTTACCGATATTATTTTCATGGTTAAGAGTGCGATTTCTATCTTTTATGTTTGTACTTCTATATTTCGGTTTTTGAGTCAAATAAATTTTGGGTGAAATACTTTTTGGTAGAAATTACATGCTACCCAATGGATTTAAGGATCCAAGACAAAAAAAATTATGTATAATGTCTTCTTTTGTCTTGAATTTGCACTACAGAACTATGTTTAGAGTGATTTTTTAGTACTTAAGGTAGATCGAGGCAAGACCGACCGCAGGGTCAAAAACGAATTCGCAGGAATATAATGTTTGCAATATGAATTTAAATACTTACAGCGTGAAAATTTGATCTTCTGGTAGATGAACCGTTATTCTATCAAGTAATTAAAAAAATTGAACTGAATTCAAGTTCAAAATATACTAAGTTTGGAACATAGCTGATGCTTCACATTCGGGGGAAGAGTGAGCAAGAAAATATTTGACAAATCCTTGGGTCGTAACTCTACCATAAATTTGGTCGACAAAACGATCAAACTCTAACCTCGAAACAAAACGTGTGCAGAACGTGTGTACACAGAATCATTCTATTTTAAACGCTTAGTAAAGCAAATATTCTCACTTATTCGGCATATACCCGCTTGTGTAGTCCACACCTAGCGAAATGTCAACGAATAAGAGGTTTTGTCACAGCTCTCACTATATTTAATAAAAAGAACTCTTACTTCTTGCTGCTTAGGTTTAAGGGTAATTTTTCCAATGCATAAAATGTAGAAGAATTAGATCATTAAATTTTCACATTCTAGGATGTTTCTATTTTATGAAAAGACTGTCGAAATGCAGCTTGTTAGAAATAAACGATCAAATCACTGTGACTATGACTAGATAACGGAGGAGTAAGCGGCCATAAACGCACAAGTCGATTTTTTGTTTCTCACAAAATTTAGGGAAATTTTGCACATTAGAAAATACTTTATGAAATTTTAAAAACATTAATGTTCTGGAAAATGGTCATAAATGTTTTCGATCATTTTAAGTTTCTAAAAATTTCTTAAAGTTATTTCTGAGACATAAAATTTGACTAAATTTTTCGAAAAACGAAAATTGGACTTATGTCTTTATAGCCGCTTA
The DNA here is from genome assembly GCA_032362435.1 of Melikaiella ostensackeni. NCBI lineage: Eukaryota > Metazoa > Arthropoda > Insecta > Hymenoptera > Cynipidae > Melikaiella > Melikaiella ostensackeni. Next base: position 9,725,882 of record JAUMHM010000004.1, read on the forward strand.
CTCCTCAACTGTGACTATAACTATAACTAAATGTTGACCAATGAAGAGCACCAAAATCAGTTTATTTTGTAAATTGTTGAAGAAAATCACCAAGGGATTCTAAATTCAAAGAAACAAACCATTGCGAAAGTACCACATCTAAGTAAAATGTAGTTCGTGTAGTTTCCATGTTCTGCTTATTCAAATGTAGATGAACGTAGACGAAGTTTAGTATTTAATTAAAATAATTCAGATTATTTTACTTTGCGTTACTTTTGCGCCACCAGGTATATATTTTTTGAGTTAGTAACATTCAGAGTTAGAGTTTTTACACTAGAAATGAAATCTTGTCCCCCTTTTCTGACAATCACCCGTATAAAAATATTTCGTCTTGGATATCGTCTTGATGATGGGCAATTAAGACATACAGGTATCCAAGACTGGGAAGTCTGGCTTATGAGACGGAGCCAGACTTTGTTTATCTCTTGAACCAGGAAAAAGGTTTCCATTGTCTACCTGCGTTGGCGAAAAGGGTCTTTTTCATACCGTCATAAAAGATAATCCTTATTTATGTTAAAACAATTTTGTAAATTCATTATACAATATACATATTGAATGAATCCATTTCATTTCATTTATTGTTACTATCACAATTGTTTGGCGAAAATTCCGAAAATGTTGTCCGTTTTTCCGTATTCCTTACGACTTAGAAGATCCTCATAGAAACCGACAATATTAATCTTTTTGAAGCAAATTTTAAATGGCTATAGTCGTGAAGACCCACAAATTCTGATTTTTTTACTTTTGAATAGCTATTTCAAAAATTAAACAAAAAATTCATAAAAAAATTAAAGTCGACATTACCTGGTCCCTTTCTTATTGGCCTTTGGCCAAGACATAACAAAAATCTTCATGTTTTGTGACAAGTTCCGTTCGTCTTGCTGAATGTACCCCACTGAGAGCTATCACCATAAACTAAGACAAAAATTTGATGCCTAGCAAGTCTGGCTTTTGAGACGAAACCAGACTTCAATGTCTTGGAGACAAAATGGAACGTCTTGGAGACAAACCCAAGATGAAATATTTTTACACGGGCAAATGTGGAGCAAAGAAAAATTTGTCGCGACCTCTAAATCATTTTTGAAAATCCTCTTCGCGTTTTAAAAATTTGAAAATTGTATTTTCTGTTGGACACTCTTATAGTCAGTCAGTGAGTAAACAGTAACATGAAATTTTGAGTAGGAACGAAACAACGAAATGTCCTCCGAAATCAACTTCTGGAAAAAAATGTTCGCCTAGCGAGCGTTTACTGATTTGTGTTTACTGAAAAGAATTCGTCAAATTCATGACTTCCAAGGAAGAGAATAAGGGATAACGACCGCTGGAAGAGAATTTGATTCGTTACGGAGCGGGTTGTGTTGGAGAGTTGGGTTCAACTTTGAATTTAGTGCCGACAGGTCAATAAACCTCTTTCGTCTATCGAGATACGAGAACGAAGTGGTTGGAGGATGGGAGTGCCTCTTAAAATGTCGAAATTAAATTCCAGCAACGCAACGTCAGTTTAAGGTCCATCCGTAGCTGCTGGTTCTGCGATACTTATTTCTCACAATTCTTAGTCCACCCTCGTCGAAAATGACACGTTCGTCGCTCACTCTGAAACGAAGGGCGGAGTCGACAGGCAAGTTTCTCTCACGAACGGTATCAAGGAAGAAATGTTTTTCTCGAATTCTCTAGCTCCTCATTGAAGGGCTACCAGTAGAGGTATTTCAAGCCCTATAGGCTCTTAAAGAGACAAGATATACAGGAAACAGAGAATAGAATTTAAATTCGAATTGCATGATAAATTTTTACTTTGGATTGCGTAGACATCTATATGAGATATTATGTTCGAATATGTACATATTAAGGTGAACAATTTCGATATTATCTTTTAATATCCTAAGAGTTTAAATTTGCGTCTTTATAGTCAGAAATTACCAGATATTAACCAGTCATTTGTGGGTAATTGAAATTTACACTAATAAGCGCCGATCTTAAAAGAACACCAAGTTCGGTGGTTTTTTTTTGAGATGGCAAAAAGTGGGACATGAAAACAAATGAAGGCACAATGAAACTTTAGATTGATCAAAAGAAGATGCAACAAAATTCACACCTATGGTTTTCTATGTTATATTCATGATCCATACATATCGTTTTCTTCTTTCTTTTATTTGCACTGAACACGATTCTTGGCTTTGAAATTGTCTATGACATTTGGCTGTGTAGGAAATTACGGCAAAATATACTAAAGAATTCGATTTTTGTCAATTTAAATAAAATGATTGTACCTATACGTACACAGAGAAAAGTTGAGTATGAAAAATAGGGACTAAGTCCTGTATTTCGAGGAAATCGGATCCAGGATGAATTTTGCTGGAAGAGTACTTAGGGCCTAGCCCAGCGCTCCAACAGAAGCGGAATGCTGCCTACATAGGGGCTTGCAGTGAATGCCTAAACTTGCCTCAACTGCTTTAGCCCCTTGGGGCTGGAGCAGTTCAGGACTCAGTCCCGGAAGGCAGCGGAAAGGGCTTGAAATATTCATATTGAATCCTGGACTACCAGTTCTTAGTCCAAAATTCCTGAAAACAATCCTGGATGTCTGGGATTCACTTCGAAATTTCTGGTGCTCCAACTTGTTCCGAAATCTGCATTTTTGTCCGCATATAGTTCAAGAGTCGCCGAAAGAGGCTCAAATTGAAGTTTCATTTTGCTACTTTTTTCTATGCATAGCAAATATCATTAAACTTTTGTCTTTGAAGCTCAGTCTGTGTAGTTTGAAAACAGATTAGCGCATGTTTTAAAACAACTTTTAAATACATATGTATGAGTTCGAGCACGACATTTCAGAAATACAAGGTGCCGTGCAAGTTTTATGCGTTGCTATTTCACGCGGCGACGCACATGCTCATTACAAGATGAACAGTTTTTCAGCAGTCTGTCTCTTTCACTCTTGTTAAAGAAAGCAAGCATATTGCTCGCGTTACGAGATGGAGAAGCGCCTTTATTCGAAGTCGTACTATCGAACTCGAACTACGATTTCACTGCTGCTGAGAGCAACATCGTATCACGCGTCAAGCAGTCGTTACTATCGAAAACCAACAATCGTTACGAGAGAATGGTTACTCTCGAACTCGACAGTATAGTTTAGGAATTTCTTATTGAGGATATAAAAAGACCTTCAAGGGCGAATTTAGACTAAATTCTGTTTGCTATGCACACGGAATTTAACAAAATCTGAAGCATATTAAGCTTTGTGTCGGTACACGGAGAAACCTTTGCTTCACTATTTGTTAACGATCACACTATATTTCACTATCTGTACTTTGCAATGGAGAGATATAAGGAAAATTTTGTAATATCTACTACCTTGAGTAGTAATTTGTAGCTGTTAATAGAATTGAAGAGTCTATTGGAATAAAGATTGAGAATAATCCATTTATATCTACAGAAGATTGCAGTAAAACGACTGTAGTAACATCGAGAGGGCTTGGCGTACCAAGTTACTAACTGATTACTAAAATAATAATTACTATACTATAATACATAATACAACTACTATACTATAATAAATAATAATAAAGCTATGAGTCGCACTCACAGAATTATATTATTTATCTTAATTATACCCATTAGAAATTACATAAATACATAATTATTCTTATTAGACATTATATTATATTGTAATCTGAAACAGAGAAAATCGGGTTACAGAAGAATTTGGCGGATTAGAATAGAACACGGGTCTCCAGGATGGCAGCAAGACGATTTTCCACTGTGGTAAAACGAATGATGGGAATGGAAATTTCATCATCCATATAAAGTAAATGCTAAAAAATTCACTAATATATTAATTAATTCGGATTCCCAGAGAAATTGCCCTCTAGGGATACCACTGCCGGCACGTGGTCGGACGAAGTTGTGATCAGCAGAATCTCAAAATTTTTCACTGACTCAACAAAAAACCTGTTACATGCCACTAAATCTATAACGCTCAAGAGATTATTCTCTTATTGTAAAAGAAGAAATGATATCCCTCCAGCACCGTTACCTCTGATTCAATCCTTCAAAATGATTTATGCTGGGCGTCAGACCGCTCTTGGTAAGAAACGACAAAATAACGATATACTGCGCAAAATCTTAAAAGGAACCAAAATAATTAGAATTCTTAGTTTAAAATTCTGAACTGACTTATAAAAGCAGTAGAGAGAACGGTTCGCAAAACAAAATTTTTTTTTAACATTAATAATAATAACTAGATCAGTTAAAATAGAAATTATCTGAATCTCCTTAATTCAATATGAATGTAGAGTGATTTTCTTGACAATATCTTTCAAAACAAATTTAAATTTTGGATAGAAATTCAGAATTTCTCAGGAAAACAACAATTAAGTTTTTCTAAAATTTTATACATTTTAAAAATAACGTGAATATACAATTCATGAGAATTCTTACATTAACTTAAATTAATTCTTTCCTCGAGGCTCCACATGTTCGAGAAGTTGGGGTTACTGTGGGGGCGACTAATTAATTTTACAAAGTAAGTTGGGGTGCGACGACAAATTCGACAATGATTCATAAACACATTTAAAAAGGCAATTCATAACGATAAATTTTAGTCAAAAAGGAACTGTATATCCAAAATAAAACTAGTCGTGGGAAACCTCGTGTCCTCGTATGAATTTATTTTATGAAAGGACTTTGGCATTTTTCGCCATAAATTTGATATTCTGGGTGGTCAAAACTTCAATAAATTTTACAAGAATGATTCACAATATTGATTAGTAAGCTCACCGGCAACTAGTGACAAGAATTTTGCTCTACTAACAATAGGAATCCATGAATTTGACTTCCAGGGTCAACTAAAATTGGGCTTGCGATTTGAAGGGACAAGTCAATAAAGGCCAGAGGATTCGCACAGCATCGAAATAGACTAAACATCTTGGGCTGATTCATCGGACATATAACTTATAAAAAATAGAGGTTCATCCTCATCACGAAAATGCTTCGGGTGGCTCGGCGTTGGGTTTTCCGGAAAAGGAGCGTGAAGCTGCGACCAGGTTTTCGAAATTTGAACACGATTCAAAGATAACTTGCTACTTCAGAGTCCGCAGTGAAAAGTGAGCTAATCTCCATCTAAGATTCGGCTCCATCAGGCCCATATTCTTCTTGAACCTAATAAGCGGTTCTTATTGGTCGCATCTCTAATCATTCCCAGTAGAATGCGTGAGGAAAGCTTGACTATGATTGAATGACAGATATTGGGAGTGCTTCTATGGCCGTAGAATTTAAGTTTAAATACATTTATTTTGTGCACGTCTTTGACAATTTAAATTAAAACAGTCCTTATCTCCTTACAAGATTTATGTACATCATTAATTAGTGAGCTCATCGGTAACTATTGTCAAGAATCTTGCTGTACTAACAATGTGATAAAGTACGTCATACAGGCCTGGGCTATAGAGCTTCTTCACGTATAGTGGATATCGACGACGAAATATTCTCTCATCCAGGATCCTTGTAGAATTCTACGCTAGGTAGAGGAATCTGTAGAACATCGTCGTTTGTTTTGAGAAATACAGGCTCTCGGAATCTCAGCAATGATTGAACTGGAGAGGTTAGGAATATTAGGTTGGCAGCAGTGAAAGATGGCGGGCGATGGCGCGACTATTTGAATTCTGCCTCCACTCGTCTGGAAGTAGTGCTCGGAGTTAAATGTCCTGAAGTTCATCAATTCTCGATGTCCCTCGTTTTCCAATGACGATGTTGACTCCGTGGACGCAGTACAAACAATAAAAATAGCAATCGAAATGAATCAGCCTGAAATTAAGTTACACAAGTATCAACGAATCGAGCCGTGGAGCATCGAGCGCTCCCTGAAGTGCTAGAGATCCATTTATTTTATGTTTATGATTGACTCTTGTGCATTGCAAAATCTGCTACGTCACACGCTATTAATTTTTTCTTTAGGCCCATGAAACGTGAAACAGGCAGAGGTATCATTAGTTGTTCTTCCATTCAATACCAAAAAGTCCTTACATTCAAAAAGGTTGACTAGATCTACCCCTCTTTTGTTAATTACTAAATCCATCACCGTCCTACAAGGCGTCAGTCGGGAGTTTATAGGTACAATTTCGCTTTCAACAGAGTTTAGATTCCCAATGTGAGCATTAAAATCCCCCCCCCCGCCCACAAAAGGAAGAAAGAATCGGAGTGACTCTTAATGACCTTAGTCTGGATCTGATCCAAGGTATCCACCAATGCATCTTTCAAAACATCTATAGGGTTAATGCACGCAGAAGCTACAATTAAATTCGTCGACCCTATAGAGCACTTGATAAAAATGTAATGTATGTAAAATATGTAGTATAGAGGTATGTAGAGTCCAGTGAAAGAATCCAGACCATCTTTTTGTAGAGAATTTTTTCACTCCCAGCCCACACTCCGGGGTACACGATTCGGCTGGAGACGGGGCAACCCATTTAGTTTATGATATCCTCAAGGCATACCTGTCATCGATGGAGAAGATTTTGGCTATGCCAGAGCATAGACTGCCAAGAGTTTGCCTTGAGAAACTTCATGCGATGTCCACCCTTGACTCTGCGTGTCCAGAGTATAATTGGATCCTCCAGGTTTTTCCTTACCTCCCTTCACAAAAAAATCTTACTCCATCGTATCTACGTACGCGTATACCGTTTTCGTATACTAAGGTTGTAACGCAATTAAGGCTTGTTAAAGCAAAGAGAAGAAGAATGGCATGCGGGGAATGAAAGTATGTTTATTTGAGTCAAAATCTATGCATTATTTACAATATGTGTACTGAGGAAGATTTATTCCATACACTGGTAGCTTGTCCGGAGTACCGTGATCTGAGGTGCAGATACTTAAGTTCTTAATCAAAAATTGCCCGCACGAACCTATTTTGTTTGCGCATTTCAAACTCCCACGCTGCGTTCCACTTGCGAGGTATCTTTATTATTATCCAGGAGGTCCTCCGGTTGTGCGATTTTATTATAAATACCTAGACAAAGTCGTACTACTGTACTACCTAAATTGAATTTTTCCCTTCAAGCAAAATAAGTGCATGCGTCGTCTACTTTCTTCACTTGCACAGGTCAGCGGACATATATGCAAATTATTATTTGTAACTCTCAAATTAATTTCTTATTAGCTGTTATTTCTATGTACGAATTAAGAAGAACAAATAAAATAGAAAACAATACAATACAATAATCATCAATTATTGAAGGTTATGATGCCTATGATTTTCAAATTCTAATAACTGGCATATTTTACGTACTCAAACTAGAATACCATATACCTAATGTAACTATAAAAAGTAATGAAATCCTGCGTCTACTAAGTCCATGTTCAAGGCAGTACATATATAAATTTTATAAAAACATTTAAAAACATTGAAAATAGATAATTTGTAGGTTAGAATCGTGAAATTAAAATTTTTAACGTTTAAATTTTAGACTATATAATTATGAGAATTTTCATTTTAAATCTTTGGGCCCGGAACATTCCTAAGTCAAAATTCAATTTAACAATTTCTAAATTTTAATTTGTAACTTTTAAAAGGAAAAAATATTAGGATTGGGCATTGCCAACTATGATTTAAAATTATTTTGGCAAATGATATTGAAAAGCTTATTGCATATTGATTTTTCTATTAGAAATGTAGAAAATGCCCTTCAAAAAAATAAAGTCGAAATAATTTTCCAAATTTCCAGATTCCCTGGACTCTGCATTGAAAAATTATAATTTAATTATTATATTTTGACATATTTTATTATTTTATTCTTATTCATTACTTTATCAGCTTTAATTCGAAGTGATTATATGTATGCATTTGCAATCATTCATTTAAAAAGAAGGTATATTTTTCGAAGTCATATGCTTTTTATAAATTGTTGTCCAAATATATTTTCACTTTCCATTATTTATAAATGAATCAAAATAAATGCGAATCCCTCGGTGAACGTTGTGCTGGACTCGAAGTCTCAGCTCAGCCAAAATTACTAAGCTGGCATTATTCAAAAATATCTAAAGAGCGCGTCACATTTCTACGCATGTTTCCACAGACAATAATTATTCTACAGAAAAAATTGTTATTTACCATATGTTATTTCAAATAAAACTACTAGTATTCTTCTTTCATAGTTTAATGATTCCTCTCCCAATTTGTCCTACCTCAAATTCTACTACGAAAAATATTAATGCTAGCTACTCTCAAATAATGTCATATTAAAATAATATGACTTACTATTACTGTATTAAAATGCAAAATTCATCGCCACTATTTCTCCATCGTGACCAACATAACCTATTTCAGTAATTTTTCCAGCAACAAGTTCCTACGTGTAACTGTAAATTAAACTTCGAATATGTCGCAGACAAAATTCTAGAAAAATCTGGCGCATAAAAGTTTCAATACCCTTTTTTAAGGCTTCAGATGTTTCTTTCATTGATAGTGATCCTGGTGAAGAGCATTTGGAGAAAATAAATCTTTCACTCAACGGCTACTGCAAGCCGGATGTGCGGATACGTTCGAGCGAGTGCAGACCTATGGAGAATATCGTCGTTGCTTACAGTCGTTTCGAGATGGGTACAGGACGTTTCACATTCATTTTGAAGACCGTCTTTGAGCCTCTCTCGTTGGAAACGACCCATTACCAGGCTTGTCCGTTGAACGCCCTCGTAAATCACGGAAGATGCTCCATGTTTGTTAACGCCCGCTGTATGGCTCGGCTCGGTCGTCTCAATTTCTTGTCGGACCAAATGAGATTCCTTGCCGTAACCAAGATTATCTCCGAACTGATGAAGATTTGAGTGCAACGCTACTGACCAGTCCATCGATAAGTTTTCAAGCTGTTGAGTAACGAGGACTTTGCAATCAATAGTTGCAGATACCTAATACCTTCTAACCAAGAAACATGAATATTCGATTTAAGAAAAAAAATTCAATTAGAATTACATCAAAAATTTGTCATACAATTAGAAAATACACCTCATGCAGTTCTCTTACCTAAAAGCCAATAATCTACAAAATCATAGACCAGGATAACCCCTCTTCAAGTAGAAGGGGGTTGATTTTTCTTATTCCAAAGCCTGTAACGGTATCTTTAAGAGCCCGTTACCTCACTTCCCTATGTTACCACTGAAAAAAAAGTAAAAATGATTTTACCCATTTCTTAAACAAATTAATTTTTTCCTTAACTTTTTCGAAATTGGGGGTATTTTGGATTTTATTTTAGTCTTTTTAAGTAGTTCTTTAAAGAAAGCTTGGCTTTTTTACTTCAAAGGGGGTCCTTAGTAAGACAATGATAAACTTGATAGTTTCCGAGATACAGGGCCCGATGTGAAGGGCACCCTTCTGCTCGCGCTCAAATGGGGAAAATCTTTACAATTTGGTTCAGAACAGCCTACAAGCCACAATCTTTAACCGATTTTGAATTTCCTGTTTTGTGTGGATTTGTGCGTATGTGTGTCAAGTTAAGCTAATTGAAAAATTACTTATAAGAAAAATTAAATAAGTAAGGATTGAATGACAAAGTTTCAAATGTTCAGTCAAGCAACTGCCATCCAAAATGACACTGGGTCCCAGTAGAAGAACAGCGGTAAGTTACACCTATGGCCATTCCCCCGATCATGAGATGGGTGACAATAGGTTACGACGAAATTACAATGAAGGGCCGGCGAAACCCTTGTGTGTTTTGAGGACGCGGAGCGACCCAAGAATAACAGCTCTCCGCATTCATCTCACAAGTGCCACGACATGTTTCTGAAGCACGTTTCATGAGAGATATATAGTCAAGTACAAAACACTTGCAAAAAATGATGTTACAAAACTGAAAGCATGTAACTAAAAACTAGAGTATAAAATTAAATTTAAAATGATATGCCCACTCAATCAGAAGGTATCAAATTTTCATCAAAAAGTGGATCAATTCATTTTTGTACGAAAACACTTAACTTCTAAGTAGAAAAATATGAATGAAGTTGTAACTTTCAGTGTAGTAGTTATGTAATTATCAACAGGTTCTTCCCACTGCCACGAATTGATCTACTTTTGCTTTGGATCAAAATTTGACGCCTTGGAATTTAGTACGTTTATGTGGCGTTCCACGAGAAAAAGGCCTAAGGGAGTTCAGGAAAATTTTGCAGGAGACGCTAAAAAATTATTAATTGCATTGAGATCCTGAAAATCGATTTTTTTCGCCTCAGGGCACTTTCTTCGCGGAACGTTACATATAAAAGAATTCATAAGAGACAAGTAAGGGAGCGTTCATTGATTACGTAAGAAACAAAAGAATAAATATGAGAGAGATGAAAATATGATTGACGAAAATCTAATAAATATCACTATATGACATTTATTCTTTTGATCCGTTGCATAATTAATGGACACTCTCTTATCACATACAAAACATTTTTTTTTTAAATTATTTTACGAAACTGAAAGCTTGAAAATAAAAACTGAAAGTACAATAAGTAAACTTAAAATTTTAGAAAGTTGAGTATAAAAGTAAAAGGAAATAGTAGATTGTGTATCCACGCCCGTGGCGTACACGATACTTTTTATCCGATCTCTCTTGAAAACCCAAATATTCATGCATAAGAAGTAGGTGCGGAACACGGATAACTCTGATACATTCTGATTCACCCTAATACTGACTTTTCGTCAATCACGTGAAATTAGCCACAGATTTGATACCAACCAAGATGTTCGTCTTGGAGCCACATTCACTTCTACCTATTTTATTTTTGAAATTCATTTTACGCCCGGTTAAGCGGACGTAAAATTGTATGTCAGGCCGCTCGCGAAGTGCGTTTGTGCGTAAATCAACGGCCTGAAATTGTCGACACTGCGCCTGCTTCACATGTATGAAAAGTTGGGTTTCCAAGGGGGGTCGGACAAAAAAAGCTATTCTTTAGCCTCAAGATTCTTCATGTTTTTTATGATTCTCTGTCGATCATTTGTTAGTGCCGTGAAAACACGTTGCAGTCTTGGGATGATCGCCTTAACTATTCGATCGTATGATCCGGAAGCAGAGGCTGTTGATATTGACGGTTGTGCAGAATCTTCAGATTTTTTAGTTTTCTTATTTAAAGGAGAAGACTTTTCAAGTGTGAAAGCTACCGCTGTTTTGGTTGCTTTATGGTTGCTTTTGGTTGCTGTTTTAGGTGATGTTTTGGTTGGAGAAAATCTTTACACTGTTGTGCTTTCACCGTAAACTTGTTAATTGAGGGATGAGGTGTATCGGGTAAGGGAGCGGGCGTCTCAGATGTAGAAGTTGCTGCCAGTTGTTGAAGTGGTGTCTGAGAAATAGAAGCCAATAGTTGCTCAGTTGCCATCTGGGTTCTATCGCATCCTTTTAATAGGCGAGTGATTTTACGGTTCTAAGAATACAATTATTTAGGATCGGCGGTCAGAGTCGGAAGACTAGGAGGAGCAGGATTAGGGGTGTTGGCCCAGGTGAGGGTTGAGGGGTAATGTGAAAGTGACAGGGTAGGAGAGGATGGGGTAAACGGTGTAATTAAGAAATTCTTCAAGCGTGGCATGGATTAATAATCTTGAGATGTTGGGTCTGAGTGTGAGCAACCTGGATTAGGTTTGTTGATTTCGGATGGAATTTGTGTTATAGGAAGTGTTGAATCGGGTGAATAAAATATGTAGGTGGAACGTACTACCTTCAAAAACGTTTGCGACCTGCTACTGATGGTGTGGGTGGTATTAGTTTTGATGATGGTGGAGTGGATGGTAGTTTTGATGGATAGTCCCACCTCGAAGGATGATGGCGCTTTGATACAGAATGTGGAACACTCCCCTCAAATAATCCAGACTTCTCTGAATCGTACGGATCATCTAGATGAATGTCTTGGGCTGATAAGGATAAATGTTTGAAATCTATTATAACAGTTTAAGATTAAGAGCTGTTGCCTTTTCGGCGAGGATTGATGAATACAAAGCTTTTGGTGGGGATTCTGAAACTGGAGGATCTGTTATTGAAGATTTTAACGATGCTGAAGATTCTTGTGGGAATCTTGAACATGAAGATTATAATGTGACAATTTCGAATAGACATTACATGATTTTTTATTTGTTTTATTTAATTGTAAAGAACTCTTCTTCTCTTTGCGGAGCACCCTATGAGAGTGAGGTTCAGCCAGAAGCCAGTTAAGATCAAAGATATTTGTAACGTTCGTCTTTTATCATTTTTGTGAATAATTATTTTAGTTAAAGAAGAAATTCAAAATTTTCGAAATTCTCGTAGGTCTAATCAAGAGTCTAATGTGTAGACTAATCCTTTTGGTTTGGTTTTTTTTTTTTGTTTCTTTTTTGGAGAATACGAGTCTATTTTGGGGAATGAAGTTCAGAAAGGCAGAATTCGAGCTCCGAAAGCTATCGCCAGGACGAATCATTCATTCTGGACGGAGCATCAGCGAAACCTCAATCCATGAAGTTATGCAGTCGGGGGCGAAAAATTTTTTTTGTGAACCGTGGTTGTAGTGCAAATGTGATTCCCACCTTCAAAACTCCCGCAGCTGCAAAATACAGCAGAATGGAGAAGGTAACTTGCTGTTACGGACAGATGGGTTGACACCCTCGTATGTTTATCATCGGGTCCGGCATGCTGAGACTACGTGCAAAAAAGTATCCGCAATCAGATGTGGAGAAGACGGAATTAGGATTACAGCGTATGTAGCCGGGATTGTCAAAAAGAAGAAAAACTAGAGGAACGATTAAGTTAAAATGTGAATCAACATGAAAGCTTCCACCTTTTATATTACAGCTATCATGCTAAAAGTTGAACGAATTCTACATGGAGCAGTTGGGAACCATTTTCTAGTCGCTTACCGTAGCATTTGTTTCTCGCTCCGAGTAGCACGCACGCTGTAAAAACAAGGGATCTCTTTTTTTACGGTATCATTTTTTTCGTGTACTGCTTTTGAATATGATAATTTCATGCTGTTATTTTCAATGTAAAACAAATGACTCTGAGTTCCCACCAGTGGTCTCATTTTAGTACAACTCGAGACTGTTTCTCCTCAGTCTTATTTTAATACCTGAAATAATACTTAGTTTTTACAGTACAGTGGCTGAAGCGCGCGACTAAAAAAACGGTTTTCAACTGTTCTTCGCTGATTTCCTTCAGTTTTCGGCACGACAGCTTCACTATAAAAGGTTCAAGCTTACACTCGAGCTCATGTGAACGACTTCTGTACGTCACATTGATTTTTTATAGGCTTTCATTAATCTGCGGGAAAATCCTATAATGATTGCCCAGAGTGGTTTGGAAGGATGAAGAAAAGTCGAAAAAAGTCGAACAATGTGATCTCTAGGAAACTTTCCTACTAGGTCATGAATTTCACTTCAATTATTACTTCATCAAAAATTTATTTTTTCCACAATGTTACTATATTATAAATCTCGAAAATGTTTTTTAAAAAAATTATCAAGTTTCTACAACATAATGATTTGGTTTTTATTTTCCATATGAGCTTTAGACGACTCGATCGGGACTTCATATCAAGTCGAAATATGCTGGTGATTCATAAAATTTCATTTTCAACACCAAAAAGTCTGTACAGGTCTTAATAATGATCTTATTAATATCTAACTGAAAAACACTTACTTATTTCTCACTTCTTTATTTTTGCAAATTGCAGACATCCTCCAGTTGCAATGTGGGATTAATAATTTCTAGTGAAAAAATGCTGAGTTACTAAACACAGCCATATAGAGTCATTACGATGGAACCTTCAAGGTAATTATTAACCTTTGTTATCTTATCTACAATTGAGCGGTTAGATGCAGTAACGGTATCATTGCATTTTCAGAAGTCACTTGTTTTTCGTTTGCTCTTCATGAGGTTATGTACAAAAAAATTAAATATAAGTGATTTCTAAAATGCAAGGACACTGCTATTGCACAGAACTGGTCAACTGTTACAATAAATTTGAAAAGTTAGGGTGTCTACTACTTCGATTCATTTTAGTAATAATCGAAAACGAAAAAAAACATTTACATATTATATAATTTGATGAAATGTACCTTCAAATGCGAAGAATATATATAAGATTGCTACGGTCGTATACACAGGTTCGGAGTTTCTCATGGTGGCGGAAGTTCTTTAACGTAAATCAAAAAGTTTCTCGAATCGGCCACTAAGTGTAGTGGCGTATGTGTCGAGTTGAGTAGAATTTGAAAACATAAACGACGTAAACACGTTTTCTAACCTCAAAGTCTCAACGAACCGAATTGTGAAGTTTTCAATGTGCACTATTCAAAAAAAGAATGCAAAAATGCCGTGTGCTTATTGCGCCATACCTAAGTGCGAAACAAATCATTCTAAATTTAAAGGCAAGATTTCAACTTTGAAAGCCCCGAGTAACCTTCTTGCACGAAGAAATTGGGAATCGTGTGACCCCGGCGTGAAATTTTCAACTCAGTTTTTTGTTTATTCATTCAATAATTTCGAAAAATATATCTACATTATCAAAATTATGGAATATATGTGGAGCACATTGATTTTTTTAAATCCAAATTTCAAACTGAAGCGTCACTTTCTCTACTTTATTGTTGCGCCACTACCGGAAGTAGCAACGTTGTTAATTAACCTTGAGCTTCAATAAGCGAACAAAATTGACACAATATGCGTGAATCTGTTGCCAAATGTTAGAATTTTTTGACGTTTAAATTCACTCGGTATTTAACGTTTACATAACCTCAAATTCGTAAGAAAAGTTGGTATTAGGTATGCGCGCATTGTATCAATGCTATGTCCATGTTATCTCGCATGCTACGTTGGTTTCTACGTCCCATTATGGAATGTGGACGAAACATGAGCGTCACAACTTATGTCTGGTCACGCATATCCTCTAGTGTGACCAGGGTTAGGTTGTGACGATTGAGCCGAAGGCGAGCCGCCTTGGCACGTCTTTTTGGACCTTTGCTGAAACGCGACGTACCGAGTGACCGGTGGCCACTAGGTGCCCGTCGAAAACGTTCTTTGCAAAAAGTTTAGCCGAAGACGGTCTTGCTTTTATTATCAAACGTCGCTGAGCGTTGTGAGAGTCGCCGTTGCCTATAGTACCAATAGTATCAATCAGAACCAGAGCGTAGAATATACATACCGCGGGTTTTCTTTCACGGACGATGTTCAAGTGTTTTCAGAATGGGTGACGGAAAGACGAGATCTGGGGAGAGGATCGAAAACTCGAATACCGAAGAAAGCATGGTCACAGCCATGCTGTAGAGCGAGGATAGCTTGCATGCAATCGAAACATTTATTACGAAATTAATAAAGAAGAAAGAGAAGAATGAAAGGGCCAAAATAATAACGTAGACATACGAGGAAATAAAAGAATCAAACTCGCAGAATATGTGCATATCAGCAGGTACGGGCATGCCATGATGCATCTTACATCTACCTACGAAGAGAAAGATCGATAGGTAGATTCTTTATGAATAAGAAATAAAATGGAGCAAACGAGAAATTCAATAATTGCATTACCTCTCTAAACTTCAGGGAATATAATGTCTGGGACTCCCAGTCCATTGAGCACTTAACGGGAGTACGGAGAGTTGCCTCGATAAATAGTCCAGTTGTATTTCTTCTTTTACGAGTAGAACGAACGCAGCAAAGGATAATCGGTTCCACGTGTACGCGAGTTTCGGTAATGGACGACCATTCTCAAGAGGCACCACTAAAAGAGAAATAGTCGCAATTTGTTTGAGATTGTTTTTCAAGACACTATCGAAAATTAACAAACATACTTACCATTAGAATGTAAAATCTATATTAGAATTTTTAGAAAACAACTTTTCCGTAGACGCAAACGTTTTGATAGTTTCAGCTATTAATTTTATAAAACGCATTGTTTTGTAGGTCATTAGAAAAATCTGAAGGAAGATTTGTCTGGTTCTGAAAGTTTATAGGTAATGTATAGAAGAAAATTTTTTAAAATAAAATAATGAAGATTGAATAATACTAATAACCGTGGACTCTATCGACTTCGAATGTGCCCAAAAGAGCGAGCTTATATTAAATTATAAAATACGCTTGTGATATTATTAAAAGTAATGTATTTTTTGTATTCAATTTCTTCATTGTTTAAAAATTAAGACTCTGTTAGGCAGATCTTCCGCTGACAGGTCTTTGCTTGTCATCTCTTCCCCAATGAAATATCAACTACCTGATACAGTGGCATTGATGAGCAGGACTTCCACGAGCCTGTCTTCTCTGTGTATCTGTTCTCCAGCGAGAATGCTTCATGTACTGACTTATGTAATAACATGTAATTCCTCCACACATTGGCGTGGCCGAGCAAGTCTTTTACGGAAAAGTCTTCCCAGGGTAGATTTTCTCCAGCGAAATATTAAGTCATGCACACAGTGGCATGGTCGGGCAACTCTTCCTTGGACATCTCTTCCCCAGCGAAACATTAAATCCTGCACACAGAAGCATGGTCGGGCAAATCTTCTCTAAGTAGGTCTTCCCGGGGCATTTCTTCCCTAGAAAAATATTATGTCTTACACACAGGCGCACAGTCGAGCAAGTCTTTCTCGAACAATTCTTCCCCAGCCAAATATTAAGTCCCCGAAATAGTTGCTTCGACGAGCAAGACTTCCCCGGGCATCTCTTGCACAGCGAAATATTTAGTTGCGCACACAGGGGCATAACAGTCAAGTCTTTTCCGTTCTTATGAATGTAGATGCTTCCGAGACGAAGTATAAAATTTATTTACAGAGGCTTACATTAGCGGTTTGTGAAAACATGGATTTGAAACAAAGTTCGGTTCTGTTATTAGGAGAACAACTTATTCCAGCATCTATACTTTTTGAGACAAAAAATGCTCTGTGAAAGGAGGTTGACTAGACACTTCCGTGGTTTAACTGATAGAGCACTCGAACGGCAATCGAAAGATCTAAACTCGTAACTCATCGGAGTTGAATAGTCTCCTTTTTTTCTTAGAATTTCAAATTCTAAATAAAATGATAAAAGTATTCTGATAAGTTAGTATCTTATTTTGATACTTCAGACCTCTGCTTTCACGTATGTGAGACAACTCCTCTGATGAGTGATCAATGCCGTATGTGCACATGGAGTCAAAGGAAATATCTACAAAGTTTTTGCATAAAATGCGTTATAAGTACTGAATATCTATGACGCTATTGTGTTGACGTGCCTTAGAAAAGCTGTATTTGTGTGCTTTTCGTATCTTATTATTTTTGTTAACAAAATAATTCTTTGATAAGGCGCAATGACAGATTATTTGACTGCCTACTTTCAACTGAAATTTAAAAAAAAAACAAGTTTGTTCAATAATTTTTCGTCTCTGTACTTGGAATCTGGCAAAAATATTTTTTATTCCTTAATTGTGAATTATATTCAATAAGTGATTACGTGTGTATCTTGTTGGTACACGTGTAGTTACACAGGTACACAGGGACTCAAAGGTCACTACTCTTAACTGCTTGATCAAAAACATTCTCTCTTTCCAGTTTTAACTACCATAATGGCTAGGTGATCAAAATTTATCAAGTTGTGAAGTTGGCGGCAAGCTTACATCTTGAAGTATTTCTTAGACGAACATATTAACGGTATATTTTCTTATATTTTATTTTTACATTTTATATATGAATGTGCAAATCTCTGCAACATTCAACTCATGATTTCGATAGCTAACAAGAATGATTACTGTAGTATATCCATAAGAATTTTGAAAAATAAATAAATTCGATCGTTTAGCTAATGTTGAAAATTGATCAAAATGATCTAGATGCGTAAAATGGGTGTTTGAGTTTTAGTAGAATATAAATAAGAGAACCTTGTGTTGAATGAGGAAGTAACTGTTTGCAATTAACTTTTCATTTAAGATTTTCAATTTCAGATGCTAGTGTATTCGAGAATTCGTTCGACTTTGACCTTACAAGTCCTTACAGTCAAGTGACTGTAAGAGTAAATGGACAATTGAGCAGTTGGTTTGATATCAAGCAGGACGTTAGGCAAGGCTGCGTTACGTCCTCCTAGATGTCCAATATATACATGGAAAATGTCTTAGAATGGC
Organism: Melikaiella ostensackeni; assembly: GCA_032362435.1. Classification (NCBI taxonomy): domain Eukaryota; kingdom Metazoa; phylum Arthropoda; class Insecta; order Hymenoptera; family Cynipidae; genus Melikaiella; species Melikaiella ostensackeni. The sequence continues at coordinate 9,743,978 of JAUMHM010000004.1, forward strand.
CCTCTGAGACGAAGAAGGTGTTGATCTCGGAACAGTGAAACTACGTGGACTGACGTTTGCAGATGATAAAATTGTTACGACAGAATCAGTCCACGATTTGCAGAGAATGTTGAGCAGACTGGATACCAGCATGAAGAGTATGGGTCCTAAGATTAACGCAAATAAAAAAAAAATTTCGTGTTTGAAAGAAGGGGTGAGAAAACAGTATGCAACATTGCCTTAAACGAAGAGTGGATAGAACAAGTTGATGAGTTTGCATATCTTGCAAGCTTATTTACTGCTGACCGAAAGATTGATGCAGAGATAGCCAGACGTATAAATAAGGGTAGAAAGATTATTGGCAGTGTACAAGCTATTACTAGAAGTAAAAATGTAACGAATAAAGCTAAAATTGCAATATATAACTCTGTGCTTGC
>JAUMHM010000004.1:9761199-9786741 GCA_032362435.1 Melikaiella ostensackeni
TATACGTATATGGATCGACATCTATATACGTATATACGCACGTGTACCGAAATACGTATTTGGTCATAGTACCATATGCGTATTAAAGATTTGTGATGCCATGAGTGAGGTGATGAAATGAATAAACATACCTCTCCCAGTATCCAAACTTGTTTAAAATTGATTGAATTTATGAAATTTATTCAAAATTCAAAAAAGTGCTTTGGAGCTGATAGCCGAACGGGAAAAGTGAAATGATCCAATAGCCGGACGTCACTGCACTAATAACCAAACGAGAGAATATTATATTTCTGTTATTATTGATGTGATCATTAAGTAAGTAGTTTACGTACAAATTATGTGAATAGGCAACAAGAAAAACGTTTTCAGGAACTAAAACCAATAGAATACTTACCACATCTCTTGGAAAACATAAAAAAATTGCACTTGGTCTTGTAAACAAATTTACATTCGGAAACTAGCGCAAAAACAGAAGCTGATCGATGACACCTTAAGAGATACTGAATCAAAGTGATCGCAAGTGAAAACAAAGTCAGCGTGAATGCGAAAATGCACGCTGTGAAGTTGATGCCATATGGTGCCGATTTAGGAAGAAACACGTGAAGGCGGGGACTCAAAACAAGTGAGTGCCGACATTGGTTGTGTAGTTAGCGTTAGTGATTGACAGTTACGTTAATTTTAAATATCCCCAAGAAACACGGAATTTTTTAAAGGACAAAGATTTGTCCATAAAATTATTATTAATGCCATTAACAATAGTGGATCTTCATCGAGATTTCTAAAAAAAGTTTCAAAATTAGTAATTAGTAGTTGGTTACGATGAAAAAGAAAACAAGATTTTACCTTTAGAAATAGCCAAGAAATGCATTTGCTAATTAATTTTGTTTAACCAAACATCAATTGTTATCGACCGATAGTACTGAGCAATTACTGAATGATAGTATGTTAATACCCTGAAGAAACGTACTTTTTTTTTAAAAATGCCTAAGATGATAAAAATTTATTTAAAAAATTGTTGTTAGCAATTAAAATTGTTGTTTTTCAAATGAGCTCCCTAAAAGTTTGGAAATTAGTTATTTACACTTTATTACGTTGAAAACCCCAAGTTTTTACCTCTGAAAATAACCAGACAGTGCATTTGTTAATTAAATTTGTTTGAAAAATATCAGTTTTTATTGGATGAATAAATCTGATAATTTTGTGACATTTTTGTATAATTTTTGGCCAATTCAATAGAAAAAACTTGATTTATTTCAACATAACTACCTGCTATGGATAATTATCTATAAAATTTGTTTATAAAATAACAATTTATTTATTATGTTTATTATTTATTATGTATTATGTTTATTATGTTCACTAATTTGCTTATAACAAATTCAATACATATTTAAACAATTCCTACGCTATTAAACAACTTTTCTGGATAGTTCCTTTATTGATTCTAGGTATTTTAGATTGAATCCATGTATTTCTCAAAAACAGTCTTGAAAAAAAAATTCCATTTTTGATATTGAATGAAAAAAAAATAAAAAACTTTTTTCAAAATCGGCCGTGACTGATTAATGCGAAATTTTATTAGCTTTGATTAGGAAAAAAACATTCGAATCGGTTTACAAACCGCTTATGAATATCAATTTGTCCAGAGAAGTTTTTTCTACCCCACTGTGCGGCGGCTGGGCTCATGTAATAATAATAGGAAATAGTAGCAGGAACTAATAATAATAATCGAACACTTATTGTGTTTCATATTCAAATTCAAATTTCTATCCTTGCACTGTTTACCCACGTTTGTCCAATCGCGTTTCTATACTAACCAAATAGGCGATTTTTCTTCAGTATAACAGTACAATGGAACAAGAATTGGTGAAGATTAAAAGATCCCGACGAGGTAAGTCTATTTCTGAACGTGAATTGTGCAATTATTAAATAATGTTAAAGCAACAGAAAAACTCCATGCCGAATTGAAAAAAGTCAAACATTCGATTCATCGATTTTCTTAAACTTGCACCACTTTTTACATATACAAAAAGAAAAAAAGTCTCAGATATATTGTGGGATCATCTAGAACCAATCTATTCAGATTATTCCATTTTTCAAAAAAGAAAAAGGTGATAATCCAAAACAATATTATAGTCATTAATACCTCAATTAATAGAAATCTTAATAGTATTCGTAGGCACCCCTGCATATCGGAACAAATCTTTGCCTAATGTCTCTCTTTTGAAATTTCTCAAAGATCGAAATGAAATCTACTTACTTATGGAAATTTTTTGTATACTAGAAAAGAAACACGCAAAAAGTAGGTTGAAGGGTTGGAACAGCCAAACAGATCCTAATAGCAATTGAGACATGATGCATTTTCGTCGAAATTCTATTTGGAAATCGAAAAGCAGCTTACAGTATATAAAAATAGAAGTAAATCCAAACTGCAGTTGCGGCTTTGTGCACGATCGGTAAAAATTTTTTTGAAAATAGAAACAGAATAAAATTTAGTTGGGAGATCCAAGTGGGATATAGTGTTGGAACCTCCTAACAGATTCGAGTAGCTACTGGAGCTTGGCGCGCAGTCTAACAGACACCAACAGAACCAAATAGATACTTATAAAAGTTCTATGCGGATCTATATGGATATGTTAGAAATTTGGTAAAAAAATGGATTGAATGTCATTAGAACTTTGCGAAATATACCTTTGGCTTCTTCATCTTTGGTACATAGCTCTGAATCCTCGAGGGAGATGAGTTTTAAGTATTTGATGCCCTAAAAGCTTTCTTTCGCCATTTAGAAAAATTCGAATTCCCTATGTATTCCGGCACCCCACGGTTAAATACTGGGAAATGGTCATTAACCATAATGGGATACATTGGGAAACTCATCCTTACAATCGCGAAAATGATCAATGTTTCATTTTAATACGGATTAAATTAAAGAAACACTCTCTACACCAATTGATTTACTAACCTATATATTTTCTTGAAAATAGATAAGTAAAGAGTAAAAGATGCTCATCCAAACATTGAAATTAGCGTGCAGAAATTAAGCTGCCCCGTTTAATGTATTTAGTTTAACGTCAAACGTTCAAAGTCAATAGACTTTTTAGAAAACGATGTGTACAACTAAACAAAATTGATCTGATGTGTATACAGTTCAATGTGTACAGTTTTACGTGGAAAGTTGAATGTGTAGAGTTTAATTTGTAGAATTAATTGGCACAGTTCATGGTATGTAGAGTTACTATGTGTAGTATTGATACCTAGACTGCCTATTTTAATTAAAAATACATACTTATTATTTATCCACTAATTATCTCAAATGAGATTATGATAGCATGAATGTCTTTGTATAACTCAAGGCAGCCAAGCGCAAAAGTAGTGAGTATTAATTGCTGTAATATTGTCATGTATATTTGCCAAATTTTCAACAATCTTTCTGCAATATTTCATACTCTTTTTTAAATTCCTTCTATCCACGACATTAGGAAATAAAATTATAAAAAAAGAGGAAAGATTAAAAAAGTGAACACAATTCATCGTAGTAAACATGAAAGCCCAGAAGCTGGCTCCAATTAGTCTCCAGCGTGTCACCGCTTATTCATCTTCAAGCATCGTCGCCATACCAACTGACAGCCGGCGTTGGCAGGAGAAAAGACATATTTACACAAACGTAACCCAGCTTCTTTCATCCTGTTCCTCAGCTCGGGAGGTCCACAGCTTTGAAGAACACCATGCGGCCCTTGACGCACCACCATACTCCCACATCCCACATCATAGTCCCACAGCGATATGCACAGATATTGTACCATGGGTTAAATACTTGTAGGCTGATTTCGAGTTACGCGGTCACCCCACGTTGTGCAAATCAATCACGTCGCACGCACTCAGTACACATGCTGCTAATGTACGTGTGTGATCACCAAGCGACCAGAACTCGTGGCTGCGGTGCCTCCCCATTACCTAAGAGTTATGGCGTATTTCCTCTTTTAAAAAATTACTCGATACTCTGCCTGGAACTACGATTCTAGTGTCAAGTTCCGAAAAGATTTGGGTCTAATTGTAACTGTAATGTTTGGGAGATTCATAAATAATACACAACTTCATTTAAATCAGTGAGATTTCACCCATTTTCAGTAACAATCCTTACTGGATTCAATTAGTGATCCATTTATATTTTATTTGAAATAGTGAGATTGCTTTGTAAAACAGTGAAGTGACTTTGGGTCGGGTCGCGTTTCGGGTTCGCAACCTGGCCAGAAGGCTCATAATCCCCAAATCGGCCTGGAAATCCGAGAATCCGAATCAGCCCGAAAGTGTAATTAAAAATTTTCCGATAATTTGTAGTAAGTTATCATAAATTACCAGTAAATGTACCGTGAATTTTAGAAATTTGTTTAAAAACTTTCGGACTGGTTATGATTTTTGGATTTTCTGGCTAGCTTGGTTTTTCTAGTTAGTTGCGAACACGAAACCCGACCCGACCCTTCGTTTTTCTTTTTTTAAATTTTGCGCACCTCTATTAATCCATGTGAGATTGTAACTTCTTACATGTAACTAAGTTACTGAAAAGTCACATTCTTCATACATTTTTAGGAACTTAATAACTTTTTTAGACGATTAACTTGCAACTAAAATTAGTTACTATTTTTGAAGTAACGTAAAACTTTAAGTTTGTCACTTTTTCGTTACATTGCTCGCAGCTCTCTTAAACTGAACCAGGGAAATCTTACTGATTCCCAGTGAGATCTGGTTGAAGCAGCCAGAAGAGGCACTCTTAACTCACTGTTAAATCTTACTGGTACTAAGTAAGATTTTACTGGCTTATTCAGTGCAATGTGGGTCACTGAAAATCAGCGAGATTTCACTTGTTCACTCAGTAGTCAATCGTACCGTGGCTATCGTCCGCCAGGTTAGGTATGACACTTATCATTCATCACTTATTGTGCTAACCTTTGCATTATAAATACAATCGTCTTTGAAACAGCGCTTTACTCGCAAACCAAATGAGCGACTAGCTGTAATAAATGGATATAATATATTTTGCCTAAGAGTAGGAAGACCCATCATTCCGTCAATGTTGCGTCGTTCAGACCCAAGTGGTCAGGAGCCTCCCTAGTGTCAAGCAAAACATATTATATCCTCTTATTGCAGCCGGGCCCTCAAATATTTCTAACAAAAGAAGCACTAGTAAACAGTAAATTTCGTTTTCAAAAGTTTTAATTGATACTCGTAAGCTCGAAAAATGCAACGACATGACGCACGAACGACTGAAGGTTCATGACTTGTCCGCATGGGGCGCTATATCACTGACTGAATCTATCTAATTGGCGTCATTCGTGTACCTTCGTAACAGGTTTACTTTAGTAACTGGCTCGCCCAGTCAGAACCGGAAAATCACTGGTTCACTAGTGATAAGTCAAAATACTGATTCAACCAGTGATAATGTCACTGGTTCAGTTGAAAAGAGAGGCCTACAGTTGTCTAGCAAACCGCGTGATAACCCCTAGGTGATGCAAATTGGGAGATTTAACATTGGCCTCCAAAGCGGCAAAACCAAAATTTTTCAGGAGGGACAAAATACTGTGTAGCTTTTGTGATCTTCACTTCTTACAAAAAAACATAAAAGCAGCTTCTAGTCTTTGCCAAGTTGTAATGAATCGTAAAAAAAGAACTAAAATATAATACTACTTCCGAGGAAGAAAATATCAAATATCGACTCTGAGAAACCTCCCAAACGCCGTTGAAAAAAAACATTGCGCGTTGATAGCACATGCAAAATAATGCAGTCAAATCGGCGTCAAGCATCCGCCTTGTCTTATAGAGATAAAAAAAATTTTCATTCGCAATTTCTTATCGAACATTGAAAAATACAGTGTTAAATTAGCAAATAATGATTTAGAGTCCGATATGTCGTGGAAGTTCGGAACTGATAGAGAATTCTTCCACACGTAAATACATATAGCAATATTTTTTAGTTCTGTTTCTATTTATGTATTGAGTGAATATGAATACAGTATTTCCATTATTAAGATATTTTTTGCAGTTGTATGAAGTGGTAATATAATTCTCCTTGATTTTTGCATTTGTGCGTTAGATATGGACAAAGGGCGCCTAATAATAGTCGGATGGCGCCTCCCTGGCGCCACGGATTTTGCACCCTTAGAAGGGATCAAGGGTAGTTATTACACGCACGCAGGTAGAGGACGAAAATCTGAAAGGGTTACTATGAGCCAAAGATGCAAATGTGGTATGTTGTTGTCAATGAGTTATTGCAGCAGTATTTTTAAATAATTTGATTGCAACTTCGTGTCAATTTAAAAATTCGCAGTTGATTTGCACGAGTGCCAAATAAAAATGTTAAAATATACATATGTTATTTTGTTGAAAAAAATTCTGACACATTTCAGATAGACGTGTGCATTTTATCGAATCTAATATGGCATTTTCGATTTGACGTGCGTTCATTTTCGGATCGGTTTATTCGATTCGATCGACTCGCCGACAGAATGTTGAAAAACCGACATTGGAGGCATGCTACCATCGGATCGTTTTTTCGATTCAATCGACTCGTCCATCGAATGTCGAAAAACCGACATTCGACACGTTCTTCCATCGAATCGGTTTTTTTTCGATTCGATTGGCCCGAGAGTTGGATGTCGAAAATTTGACATTCGACGCGTGCTATCGTCGGATCGGTTTTTTTCGATTCGATCCGCCAGTCTCCGATTGTCGAAAATCCAATATGCGACTGACAAAAGGCATTTCAAGTTATTAATTTATAATTATAACCCTAAAAATTTAAACCGATGCATGCAGAATCCAAATTGCAGATTCAGAGAGACATGAGGACAATACTGTATCAATCTGGTGATTAATATTATGCGACATATATATAGTCCCACAATAAATTGAAGCGTGTTGTTAATTTTTACTTTAATTGAAATTTTTTATACGATTTTATAATAGTTAATAATAATTTAAGTTTATGAAATTCATACTTTACCATTTTGAATGTTTCATTTCCAGATAATTTTTGTTTTGAAGCCATAGAAATAAAACCTATTGGAATTTGAAGGTTTCCATTTTAGAACTTACTCACTATTATTAAATGATTGAATAAAAAGTGTTCGATACACAAATTTTGTAGGCTTTAATTTGGATGATTTAGATGGTTGAAAATTCAGAAGAGTTCATTTTTGGCTGCTTTAGTTTGTGGTTTACTTTTGATTACTTTAAATGAAAAAATCGTCAGCCTTAACAGTTTTAACTTTCAAATTTTAATGACCAGGAAAAATTTGTTTGAACCGGGAAAAAACAAGGCAATGACCGGGAATTTTTTCCCGGTGATAAAAGAGGCCAATCCTGATAATTATAACCGTATTTTTAAATTCGTCTTTCAATATAATTAAAATTTTTCCTACTCGTAAGTTTAAGTTGTGATTATTATTATTTGCCAATCAGACGTTTATAAAGTCGAACTTGTCAATATTGTGCTTTCGAATTCAAATCCTTATTATAGGTTTGAAATATCACAATATGTTGAATACTATTTTATTTAGAATTTGTTTCTAAGACCAATTTGAAAAATTTATTTAACTTAATCACAAACCTAAACTAAGGATATGAGTATTAAGGCCCAATATTGAAAAGTTCGACTTTTAAAATTGTACTAAGAAAGGAATTTAAGAATATGATTATAAATATTAATGATATTTTTGGCCAATTTTCTCCTTAAAACTGAATTAAACAAAAAAATTGAATTTTTTTCAAAAATGGCCAGATCGATTATTTTTAATTTGGTCTTGAATTGTTTGTAGGATGCCAAAGAACTGTAATCAAAAACAAAATCCAATCTGCGAATAACTTTCAGTTGAAGGAGGTCAAGACCAGTTAAAATAGTTTCCACTTTTTATTTATAATATTATACAAAAATGTTATACAAATTTCAATTCAGTAGTCTAAAAATTAATGGAAATTTGAGGTACACATATTTTATATCACGTGGAATTTTTCATTCCACAATTATTACTCCAAATGCCACAAATGTAGAATGAAAATTCAAAAATAAATGTTATTTGACGAAAAAAACTAAAACGAAGCTTGGACAATGTATGTCACTTTGAAATCGAATCGAATTTTTTTGCATACGTCTAATTTCAGATTATGTTTATTATATTGAGCAGCCTTTTTCGTTTCCTATTTCTATCTAGTTACAACCGCGCCAATAATTGAAAAACGCGAGGTATAAAAATTCTTTATTTCGCACATTTTCTCATTCCTGAACAACAATTCAACCAGGACATTGAATTATACCGCAATAAATGCAAATGCATATTGCGCACAGAATTTGAGGCTCTATAGTTCGAGACTTGGAAGGAAAAACGTAACGCATCATATCCGAGTCGATATTGCTGGATAAATTGAAGCCATTCTACTTCGAGGAATCGTTTCGCAAAAACGGATGGAGGGGTCGCTAGCAAGTCTGACACGGGAAGAGCTGGGTACCAATTTCGTCGAAAATTTCATAGACGAATCGGCCAACGGAAGACACGAGCCCGACTGGTGAAAGGAGGGTTGGGCAGACCTTGGGGAAAGCTGGGTGTGCTTAAATCGTGGAACACGGCCTCGACTGGGGCGGAATGCATAAATTCGGTGACTGAAATTGGCGCCGAATACTTTTACAATTCAAATTATGGAAATCTCGCGGGGTGCTCGCCAGTTCTCAGCGTCTGGACCCTGTGTGTGATATACACACGCGTTCGCATATATGTAACGAGTGGATAAGTTTTATCTCACGCCTGATTGATAATACTGCGAATTAAATCGTATATATAAGACGTCGGAAAGAAAAAACAGAGATGAAAAAATACCTAAGGATTTAGAATGGGAGTATCTCGATTATAATTTACCAAGGTCTACATTCTCCACGGGGCGCATGAATATTCCCTAAATTCCATTTAACTGCAGTTTCATTTTACCGAAAATCACGGTACCGAACAGCCATTTGTCATAATTTTTATTTGTCAAATTGTCAACTGACATAACCTCTATTTGTCCTAACTACTAGTTATTATAATTTCTATTATACCGTATCCTCATTTGGCACAGTTTTTATATTTTCAAATTGCTATTCACCATAATATCTAAATTATCCTAATTTTCATTTAAGAGGAAAGGATGAAAGGAAAAAGGTAATTTTTCATTAAAAATTGTATCTTACATTATATTTTAATAATAAATAATATTGTTATTTTTTTCTAGGAGCATCCCCCCAGGCCCTCAAACATTCAAATGATAATCATTCACATGCATCGACCTGGTTGATGGGCATATTTTATTTCTTATACATTTTTTTCGTACGACTAACAGTTTTATCAAAAAATCCAGAAAACAGGGAAAAATTATTAACTCTAGTTGCAACTATTACGGTGTCATAAAGTTCCTCTCTTATAACTATGCGAAGAAAAATTTTATAAGAAAAATAGGGACTGAGTCCTGTATTTCAAGGAAATCGATTCCAGGATGAATTTTGTTAGAAGAGTACTCAGCGCCCAGCGCTCCACCCAGAAGTGGAGTACTACCTACAGAGGCACTTGGAGTGGGGCTGGAGTAGTTCAGGATTCAGTCCCGGAAAGCAGCGAGAAGGACTCGAAAGATTCATCGTGGATCTCGATTCCTAAACTACCAGTTATTAGTCCAAGATTCCTGAAAACAATCCTCGATGTTTGGGATTCACTCCGAAATTTCCGGTGGTCAAAACAAAAATCAAATGAAATCGAATTTCGGTGCATGTAAATGTTTATTTAAATGTTTGAGGACCCTGGGGTACCCTTTCCCCTTATCCGACCGAACTGAAACTTTAGGAATTTTTTTCTCACCATGTGTTATAATTGCTACTCCACTAAACTGCCATGTAACAGCAGCCAGCAATAACACCACAGCCAAGGAGAATGAAAAGAAAGAAAAATATTAAGACCTTATAAGGAAGTTGCAACGGGTGTACTCAGATTATTCTGTTAAGCTAGTCGTCCAAATCATCGGTGCTCTCGGATGTGCCAAGCTTTCACTGGTTCATAGCCTGAAAAGCATCCCTGCGTGTCGCCAAAATGCCGAGACACTTGCGGGGAAATGCAGAAGGCGGTCCGTGTCCTCAGGATGCACGCGACTTTTGCCGGACCGTCGTACTGAGTCCGTCACAGATTGTAACCACCTATCTCATGATTTCGGGACGTAGTTACAGCTGAAATCTTACCGCGGTTTCGCTGGGAACGGGTTCCATTTTCTCGAATGGCGCCCGCTCTCGGTGAGTACCCGCAGTTGTCTTTATGACAAAATTTTAACATCCAGGGATGGTCCCGAAAGAAAAACTCTCAAGCTAAGGCCTGAGGAACCGTGCAGAAAGTCGAATGGCACCTGGGTGAGGTGTCCTCAAACGGTTTCTCTGAGATACCTGGTGACCTCCTAGAGTATGTAACCTTATGCTTGCATGCGGGGTTCTGCAAGAGTGAACGAACCCTTTTCCTATCTGCTCGTGGTAACAACTACGACAACACTAAACCTACTTGCAAATGCGGTTCAAAATAATCGAATGCTCAGAGCACCCGACAATGGATCGGCAAACAGTGCCGATCGCTCTAGAGTTCGGGGTGCTGCACATAATTTGGATGGAAAGACGATGACGAATCGGCCAGACGGTCGACGTCTTGAGTGGACGGATCGACTCGGAGATGACTTGCTGGATTGCTACGATGCCTGCATTATACCTGATCACAGGAGTTACATGGCGCGCCTGCACACTCTGTGATGCCAGAAACACCTAGAGCTTTCGCACGTTTCGCTCATGAACTAAGGATCCAACATCACACATTATACAAGTCAAAGCTGCTGACTGTCAAACAGCACATTGTTGACAAAATATGGGTGTTATCTGACGCAAGAAGGAGAATACAGGAGAGGAAGGGATGAGTCAGAGAGAATCAGCAGCTTCTTGCAGACCCATCACGCCTCCTCAGCGATCCCATCGCTTCTGTCAATAAGCCGCCTACGTCTGAGAAGGTAGAGACTTCTTGAAGAGAGATTCACGATGTTCAATACCCAGTACATAAAGACACTAAGAACATCATGCGTTTCAAGGAGATGCGCGACAACCTCATAATGTTCCACGCACAATGTCCACAATCACTGCTGAAGAGGTGAAGAAAGCACTGAGGGGCACGAAGAACTTCTCCACTGCCGGACCAGATGGTATCAAGAACTTCTGGTGGAAGAAGTTTACTTCTACACACCAACATTTGGCCTGGATCTTCCCTACATATTTGAAGTCGGAGACGCCCATTCCGCAGTGGCTGGTGTTAGGACGCACTGTACTCCTACCGAAGAAAGGCGACTTATCCAACCCAAGGAACTACAGGCCAATAACTTGTCTGAACATGCTGTATAAGATCTTTACAGCTATCCTGGTCGATCAGATATTATCTTCGGTTCTGTGTATGGATTTGAAAATTTGAATTTTGAAAAATTTAAAAGAAATTTCCGTGGGAAAAGAAAATGACGTACATACTTCTGTATAATCTTTTGAAACCTTTGAATTATTTTTATTTATTCTTTGATTTATTATGTATAAGTTAAGTTTTGTTTGTATTTCTTTGAAATCTTGGAAGTATTTTGCAATCTTTTGAAATCTTTGTAAAATCTTTTGAAGGTTTCACAACAATTTATTTTTTCTTTAATTTATGTAAGAGTTTAGTTTCATTTAACGTTCATCGAAGATGTTTACACATAAATTTGTTTTGGGTCGTAGTTTTGGACGCATGTATCAATTTTGCCACCTTAAAGTCGAAGGATACGAGGATTTTCATTCGTCTCAAAAAGAATCTTTTTCCAGTAAATATTATTCTTTTGCGACAAACTTTATCTGAGGAACAGACCAAGAACTGAACCTTTAACGGAACGGAAACAAGGTCTATGGCTTAATGTTTCTGTTTGTTAAATTTGAAAGAAAAACTTTTTAAAAACATAAACTCTAATAAAGTCAACTTGTGTGACAGAAAATCGCACAAAAAGTCTTCCAAACGAGAAAAGTATGTTTCCAAAAATCTGTGTGAGAGGCTCATTAGAGACAATTATGTAAACAAGTAGAAAACGAGGGAGAAAAAAGAAAGAGACAACCAAACCAACCTTACTCTCTTTGTCTTATTCTTCCTCCGTCTTTTTTATACTACTGAGAATCAACATGTTTCAAGGTCATTTACACCTCCTCATCTGGGAAATTTTATAGGAAACTACGGTAATATATTCTGATCTGATTTTTATTCTCATTTTTATTTTAAAATGTAGCTAGTATATGTCGAGCCGTCAGACAAAGTACATGTCGCTTCGGTCTCTGTATTCTGAATAAAAATTTATTGCTTTTGATTTTTTTATGTTGTGAACCTTTTTCCCATCTTAGAAAAAGAGCTAAAAACAACAATTTTAAACAAAAGTGTTAGTGTTTTCGTGTTTTTCAACATTGACAAATATAAAGAGGGAAGATAACAAAGATATTAATTTAAAAAGTGATCTTGCTAGATACAACAGAATTTGGGATGAAATCATTAATTGGATATAATGACTTTAGTTTTGTGTCATAATTTGGAATTTGCGGGAATTAATTTCCAAGCAAAAAATAAAAGGATCTGAATTTGGAATTTGTTCCGAATTTTTTCGCCTATGTCAAAATTTCAATTATCAATTAATGAATGAACTACGTACCAAAAAACTGAAATTACTATCAATCATATCTGTTTCTAATTTTCAGGTAAAAACAATTTTTTTTTAGTCTAACAATTTATCAATTTTATAACTGTTGTTTTTCTTATGAATTACTCTTGATGAGGAAGTCTAAATTGGCTTCGAAACATGTTGGTCCCCAGTAGTATAAAAAAGACGGAGAAAAGAAAGAGTGAGTGGTTGGTTTGGTTGACTCTTTCTTTTTCTCCCTCTTCTTTCTTTTTGTTGTACATTTATTGTACATTTATCTCTAAAGAGCCGCAAAATTGGGTACTTTCGAAATCTATTTTTAATTTGTGAACTTTTTCGGTATTTTTTTTCAGTTCACAAAAAATTTTCACAAGAATGTAGATTTCATTTCGGTCATAAAGTTTTTTGATAACAATAAGAAAATAGAAAAATTGACCAAACAACAGTGGATATTATTTTCTTTATTTTTATGTTCAAGTCATATTTGAATTTAGTGAGTATAGGTTTCATTAATTATAACTGTAGTTTTCCTATAAAATACCCCTGATGAGGAAGTCTAAATTGACTTCGAAACATGTTGGTCCCAAGTTGTATAGAAAAGGCGGAGATAAGATAGAGTGAGAGGTTTGTCTCGTTACTGATTCTTTTTCTCTCTATTTTTTTCTGTTTGTTGTACATTTCTTGTACATTTGTCTCTAATTCTTTTGTTTACAAAAAATTTCTATCAGGAAGTAGATTTCATTTTGATCTTGAAGATTTTTGATATTGATAGGAAAATAGAAAAATTGATCAAACAACATTGCATATTGACTTCTTTATTTTTATCCTAAGGTAATATTTGAATTTACACTCATCTCCCGTTACTGTGCCAGCCTCGGGTCTGCTCGGCACAGTAACAGGGGCTATTATAATCTAATTTAAACCGGATTCAAAGCGACGAGTTAGGAAACACTCAGGACCGCATTTATAGTCTCTGAACCCGGCGCACTTACAAAAGTACATGCGCAGAGAGTCGCAATATAAATAGCTTCTAGTACGTCGCTGAGTGTCCGAGCGAAGACCTTGAGTATTCGGTGCCAAGGGACATTCAGGGGGGAAAGAAAAGCATTCAAGCGTGAACGACCGAGAAGCCGGCACAGAAACGGGCGGCACAGTTACGGGAGGTGGGTGTAATTAATAAAGGTTTTATTATTTATATCTATAGTTTTCCTATAATTTGCCTTGATAAGGAAGTCTAAATTGGCTTTGACACATGTTGGACTCCAGTAGTATAAAAAAGTCGGAGAAAAGAAAGAGTGAGTGGTTGTTTTGGTTGACACTATCTTTTTCTCCCTCTTTGTTTCTACATTTATTGTACGTTTGTCTCTAACGAGCCGTGAAAGTGGGTAGCTCCGAAGTCTTTTTTGGATTTGTGAACTTTTTGGGTGTTCTTTTTTAGTACACAAAAAATTTTCATGAGAGTAGATTTCATTCTGATCTCTAAGAAACTGCAATGCAAATTTTCAACAATTAAAAACAAATACTGTCGCAAAGAATAAGCGGGATTCGAAAAGGTCCCTATGAGTAGAATGACCCACATATGAAATAACTATGCGTAAACAAGCGAGGTTTTTTTGACGAATCGACCAAAACATTCGAATGGATCGCAGGGTGGTTGCGCGTCACAGCATTGAACTTTGCCACGCGGTCGTCGACGCGCGCAACCCGCAATCCAATGGGCGAAAGCCTCCCGCGGAATCGTCGAATCGACTCTCGAATCTGGCTGGAACGTTGGTGGTGGAGTTCACCTCCTCTTCCCTCCACGTTTCTTGTCCCCTCGGTCTCACTGTTAACTCTGGCAGCTGGCTGCTGGCAATCACTTGCGTGTCGAACGCGCTTGCGAACGGACGTGCATCGGATAATTTCCGTAACTGTACCATTAAACGTCACATAATTATAAAAAATTGTGAAACTCTTCGAAAAAAAGTAAAAAATCCACACTCTTTTTATCTAAATTTCGCAAAGTGCACTTTTAATCTTATCTCCACGAAAAAGTTCGACGATAAGAAGATCTCACGTGCGCGGAGATAATTGCCGCAGGTAAGGGCTTCTCTGTTTTCGAATATGGAAAAAGTTTCAAGTTTGGTTAGGCAGTTTCAACATCTCTGTAAATGTTGTGATCCATTCCAAGGAATGATGCGTTTTTTTATGGTGGATCTGAAAGAGATTAATTAATTTTAAGGATTTGAAAAAAAAAATTAAAAATGTAAACTCAAACAAAGTCATCTTAAGACCTTGTGTGAGTTTATGTTTCTTAAATTTCTTTGAGACATAAAGCCATAGACTTTGCTACCGTCCCGTTGAGGTTCAGTTTTTGATCGACTCTACAAATTTTTTGAGAAATTTTCAAATTCACATAGAAAGTCGGGAAGTATTTTTTCAATCTGAATATTTTGAAAGCAGCTTATACCAATTTTTGGTAAAGATTTCAATAATAGTTTACTTTAATAGTCCAGGATTGAATGTTGAGTTTTTAGTTCTTATCAATGGTGGAATCAACAAAACATTTGCTGGTTTAGAATAAATTTCGTTTGGTTTAAATAAAGGTTCAGGTGAATCAATAAAAACTGCATGGAAATTTGTTTATATCAAATAAAATTTGGGTTGATACTAACAACAATATTTTGTCGATTCTGTGTGTATAGCAAACAAACGTTTTGTTGATTGCACTAAACCGTTTTCTCACAACAAAACGTTAGTAACATTGTGAAGTAAAATTTAAAATAAATGCCTACAAGTACTGTTTTGATTTTACTTATAGTATAATAAATGATACTAATGGAATGTACTACTGTCTGGAAAATAGTAGGGAACATATTTTCTGTGTAGGTTACATCTTCGCAATATTTCAATTAGGTCTCTAAATCCCAGCTTTATCAGTGCCGTGATTTGTGTTCTTGTATGGCATTTCTTTTCATTTGCGATGAAAGAGATTCACTTGAATCTATTTTTTAGAGTAAATATTTGAAGATATCTTTTAATTTTTGAAAGTATGATTAATCTATTATTCTACTGTGGGGTCATTTATCAATTACGTATCCAAAATCATAGTATAACGCTGACTTTACACTGTTTCCCCTATTCTCCTCTTTTCCCCTTTTTTGAAGAATTCCTTTTTTTCATCTGTTTCGAAGAAACTTTCCCGTTTTCTCATTTTTTTCACTTGAATGCCAACCGAATTAATAGAAAACAATAAGAAAGTCCAACTTTTTTTGGTTAAAGTTGATTCTTTTTATTGGAAAAATTATTATTAATTATTAATTCATTCATTAATTATTAATTGTTAATTATTATTAATTATTAAACTCATTATTAATTATTATTAATTAATTACAACCATTATATTTTGGATTCAGAATTCGTATCTTTTGTATACAAATTCTACCATTTGGTGGAAAATTTCATTACCTTGTATACAATTCAACTATTTTGTTAAAATGTCATCTTTTTAGGTCAAAAATTCAACTGTTTTGTTAAACATTTGTCTTTTTGGATAGAAAATCCGTCATTTTGGATTAGAAACTCATCTTTGGCAAAAAAGTCATCGTTTTTTTTTTTGGTTGAAAATTCAACTTTATTGGTTGAGAATTCAAATATCTTTTAGAAGATTTGCCTTTTTTCATTGAAAATTCAACAATTTAGTTGAAAATGCAACAGTTTCGGTTGAGGTTTAATCTATTTTGTTTAGAAATTCGATCATTTGGTTGAAAATTCGAAAACTTAACTACTTAGCTGAAAATTCCACTTTTTGGTTGAATGTTCGTCGCTTTTGCTTGATAGTTCAGCTATTTGATTGTGAATGCAATTGTCTTGTTAAAAAGTCATCCTCTTTTGTTCGGAAATTCAACTGTTTTGTTGAGCATTTGTCTTTTTAGATAGAAAATTCTTCCTCTTGGAATAAAAAGTTTATTTTTTATGGTTGAAAGTTAATTCTTTTTCATTAACAATTCCATACTATCATATTTTTGGTCCAGAATTCATCTCAGGTTTAAAATTCTACTATTTGGTTGAAAATTCAATTATTTCTTTGAAGAGTCATCTTTTTTGGTTGAAAATTAATTCTTTTTATTTAAAAAGAATACCATTATATTTTTGGTTCCGAATTCACTTCTTTTAGTTGAAAATTGTACTATTTGAATGAAAATTAAATTATTCTATTGAAAGTTCAACTAATCTGTTAGAAATTTTTTTTTTTTCGGTCGAAAATTCAACGGTTTTGTTGAACGTTCGTCCTTTTGGATTGAAAATTCATCTTTTTTCACATAAAATTCATCTTTTATGGTTGAAAATTAACTTTTTGTTGAAAATTCAACTGTCTTCTTGAAAATTCTTTTTTGGTTGAAGTTTAATCTCCTTTGTTTGGAAATTAAATCATTTTGTTGAAAATTCAACCACTTGGATAATAATTCAACTATTTTGTTAACAATTTATTTATTTTGTTGATTTTGTTAAAATGTCATCTGTTTTGGTCTAAAATTCAACTGTTTTGTAGAAAATTCTTCTTTTTGGATAGAAAATTCCTCCTTTTAGATTTAAAATTAATTTTTTTTGGTAGAAAATTTATTTTTCTTGGTTGAAAATGAATTTTTTAATGAAATTTTAACTTGCCGGATTGAAAATTCAACTGTCTTTTGAAGAATTTGTTTTTTTTTTAATTGAAAAAACAACTATTTGGTTGAAAATTGAACTATTTGGTTACAAATTATACTATTTTGTTGGAAATTTGTCTTTCTTCGTTAAAAACTACTTTTTCTGTTGAAAATTAATGTTTTCGAGTTTAACAGTCAACTGTTTTGTATAAAAATCGTCTTTCTGGCTTGAAAATTCAACAAATTGTTTGAAATTATTTTCCTTTTTGACTGAAAAATCTTTCTTGGTTGTTAATTTGACGCTTTCAGTGAACATTCGTCTTTTTGATAGAAAATTCATCTCTCCTTGTACAAATTTCATCTTTCTTTGGTAGAAAAGCAATGCTTGAAAATTAATCTGTTTTGGTTGAGGATTTAACTATTCTGTTCGAAACTCCTTTCTTTTTTGGTTGAAAGTATCTGGATTTGATATAAAATTAAAATATTTTTTGTTTGATTTATCAACTATTACGTTTGAACTTTCACCTTTTAAGTTGAAAAATTAATCTTTTATAGTCAGAAATGAACTTTTTTTGTTGAAAAATCACCTTTTTTGGTCGAAAATTACACTGTTTTGTTAAAAAATCGTCTCTTTTGATAGAGAATTCGTCCTCCTTTGGATTGAAAATTCGTGTTTTTCGGTAAAAATCATTTTTCATGGTTGAAAATGAAGCTTTTTGTTGAAGATCCAACTTTTCGGGTTAAAAATTCAACTGTCTTCTTGAAAATTGTTTTTTTTTTTGCTTGAAACATCAGCATATCTGAAAATATTTGAAACAAGTAGGTAACATTGGCCGGTGTCTTCTGAATAAATTTCGATCTACCAATAAAAAAATATTGGCAAAAAAAGAGTCATCTCCCACTTTCTCTAGGTTTTAACATCTCCAAATTTAATTATGTATTTCTAAAGTTTCTTCAGCTCACCTGAAAAAAGTCTGCTCTAGATTTTCATCAATTTATTTTCATATCATATATTTAATTTAATAATTTCATGAGAAATATGATGGCGCTAAGAGAAGAAATGATTTGGCTTTGGTTAAATGAAAAAACACGTTTTGTTGAATCAACAAAAATCTGGTTGAGCCAACGAAAATATCTGATTGTACAAATACCAAGGAAACTTTTTGTTGACTCGGCACAATAGTTTTACTTAGTGTTTCTACTTTCCATCTTGGCGATATTTCAATTAGATTTCTAAGTCAGAGCTTTATCAGTGAAGTGATTTCTGTTGTTTATTCCAAAGTTAGATTCAAGATAAAAGAAATTCATTCGAATCTTCTGATAAAGATTTGAGATCTATTTTTTATAGTTTTTCAAGTGTCAATCCTGATAATATTATGCGGAATACGAAATGCGGAAGACTGGTTTGTTGACATAAGACATTTTTGTTTTTAATTAATGGGATTCGAATTTCGTCATTCTGTCAGGCAAATTTGAAAATGCCGAAAAGTCGCGCAATAACATGTTCAACAAAATTCCATAAAAAGGGTCATTTTCAGAAGGCCATAATTTCACTGCTTTGAGAGTTATAGCATTGTTTTTTTCTTAGATTTGCTCAAAATTCAGTCCTCTTTCATTTACGTGGTGGCAGATTTCACCTGCAATGCTCAAGGAATGAGTTGTTTTGCAAAACGAGAAATTTTATTCAAAAACATTGATGTTACACAGAATTTCATACAAAAAGTCATATTCAGAAGGTCATAATTTCGGTGCTATTAGAGCTAGAGCAATGTTTTTTTCTTTAAATCTGCGCAGAACTGAGTCTCCTTTAATTAATTTAGCGGAAAATTTTACCAAAGAAGCATGGGAAATGAGTTATTTCACAGAAACTAGAATTTTTTCAAACTATTCGCTCAAAATCGACTCTTGAGGGCCATAACTCTGAAACTTTTAAAGGAAGGACATTCGATTTTTTTGTTTTACAGATAGTTTCATACATTTTCATTTTTGTATAGGTACTCGGGACTCAGGATGAACTGGAAAGAAGCAATTTTCAGAAAACTAATTTTCTCCCACTTTATCAACCATTATTCAAAAGTATTGAAGGGTTTCAGTCCTTGGAAGATATTCAGCTCATGCAGCACTTTTCTTGGATGATAAACTGAATAATTAAAGCCTATGAAATAGCACTTTCAACTTATTTTCATGAAAATATGTTCATTATCCTCTTTGAAAAAATAGAAAATAAAGTTTTCTCAAGAAGGGCTCAGGCGATTTTTTTCTTTTTGAACTCGAAATGATCGTGGGACAACCCAGAAGTACGAAAGTCGTTTGATAAGTTTGGTAAGAAAGAAAGTAAATATTTTTTTCCTTGAAAAAGTTTGCCTTTATTTCTCAACATGGCGTCCTTCGAGGGCTGCACATTCAGTCCAGCGTCATTACAAATTTTTTTCCCTTTAGGAAAGTAAGCTTCCTCTAGATCCGCAAAATACGCACTCACGGAATAGATTACTTCCTCATTGGACGAGAGTCTCCAGTTCGTGTATTTTTGTTATTGCGATTGCGGAGGTATGAACCGGTGCGTTGTCGTGATGAAACAGCACTTTTTGTGCGTCAATCGTGGCCGTTTGTTTTGTAACTCGGCTTACAAACGGTCCAATAATAATGTATAGTACGTTTCTGTTATAGTTTCACGCTTCTCTAAGTAATCAATGAGGATAATTCCTTCGGAATCCCAAAATACTGTGGCCATCACCTTTCCAGCTGACAAAACAGTCTTCCCCTTCTTTGGCGCACTTTCACCAGGCAGTACTCACTGCTTTGACTGATGCTTTGTCTCGGGTGTATAGTGCTGGATCCAGGTTTCGTCCACAGTCACGAATTGACGCAAAAAGTTCTGCGGATTCCGAATAAACTTCGCCAAGCACTGCGCTGGAACATCTTTTCAGTTGCGCTTTTGTTTTGTTTCTTTTATTATTGCACGGAACTCTTTTTTCCACTTTTTCGAAAACTACTAACACGATCACTTCAAGCGTCTGCTAAACGCAAACTAAGCGTCCGTTTTGGCTCATTTCTTGGCCAAAGATCGAAAGATTTATAGTCTCGTATTTATTTTATAAAAATCTTTTTATAAATTAGCGTAGGAGTTCCTGAAAGGGGCCTGGAAAATCAAGTTCGTGGATTCTATTTTTATTGCTTAGGGTAGACGACACTTCGAATTAAATCGTGCAAATTCTTTTGCCATTTTTTTTTACTTCGGAAATAAAATACCACCGGCTTAAATTTTCTCGGATTCTCGACTGTGTTACCGACCTTCAAAGTCTCGCCAGTACAAGCAATATATTTTCGTAAATTGACGAAGTTTTGTGGGAAACTTGACAACTTGTTAATTCGAGGTTACTTATTTTCACATCCCTATTTATGCCCTCACATCTCTAGTATAATATCAAAAATTGAACTCACAAAAAAAATGTTAAGATTTCAGAATTTTCATAAATAACTTGAGAAAATGAAACACTATTGGCAGTTTTTGACACTGTTTTCAACGATGCAACTATTATGCTTCTATTTTAAAATAAATGACACTAATACTAATATTTTCTCAAATTTCTCGTTAATGCAACTAGTTTTTCACATTTGCCTTGAACGTATTTTCAAATTTCTTCGCTGCATGGCTAAAATAACGTATCCGCCATCTTAAAAATCCCAATTTCAAAAGATATAAAAATATTTTGAGGTCTTTCAAAAATTTTCAAAACATTTCAAGAGATTTTGAAGATTTTGAAAGGATTTCATAGGGTTTTAAAGCTTTGAGAGTATTTTAAAAAATTCCAAGAGATTTCAGAAAATTTCCAAGGATTTGTAGGGATTTTACCAGACCTTAGCGATGTTATAGGATCTCCAAGGACTTTAAGAATTCAAAATATGTTCAAAAATTTCAAAGGATTTGGAATATTCTAGGGTATTTTACAATATTCCAAGGAATTTTAAGAGATTTCATAATTTCAAGGTATTTTGGAAGGGTATCAATGAATTTCGAGGGATTCCAGAAAGTAAATGAAATTGAGTGAAATTTTAAGGGATTTCCACGGATTCTATGGGATTTTATGGGGTCTCAGAGAATTTTAAAGATTTAAACATTTTTGAAGGAATTTAAAAAGATATAAATGGTTTCAAGATTTTGTACAGGATTTCAATATGTTTTTAAGGATTGTACAAGATTCAAGGGATTTTGAAAATCTCAAAAAAAATTTCAAAAATATAGTGTGCATTTTAAAAGATTCCAAGGAATTTCATGAGATTTCAAAGAATTTTGTAAAATTGAAGAAAACTTCAAGAGATTTCAGAACTCTTAAGGAATTTTGAATGATTTTGCGAGCATTTATATAATTTTGTATAATTTTATTTTATTTCAAGGGATTCCAATGAATTTAACAATATTTCAAGGATTTATAGGATTTCAAAAGAAATTAGAAGATTCTGTGAGTAAAAAAAATGCAATGAATTAAATTCAGAATAAATCCAAATTTGAGTTTTGTGTAACTTCCAACATTTAAATTTAAATACAGAATTCTTGAAAATTAAGAAAAAACTAAAAACTGACGATAAAATTTGGAGATTCTTTAATGTCTCAATTCAACTTTTTAAAAAAAACATAAAAAGAGGAAAGAAAAAAAAAACTTGCGAATCCCCTTCCTTTTTCTCTCATGTTTTTTTTATTTATATTTTCTTTTAAATCGCTGTCAAAGAACATTTACAAAAAATTTATTTTAATATATCTATTTTAATATATATTGCAGATTTCAAGATGTTTTACGGGATTTCACTCGACTTCGATGAGATTACTAGGGATTCAACCAAATTCAAGGGATTTTATCAGTTTTAAGGGGTTTCGAAGGATTTTAAAGAGTTTGGGGTATTTCAAAAGATTCCAAGGACTCATTTAACGAATTCCAGGATTATAAGGGCACAAAATTGTTTATCGACAAATTATCATAGAGAATCCGCCTTTCGGAAAGTTGCAAAATTCATTGTTCTATGTGTAATTCCTGTGTAAACATGGAAATTACTAACGATTCACGGTATTTGTTAATGCATCAATGTTTGCTCTCAGTGTCATACAGAACATCTAGGAGCCTTAGGTAAATTACAAATGATCCATCAAAGGGGATAAAATGCCCTGTTAATTTATGTACATTGACGTAAATATATGGAGAAGAATAGGTATTGTGAAGTAGGTATTAAAAATTTAGATATTAAACCATAGTATATAGATATTACAGCATAATATTTAATATCTCCTATGCAGCATACAAGATGCTGAAGCATGACATCTGTTTATAAATATATAAAATCTGAAATATTAATGTCAAATATACTAGTTTAACTATTACTTTAATTTGTTATAAAATTCTCTGGCTTGTAAATATACAGATATGTACGTCATTTCAGATATTTTAGTTCAGTACACGGTGAAAAATGCACATCCAAAATTTTTTATTGAGTATTAAAAGTCTAGCAATTCATTTTCACGATGATTTTTTCGATAAGAGTACTATATATTTTATATTTGAAACTAAGCATACAGTACCAAGTGTAATAAAATTAGCAAATGGTCATAGACTAGATGACGTAATGGTATCACAAGTCTGAGACTGAGTTCCAGAATTTGATACATACAGAGGATGACCGCCAAAATCCAACAAAAAAATTCCCGGTCATTTCTCGGTTTTCCCCTTTTTCCGGTCATCAGAGAAAAATATTCAAGCCCTCAAACCTAAAATTGTTTAAATTGAAAGTACCGTAAACCGGGGCTAAGCAGCGCGTTTGGGGGAAAACGGCGCACCCTTGATTCTGCATTTCCGAATGCCATATTTGCTTCTTCTAAGTAAAAAATATAAAGGTTTGCAACTAAAAATTGTGAAAAACTCCAATTGAAAACCGTAGAAGAAACATTATCGCGTTTTAAATATAGAACTAAGTCTGCGCCGCTTTCCCCACAAATCCGCCGCTTAGCCCCGGCTTACGGTAATCAAAACTGAGCTGCAATAAAAAGTCTAAAAATAAAAAATTTCTTTTTCAAACTCGAAAAATAATTAAAACCAAAATTTTTTCGCTTAAACCTAAATAAAAATGTTATAAATTTAAAGTGTCCCTTTTCCAACTCAGAAAAAAGTCAAAATCCAAAATTTTCTTCCTCCCAACTCAGTAAAAATGTTAGAAATAAAAAATGTCCCCTTTTCAATTTAGCAAAAAGTTAAAAACGTAAGTGGTCTTCCTCCCAAATCAATCAAAATGTTGAAAATAAAAAATTGCCCCTTTTGATCTGAAGAAATATGTTAAATGTACAAAATTTGCATGTTTGTAACCCATTTGAAATGTCTTTAAAAAATTCCCTGTCCCAGTTCAGAAAGAAACAGAAGTGTGAAAAATAAAAAATGCTCTCTTAAAATTCAGAAAAAAATTTGAAAGAAAAAATCCCCCATTTTTTCTTAAGAACTATTTTAAAAGCACAGATATTGTCCGTATTCAACTCATTAAAAGTGTTTTTAAAAAATTCTCTCTTCCAATTCAGAAAAAAATTAAAAGCAAAATTTTCTTCCCTTCCAACCCAACAAAAATTTAATAATTTTCAATAATAAAGCTTGAAAATGTAATTATTTCAAGAAACATTCCAAATTACGTCGTTTTAAATTGAAAGCATTCAAAATTAAAGGATTCTAAACTTCCTTTTTTACTGAACATTTGTTGAATTAGAATTTTAATTGTAACATTAAACATTTTTTATAATAGATTCCTCTTGAATTGAATGATTTAAATTCAAATTGTTTAAAATTAGGAATTATACAAGTATGATTTATACATAGCATTCGAAATAAAAAATCTAGCAATCTTAAATTTAATTGATTCTCAGTTATTAAAAAATTATTCAAATATTGGGGCTTCCAATTTTAAATACCTCATTCCATTTTAAACAATTTTGAACCATATAATTGTAAAAGCTTCAATTTTAAATCGATTCATTTCGAACACTTCATTTAAAATTGTATATTCTAAAAAAGAAACACCAAACTGATAAATTTTTAAAGATCAATTGTTTCAAGTCTGCAATTAGAGAGTGTTCAATTTGAAACGTTTTCAATTTGTGATTATTGTCTAATTTTGAATCTATGAATTTGTCATTATTTGAAAATTGAAAATAATTGATAAAGCTTCAATCCAAAATGTTCATCTATTTAACAATTAGGACTTTCGATTTAAAACAGTACAATTTTCAACGGTTGCAATTTTCAACGCTTCAATTTGAAAATTTCTTAATTTAGAACAGATTTAGAATTTTTTATTCTTCAAGTTTTCAAAAAAAAAATCCAAATCGATCGTATTAAAAATTGCGTAATTTCTTACTATAGTAAGTTAGTGACATTTGAAGTGATTGAAAAGGATTTCTACTCAATATTTTTTCATTCCTCGGCCAAAAAGTTTATCCAAATATTTTTAAAAAAGTAGCTTTTGACAAATTTTTTTATATTCCTTGAATCAGCGAACGTAAATTAAATTATACGTGTTAAAACATAATACACAATTGTTCGAAATTGGAATTGAACTGTTCAATATTCACATTTACAGCTCAGAACCTTTAAAATTGGACAATTTTCAACCAAAAACATTTAAAACTAAAAAATAATACAGTAAAACTTTGAAAATTCTTCGCTTTCCAAATTTTCAATTCAAAAATTTAAAATTGAACAATCTACAATTGACAAATTTCAAAATTTAACTAGTTGAGATTAAGAGCATTCAAAAGGTCCATTTTAGCTTAGGAGCATTCAGATGATTCATTAACTAACCAGATGAATTTTTAACAAAGTATTCAACTTTCGAAAAAGTAGTTGAATTTTCCACCAAAACGAGGTTTCTCAGTCAAGATACAACAAAAGTTTTGACCAAATTGATAAATTTTTGAGCCAAAAAAACGAATTTTTTATCAAATATTTACATTTTTAGCCAAAGAGATGAAGCTTCAATAAAAAAATCTGCCCGCTTCGCCGGCACATTCTCATCGCGCGCTTCGCATTCGGTGTTATATGTTTTCGATGTACAAATTACTAAATTTGTTTTTGATTTCAAATGAAAAAGGAAATTTATTCACTTAAGGCTCTATCGGCCTTAAGGAATACATTCTCATCATAATATTCGCGCACGA
>JAUMHM010000004.1:9795005-9805622 GCA_032362435.1 Melikaiella ostensackeni
TTAGTTGGTATGCCTAGACCCGTCCTAGGAGACTCCAACACTACGTCTTTAAAAGATTTTGCCCTTTTTCCTCCTCAAAAAAAAAAAAAATGTATTCTGCGCTCTCTGTATCCTTTCTGTCTGGCTAACGCTCATGCAAGGGCTATCTATAGCTTGTACATGCGTAGTCAAAGAGGAGTAGTACCAGCGCCTGACACAACAAAAGTTTTACCCTGATTGAAAGGAAAGGGCGAAACGTGTACGGCATTCTTATTCCTTAGTTAAGTGTACGAATCCTGGCCACTTAAGGTTTTTATGTTTCTGATCGACGAGATCTACCAGTGATAAAGAGAAAAAAAAAAGTCAGCATAATCTAGATCAAACCGTAGCTTTAAAAGTGTTCTCGTCAATCCTTCAAATACGCAGGGCATCGAATCAAGTGCAATTGTTCTCATCCACTGAAACATAAAGACAGACAACATTGTGAAATCTTTCGCACAGCAGATAGGATGTCTGTTGACCCTCGCAGGTTGTCGTGACATTTCTTGCTTTGTTCGCTTCGGCATATATACTTCTTGGATATATGGATAGACCTGAATGTTGCAATTTCTTTGACCCTGCTGTTCACACTTGTGTTATCCAAATCTCCCGTTGTACTGCTCTATAGTTAGGAAAATAGTTCTTTCTGGAAAATCGCAAGTGCCACATGATTATTTCATTCAATTTGATGGAGTTTGTAGCGTCGTTTTGTAGCTTTGCTTCACCGGATCACACTGCCGCTAAGATGAGGTTTCCCTTCTTGAAACGTTCATCGTAAGGTAGTTCATTATTCACGAGATACAAAAGCCAGAATGAGAAGATTTAAATACATGTAAACCGTCAGTGTACCACAAATATAATATGTTGTTTCGATTGAATAATATTTCTCCAGGTGAACTTAATTCTTGATAAACAGCTCCATCATATATATCTTCAATTTTTTCTGCTGTTAGTTTAAGGCCGTTGCACAGATAATTTAATTTCTCGCGAAAGCTACATCCGATGTGCAACGCTTGAAGTTGATAAGTTACAGAAATACTCATAAAATAATTGTTTTTTGTTGATTCTAAGCATTCTAAGATACTGTTCATTTTAATTTTCAAGACTGGCCAAGCAGTTTCTACAATAAAAGTGCCTGAGAGCAGCGCATATGAGTTAGTTGTAGAATAGATATGAATTTAAAGAGCAGACTAGATAGACTCTGAAACTGGCTACGAATTGCGAAAAAATTTGAATTCAAAAACCAACTTCAAAGGATCATCGAATATCCAGATCTGATGCCAGGCTTTATGCTCAAAGGTAACACGTATATGTTGTTTAAAAAATCAAACGCTCAAAATCCATCCAAATTTTGACCAACAGCCTGTATCCCAACGATTTAAAAGTGCCTTACAAATGCAGTTGCCGATAAAGTTCACTCTCATTGCGACGAGAATACTTGTAACATCCTAGCAGAAGAACAAAAATGATATTGCAAAAACTCACAGCGCAGTAAAGATCTGGACAAGCGTTTCCTTTGGTACCACATAAATGTTTGCTTAACGCTTCAAAAGTTAAGAAGATCTGCCCACGTATCGTCGGCTCCTTACGTCATGCAATGATACTTTGGAGAACAAGAATTAAGTATATTGATCATGAGCAACCAATGATAACCAGATTAGTTCGCATTACGACGGGATTCTTTCAAGGAAAGTCCTTCAGTGCACTATAGTTGTGTTCAGCGTTGAATCCATTGAACAAAACACTAAATAGCATGTCTCATGGATACAGAGTACATGATAACGAGGCTGGTCATCAACTGAGCTTCCTTCTGTACATGGATGACCTAAAACTGTAAGCTAGTTCAAACCAGAAACTACAGTAAGTGATCCATGTCACAAAGCAGTTTTTCAATGACATCCACATGCAGTTTGGATTAGATAAGTGCAGAACAGTGTATTTAATCAGGGGAGAAATAGAGACTGCAGAATTAGATGAAGACAACGAGGATCACATCAAGGCAATGGCCGAGAGCGAGTCATATAAATATCTGGGAATTCTTGAGTATTAAGGGTATTCAGCATACGATAGTTGAGAAAAGCCTAATGACTGCCTTCGCTACAAGACTCAGATTGGTTCTGAAGAGTTCACTCAATTCGGCCATTAACAACTGTATCTATCCTTGTCCTCAAGTACTCTTTAGGGCTCATCAAATGGTCCAACGCCGACCTTGTAAGGATAAACAGAACCATCCGCGTTAAAATGACCAAACATCGAATGCACTACAGTTATTCGGCAATTAAAAGGGTAGTTCTATCACGACATAGAAGGGGTGAGGCGTCGCAAATGTTAGCCAACTGTTTACATCACAAGTTATACAGTTGCGAGACTATTTTAACAGAAAGCAAGATGTTGCGCTTTACAAAACCATCTGTGAAGCAGGCCTTGATTACATGCCCTTGAACTTTTCCTCAGAGGAAGCCTTGAATATCAGGGCAGAAACCATAGAAAAATTAGAGATGCAATAAAGATAAACAGCTATCCACGGCAAGCATCCCAAAACGTTAGATCAACGTGAAGTGGACAGAGAGGCATCCAATATTTGGCTGAAAAACGGCGTCCTGTTCTCGGAAACGGAGGGATTCGTGATAGCGATTCAGGGCAGGGTTATCAGCATCAGAAACTATCGCAAGCACGTGTTACATCAAGACGTGGTTGACAGGTGCCGATTGTGTAGAGACACGAACGAATCCATCGAGAACATTATTGATGGTTGTCGCTTAATGGCTCAGAGAGAGTACACGCACAAACATAATGATGTAGCGGGCATTATACATCAATACCTTACCCTAAATCTAGGACTCTTAACAGAATGGATGCCTTTCTTTAGATATATTCCAGTGCCCATTTTAGGCAACGAAGGCTACATCTTATACTGGGATGTTACTATCCAGACGCATCATTATATCCGAGCTAATTGACCCAACATCGTGATGTGTGAGAAAAAAGGTGGGGAAATCAATATCATCGATATTGCTTGTCCACTTAATCGGAACTTGCAGGTAACCTATACAACTGAGATCCATAAGCATAGCGAGCTAAGGCATGAAGTAAGGACAATATGGAAGAATGTGAAACATGCATCTATTCATCCTATTGTGATTTCGGTTACAGGTAATGTGACGCAAGATGCACTGAATATCTCGAATACCTAGGAGTCAGTAGGGTACTAGTAGCAGCTCAAAATGCGGTTCTGTTGAACACCTATCGCATTGTGAAAAATTTCCTAGACCTTCAGGAAGTAGGCGACTGAAACCCTATGGAGTAATAGGTGGTAGCTCTAAAAGAGCATCCAGAGGCGATTAATGTCACCTCCAACGCTCTCGACCGCTGTGTGAGAACAACAGCGGTAAAGGATGAAGCTCAAACTACAACATACACTTAATTTTGTGCCTACTAAAACATTGTCGCGAGAGATTTCAAACATCGTATTGAATTCATAACATCTTTGACTCATTAGGCACATGACTTAGTTCGTGGATGATGACAAAAAAAACCGACATGATCCTAGATAAAGTTTAAACACAACAAAATAATTACCTGAAAATCTAGGAGTTTACAGGGTACCGGCTGCAGCTCAAGAAGCGAGTTTAATAAACTCCTATCGCATTGTAAGAAACTTTCTAGCCCATCAGGAAGTAGGCGACTGAAACCTTATGATCCAAAGCTAAATTTTATTTCAATACAACATCTTCGCAAGAAGCTTTAAACATCGTTCTTAATTTTAACATCTTAAACTTAACATTCACTTGACAAATTCCATGGCAGATGATAGACAGAACCAGGTTCGCCCGATATAGAGTTGAAAAACAACATAATAATTACCTGTGAAGAATATTGTGATTCGCGCACATAAATCAAGCGATTGTGTGTAATAACATTCTACTTTTATTCTCAGAAGTCACTGGTTTTAATTAGTTTTGCAAATGACTTCATGAATAACAAATTAAAAACAAGTAACTTCTGAAAATGTAAGCTGGCTGTTATTGCACACAATGGTTTAATTGCATACCAATCATCACTTACATCTGAGGGCTGATTTGTAGTTTGAGTGCTCGGATATTTGTGCTCAGCAACTACGGTATGCGTGTCAATTATCCACACACTCTACATGATGTTGGCCAAAGTGATCCAAGGATTAGCGAAACTTCAGCACTAGATCGCGCTGACAGATGTTTACAATAAAGTCTACTTTAGGTTTAGACCTTAGTCATTCACAGACTTGAGAAAGGCTTACGTAAGAAATGTTTTTGACATTGCGCCCTCTCCTACATGAGACAGCATAGAAAAATCGTTGACCCCCTCGCCCAAAAGACACTCAGAAAAAACATTCTTCGATTCAAAAAAATTTCTTCTGATTCAATAAAATTTCTTTGGATCAAACAAAGGTTTTTTTGTTCCAATGGAAATTTTTTTTAATTTGAAACGATTTTCTTCATTTTTAAGTTACTTTTGGTTAATTGAAAAAAATTATGTTGTGAAACGGTTTCTTTAATTCAAGACACATATCTTTCTGTGTGGACTTTGCGTAATTCAAGTACGGCCTTCAACTAAACTGAGAAATTGACAGAGTGGCCTCTTCTTCCTGACATGCTCATCAAAAAGGCACCAAGTAGCAGGAAGTTCTTTGATAATGGTTGGATGTGATATCGGTGTCCTTACATTCTGAGAAGTCACTGGTTTTTCATTTGTTATTTACATAACTTCATGGAGAACAAGTGAAAAATAAGTGACTCCTGAACATTCAAGAGCACCGTTACTGCACCCAAGCGGTCAATTGTGTATAAATTCAAAATCGTTAGAATCATTTTGGGGATCAAGGTTAGGAGATTATCTCGTTAATTGTTTTTCTAGTTGTCGCCTTTTATTAGTTCAATTTTAACCACTGAATGGCTTCAAATGGCCATTCAGAGTAAAATAAATCAGCATTCATTTAGATAAAGTATGTTGGAAATCGCATGGCGACGTTTCGGTCAAATATAGAACCTTTTCAAGCCGTTTAGTAAAACTCTCCCATTAGTCTGAAAATTATTTTATAAATTGAATTGTAATTAGTTATTGAGATCAGCTAGAATATGTGAATTTGGTTAAGTCGAACAATGATTGTAGATTCTACTCAAGAAGAACTCATCAATTTAAAAAGTATTTTATTGAAAAATTCCGTAAACACTTTTTTGGCAATGATGATCAAAAGCGGAAGTACGTACATATTTGTTGATCACATTTGAAGAACGAAAATGATTAGACGTTCGTATAAAGAACAATACACAATCAGAGTAAACAAAAGAATGCAAGTAATCTCAGAAGTCTGGCGTTCTGAACGGCACTGAATCAGGTGAAGTGTTCTTGAAAAGATCAATTCATACTTACATATGGCGCCAAACATTTTGAAACCAAGTGTGATTACCGCGTGGCCAAGAATAATTAATTAAGAATTAGAAAGAAAATTCATAATAAATTATTTCATTGATTTAAACTTAAATATTCATTTTACTGAATGAACTCGTTAAATACATCTCATTCACAGAACCCTTCCATTCAATGACTAAAATAAATTCTTGACACGAATAATATTTTTATGCTTATCTGATTCTGTTACGTATTCGTAAAGTATATACATGATGCATATACTTATACGTTAATAGTCTTCTCACTTACAAAAGAGGAACTTTCAACTTTCACGTATAGGAATATGCAGTTCTTTCTGATATTCAAAATGTGTCTTCGTAGTTCGCACATGAAAGGTGGCTGGAATTCGACGCCAGCTCTTCATCGCTCAAAGAGATCATTTATCAACATATTTGATATGCTACCACGCGGTATGTTAAGGAGTGAAGTGGCTCTTTTCCCTTCCCAACAGGTCTGCCCTCGTCTTTCCCACCGAGGGCGCCTCTATAGAAATAATATGCTAATATAACGGAGGCTGAGTTTAAAAAGTGTTCCGATAAATTCTGCGGATTTTCGACATAATTTCTTCCTTCTTACCGCTCAGCTTCCGAAAAATTCTTTTTACGTGGTTTCCGTCTTAAGAACTTTACCATGCTATACCACGCATTTTATCATACAGATTTATTAGCTGTGTAGTTTGGAATTGAGTTTGAAGACTAAGAAAATCGAGAGGATCGTTAATAACCCGGCAGCGGACTAGACTAATCAGAAGTTTGTAACCGGAAACAGCAGTCCATTAGCCTCCATGCAGTCGCTCATTCGTGCTTCACCCTATCAACCGAATTCGGTCTTTAGAGTGTAAAAGCTTACAATAAACTATCATATTATAGGCCCAGTACACCAGCA
This sequence comes from Melikaiella ostensackeni, assembly GCA_032362435.1. Classification (NCBI taxonomy): domain Eukaryota; kingdom Metazoa; phylum Arthropoda; class Insecta; order Hymenoptera; family Cynipidae; genus Melikaiella; species Melikaiella ostensackeni. The sequence goes on from JAUMHM010000004.1 coordinate 9,801,357, forward strand.
GATGTAGATTAATTGACTTTAGAATAAATCATACTCGTATAATAATAAGCATATTTTTTCAAACACACCTGTTAGAGTACTTGAAGCCATGTAATTATTAGATAAGATCCTTGAAGGGTTGGGTCTACGATCTGTTAATTTTGCTTGAGTGTAAGGTGTATGCGTATCGTTCTTGGACCTCGTGGCATTCAGACCGCAGAGAAATCTAATAACAGCGATATATGTATAAGGTCGCCCAGGGGTGCATAAATATCGGGGAATGCGTCATCGCACACAATATAACCGCTTGGCGAGGGGATTTGTATCTCTTTAACATATCGCTGCAATCACTTACGGCGTTTAGTTACATTTACGCCCAGATGACACAATGCGGATCAGCAAAAAGCAAATTGATACTCGATAGGAAAAGAAACTAACTCGCACGGTGTACCTCAACGAATTTCAACCTTGAAGTCTTTGTACTCGCCGGTTCTTTGCAGAATGTGAATAAAGGATAACGCGGAAGTTTTGTAAGAATAGAGTAAAAATTTTATTTTGGAAGCTTTGTCAAAAACAGCATTGTTCGTTGAAACGTGAGTAAAAAAAGTCTTATGGAATGCTGAAAATATTGAAAATTTCACTCTATTTGTTACAAAAGCATGAAATTTGGTGTGAAGGTACGTTTAGCGTAATTAATTTTTAAAAAAATGTAATCGTTTTTTCAAAAAATTATTGATTTCGCTTTCAGTCCATTTCATTTGAAATAGAAAAGTTGAATATCTTAATTAGTTAAGGGAATACAGCATTTAATAAAATTCTTCATTAGACAAAATTTGCAACTATTCCGAAAATTTTCTGATGCCAAAAGGAAGCTTCACTCTAACGACTAATTTTTCCCAGTAGCCAGAATTTGCAAATTCGATAATGAAATTTCAAATAATCGAAAATGGTGGTTTCCGCAAAAGGCTCCCCACATATGACTTTCATTTCATGCTGAAAAGACTTCCACATCATCCTGTATTTGCAATCTGTAAAAAAACGGCGAGCTCAGAGATTTTTAGGTAGTGATGCATGTCGAGCCGAGAAATGCTCGTTATCGTTCGATCGTGCTCGGTTATTGTTAAATTTGTCGAAACGATAAGTTCGAATTTCCAATTGTTTTTGTTCGTCTTGTGTCGTCTCAGAAGTCGATCAAACAAATCGGTAAATGTCAAGCTTTGAGAACTTGAAATTTTGATATTTCGAATATAAAATAAAATAAAGTGTCTAAAGAAAGTGACATGGATTTATCGATTAACAAGAAAAAGGAGAACGATAAGGACAAGGGACAAATAGTTCCAGAGGAGAATTTGAATTTTACAGCCAGGTTATCCTTTTGAATCAATTCCATTTTTTCTACTTAACACAAGTTTTTAACGTTCAAATGAACGAAATATTTTTTCCCAATTCGATTTTATTCAGAAATATTCCTCCAACTAAAAATAATAATAGGGATTACAAATTTCTCTTATACAGAATTATTGTCAATACAAATGCATCAATATTTTTAAACTGTTTTTAGTTTAAAATATAACCAATACAAAAATTCGTTCAAATAACGTTTAGAACTCTCCAGGTATTTTTTTCTAAGTTCCAAAAATGGTGTTTAAATTTGAATAAAGTCAAGTGGGGAAATATAATTGAACAATCTTTGAAATCATTCAATATATATTATAATAAATGCAGCGACGAAGAGCAAAATACTAAAAAATTCAAATCGAAAACAAGAGAATATAATGCGAAATCTTTAAGTGTTTCTTTCAAATATTTTATTAAAAATGATTACAGAATAGAAAAATGTAAGCTGTGTGCGCCAGGTAAAAATGTGATAATTAGGATGAAAGACAGCAATATAACATGAGTAATGCGCCATCTTCGTGATAACCATCCAGAAATATACGCAGAAACCTACCCAGATAAAAAAGCATCTGTTCCAGCCAAAAAAGAAGTAATTTGAATATATATTGTAATTTTCGTATTTACAGTCTTTCATAGCAAAAACGAAAAAAATTAATTAATTAAACTCAAAGGCAATAAATTAATTTCAAATATTAATAAATTATATAAAGGACGTTTGATAATACAATTTCCCAGAAAAATAATTTTTCAATATTTCTATTTTATTCAAGGTATTTGTTCAAAGAACTTTTAACAAGAAAGTAGTAGATTGGGCAGCGAAAAAATATTTTCCATTTTCTTTTTTTGGCGATAGTGACACTCAGGACATCTTTCATTACTTGAATCCAAACGCTACTATACCTCTGCGAAATGAACTAAAATCTTTGACAATAAGCCGATATTTCGAAATTGAAGTAGTTGTTTTTAAACTATTGCAAGCTAATCACTCGAAAATTTCATTCACTCTGGATGGTTGGACGTCGATAGCTCAGCGTTCATATTACGGGGTAAATGGTTGCAACTTTTTTGAAAAAATTCGAGACAATTAACAAGACTACGTACTACAAACCAGGGGCAAATTAATTTGAATTTCTTAATCAAATCTTCTGAAGTATAATAATGTAAATAATGGACTTAATTTATTCCTTTGTTTTTTATAAACGCACTTCGTATCCTGCATTTGTTCATTTATCAGGAAACTCGAGAAAAGGACTCTGAAAGTTGCTGAACATCCACCATCGATTCAGAAATGTCAAAGGATGATGATGTGTACGAGACACTCAATTTGCGCAGCTTCTTTAAAAATGAAAAGAAGCAGAAGAAGAAGAAGAATGATTCTCAATCTCCTCGTCATGAATGGCGAAAAGAAATTGATCTGTATTTGAATCAAGAATGTGCAGATGAAGACGAGGACATATAGAATGGTGGCATAGAAACAAAAAATTGTACCCAACCTTATCTTTAATGACTCGCGCTTTGTTCAGCATACAAGCGACGTCCGTTACAGCTGGACGACTCTTTTCACGTGGTTCCTTATCAATTAGGAAATAGGAATCGGCTTAATAACGAATCCATGGAATACCTGATGTGTCTTCATTCACGGATTACTTGTTCACTCGTAAGCAAAATACAATCCTCACTAAGGCCCTAAATGTATTGTACTAGCGTAGGAAACTATATATAATTTATTTCATTCACAAAAAATAATACAGTAAAAAAATGATTATATTAAATGTCAATATTCGATTCAAAAATGTCAATTATTAACAAATATTCTTAGTGTATAGGAAATAAATGTGAAAAAAATCACCTATTTCATCCCTTAAATTACTTATCCTTGAAATTTAATAACAATTTTTTTATTGTCTAGTGCCTGAAAATCCATGAGAAATTTGAACAATTTTGAATAATTTTTTGCAATAATGTTCGTCATTTTCTTTTCAAATAGTGTGGACAATCATTACGTTTTTGCTTCACCCACGATGACAATGATTGGCTACTCCTTTATCGATATACGGACGTAATTGTAAGGTTAGAATACTACTATCGCACATCTTTAATCACCCAATTTAATAAGAATCAAAAGCTTTTCAGATAAATCTATCGTAATTATTACAAAGAATAATTTTCAACAACAAGAAGCTCCAAACGTCAACAACTTTTTGCTAGAATTCTTCGCTTATGCATCATCACAGGTTTTACCTACTTTGACATTTAAACGCACTACACTGCACTGCACTAACATATGGTAGCTTGTCAAATACGTTGCGGAATTGTCTGTGCTTCAGCCTGCACTGTTTATTAGTAGTTTTATTTGTAAGTATTCTTTAATATAAGAATATTAAATGATGTAACCAATCATTGGGGGATGGCGAACCATTCTATCGATTACCCTACTACCCATGTGGAAATTTCGGACTTACGCCATTTCTAACAACGGGCGCAGCACTGCACCTGTAATGGCTAGCTACAGCTGGCTGACCAGTACGGGCATAATACTGGCTAAAACCCAGGCAAAGTACTGCGCCAGTGCTGGAAAACCTGCACTGGCATGCAATCGCTGGCCCTGTACTGGTAGAACTCTGGCCTAATGCATGGCGGCCAACTCGTATCTCCCGCAGTTATGCCGGGCGTCGGTTCAATACTGGCACTTTACAGGCCCAGTAAAAAACGCTAAAAAATGGCCAACCTTTATTTGCCAAAAGTAAGCCAAGCATCGGCTGTGTACTCGCGCAATACGGGCAGTGATCATCATGCAAGCAATGCAGTGGCTGATTTAGGAATTTGCCGCCCCTAGGCAGGAAAAAATTTACCGCCCGTCTTTTATTCGAAAAAGGAAAATAAAAAAGA
>JAUMHM010000004.1:9825129-9838864 GCA_032362435.1 Melikaiella ostensackeni
CTTTTTGAATTTTTATCCAAAATGGCTGGCTAACGAACTTGACCTTCAGTTTTCGATACTCAAAGAGTGTACCAAAGACCAATCCAATAGATTCATTCTTTCGAAAGTTATCCTGCTCGCAGACAGACAGACATACATACAGACATACATACAGACAGACACATTGGTAAAAACCTGTTTTTCGGGTTCAGGGGGTCTCAAAACGTGGGCATTTCACAAAAACGGCGGGGGGCAAATTTTACGCAAATCTAATACCTTCTCTGATGAGAATGTAAAAATATTAGTACATTCGCCTCCGAAACCCAACTTCATAGGCGCTTCCCGCTTGTTTCATAAACTGATTTTCATGTTTATTCACACAAACTCACTAAAAATTATATCCTAAAACACATTTACATAATTCTGCATACAGCAGATTTATTGAATATTTCGACTTAATAGCAGCTCTCTTTACGATCTAGATTAGACTTGAAAAACAATGAAGGAACAATACTTTGCGAGGCATTTTTCTTGAATTGTTGTTACTCGATTCAATTATTTGGTATAAAAATGTAGAAAAGCGTAATGAAATTAAGTGGCTGCAATGTTTCTTAATGAGAAAAAATACTTAGTGCTGTACCTGTTCAGAGTAGCATAGCAATCATAAATGAGCAATATTTACAACACGTGGACCAAACTTTGAGACTTATACACACGAGTTGCCGGTAGAATTTTCAAAATTAATATAACTATAAAAATACTGTCCTTCCAATACAGTCGCATAAAGTTTTAATCCTATGATGATTGCGTAGAATAGAAAACATCTGTTTTATCAGAGCAGCATCTCTGAATCGTTAAATTTTTTTCCAACATTTAAAATTTTCAAATTTCAACCTGAACTGTAGAAGAAAATATGCTTAATGACCTTTCTTGACTGAGGTATCAAGAAAAGCTACCAATAATTAACACAAAGTTGACTCTGGTTGATTTGTGCTTATCTCTCTCATCAGTAGCGTCTTCACACAATTTTTCAGTCGACTCAGCGGAGAGAAGAACTAAGCACAATTTGGCAATCGCGCGATCAAATTCAGAAATGGCCGTTCTAGTGTACACCGTACGAATCAACTCATCCTTTCCAGGATATCGCGCTATGATACAACCCAGAGACTATTTTTTGAGGGAGATTATCATTACGCAATAATACCATATTATGAGATTAGCGCGTTCTCATGTCCATTTAAAACGTCGTTGTAATGAATGCAGCTGCTCGACCGCCCACATGCTCCAGAAATTTTGGCATTATGCTGTGCGACTTGCCAATCAGTTAATCGATTTTCCGGAACGAATTTAAATCACTGTTCAGGCGGGCTAGTAAGTGGACATCCTACGAAAAAATGCTCTGGTGACAAGTACCTCAAGTCTGCACTCTCTTTAGATAGTGGACCAATTGGGCGTGAATGAAGAACGGCTTCAATTTGGACGAGAGTTGTATAAAACTCCTTAAATGTGAGCGTACTAGAGCCAACGTTTCGTTGAAAATGGTGTGTGAAGGTTTTTACATCAGCCTTCCATTAACCCCTAAAATGAGGCACAGAAGAAGGAATGATTTTGAAACTCTAAGTCACGTAAAGCTACCATTGTCACTATAAATTTGAGCTGGTAGTCCACACCGATTTAAAAATTGTTGGAAAGCTGCTGAAAAGGACAGAGAAGGATAATCTGAGACCAACTCTAGATACATTGGGCGGGTTACGCAGCATAATAATAAGGAAGCGTAATCCTTATAACTCTTTTGTCTTCTGCCAGGAGATACTCAAACATTGAAGGAGCCTGCATAATCGAATCCGGTATGTGTGAAAGTACGCCTGGAGTAGTCTAAAAAATTAGAACACTACCCATCAGTTGTTTAGATACTGCTGCTCGTTGGCGTACGCAGGATATACACGCATGGATCAATTTGTTGACAAGAGCGCGTGCTCCTAGTGTCCAAAAACCTTGTTGCAGCGTATACAAGGTAAGTTGCTTACTACCAAGTAATGATTTGTTACGTCCAATATTCATTCTCCCACATTATTCTAAAAGGTCCTCGTTTTATTTAAGATCAGAAGTATCTTAACTAAGGGATAAGGAAAAAGTCAGAAACAAACAATATATCTATTTATTGAGATAACATGAGAATCGAGAATGGTTAAGTTGAAGAGTTTACAATATTAATGGAATTGCATCATGGAGTTGGGGGGTTGGCCATCATCTGTCACCAGTACCTATGAAAAGAGGGTATTGGAGAATATATTCTCTTTTTGAATGACCGTCATGATAAAATATGGGAAATGAGAGACTTACCTCAGCTAGAGTTAAGTTGTTCCTGTAGAATAACCGTAAAGTCAGGATGCTCATTTGTGTTCGAATTAAGGACCAAAATTCACTTGGGAACCAAACTGAGACCTTATAAACTGGGTATTCGTTGAATTTTGTGGTAAGCCGAGTTGGCTTCGGAGCGAAGGGTTGACACTGAACTAATTGAGGAAAACACTGAACTGATTGGTCCATCGGTGGGTCTCAGTTTGTACAGCAGTAGTGACAGGTCAAAGACAGGTTAAAGACCTAATCTATTTTCACGTGTCAATTACTGGTTTATCGATAGTCGGTGGCCGTGACAAATCTAAGGTAAGTAAGATGAGCAATAATTTCGTTTATCCGGTGCTGCAGAAGGATAATGGTACTTTCCTACAAAAGCAATCGCAGCGTAACTTAAGCGACTCCCCAACCGTAGTACATCTGAGTCATCCAAAAAACGATTTAAGGTCTTTAGGATTGAACTCATTTTTATTCTTTCATTCTGTTGAAGGACTAGTAATTCTGCAGAAAAAAGATGTTTTCTGAATACATGGTACCCAATATGAAGCTGCTTGCTGGAGTTCTTCGGGTGTTAGTGCCAAAGACTCATGCGACAAGTCATCCAGTTAATTAAATAGGCTCTAAAGAATCGAGAGCAATAAGCAGTGACTCTTAACAGTTTCGCCAAGAAGAGCACTTACTAGCTAATTCGAAAGAACGTTCCATTTGCTGCACCGTATGGCAAGTAGAAATTCCGCGCGGTTCAAGATCGATCAGGGCCTGTAGTTGCAGCCATGTCACTGAGTACTGTGCATGTCCATGTCAGCAGAAGACAAAATTCTGTAACACTTTAGCGGAGAGACTCTGGATGTACAATTAGCTGGATTATCTTAGGTGGGAACGTATCGCCACCTTGCAATAGAAATAAGCTCCAGAATACTAGCCACGCGATTTGCTACATAGTTACGCCAAGTAGATGATGCTTGGTGATCCAATCCAAAGCCACTATTGAATCTGTGTGACAATACAAAGAGATATGTTGGAGCTTCATTGTAGTAATTAGAAAACTTATAGTTATATGAAGAAAATGCGTTCTACACAATTCAAGTCTAGGGACTGATACCGACAGAAAGGGTGCTACCCTAGATTTAGCAGTAAACCATGTGTACAGTATTTTCCTACTGAAGAATGTAGAGATAGACCACTGCAGCATAAGCTCTCAAAAAGGCGTTAAGAAACTCGTGTAACTCACATTCCAGATTGTAGTCATTTTGCTCTATCTATCGAGGGATCATCAAGTCTTGCACACTTGACAGTCATTTTTAATACTTGAGCCAATGAACTTTGAGGTCCTCCGGTAAAGGCTCATCCTACAGTAATTTTCTAAACCATAATTCCTGCATTATACATTTAGCTATTATTACGACAGGAGACAGCCAGCCTACGGAATTGTAAAGTTTATCTATGATAGAAAGAATCAATCTTTCAGTCGAGATATCTATGGGCCATGATTGCACTTTGAATTGGAAGAGAACGGATGTTGTTGAGTTACCCTTATTTCGTCAGCGCCGAACAAAACTCCATCAACATAAACATTGTCCTCAAGAACGAGCTTAACTGTTGGAAAACTAGAACCTTCATGAAACTCGGTTGGCTAAATGAGAAGCACAAGTAGTTCCATGTGTTACCACATTTAATTGCCAGCCCACAAGTTTTTGATCAACTGAGTACCCGAGAATACGCTGATACTGCCTATCGCCTATATTCGCCAGCGCAAGATAGTAAAGACTAGGTCAGTTAAATTCTTGGACCGTATGTGCAGATGAGAATTCAGGAAATTATTGTTCGAAGTAAGGCTAGATGCATTGAAAACTACTCATAAGGAGACTTACTTCCCGAGAAATCCTTCACCCTTTCCATGTGACCCAATTGATCACGGACTGCTAGAAATTCTGCGTAATCAACATAAAGAAATTCGTGTTTAATGAAACGATCATATACCTTTTAGAGTTCACGAAATTTATTTGTGGTCCATCCTAAATGGCAGTCGAACCATGTATCTACCTCAGGGTAATCTGTTGTGCGTTGCCTATCAATTCTCCCCCTACTTCATAAACTAGAGCTTTGACTCTATTATATTTTGGACTTAGTAATTTAACTGAGCCTCCTAATACAAAACAGCATTCTGATCCCTGATCGAGCAAGGTGCGAAATTTGTGCATTACACCGTTATCAGCCATCACCTTGACCACCGCTGTTGCGAGCAAAGTCAACCGCGTCATATCTCGTTTATTGTTCAGAAAATAAGTAGGTTTATTACTGGTTTTAGTATAATGAGCTCTCCGTTCAAAAATTCGAGACTCACTCATTAATGGCATAATATTCGTGTCTGCGTTACTTGGTCCGGTCACTTGTGAGCTGAGAGCGAGAGTTGAGCCAGCTACTGTTGTCAGTTGAGCGGATACAGAACCATTCACAATATTTCTGCTATTGAAATGCAAGAGCGAGTTGTGTTTACGATGCCTCTTGTTACAGAAAAGCTTACTTGGACAATTGAAAGGCTTATGGCCTGGTGTGAAGCAATCAAAGCAACACTGATGTAGCAGTGCAATTTCCTTACGCTGAACAATGAGCAATTCTCTGAATTTTTTTCATTGAAATAGATAATGGTTTTTTTTCACATTAGTCTTTTAGAATTGACAGAGGAATTGAGACTCTTGACCGATTTTCCTTTATTATTCTTACCCTTTTAGGAAGAACTAGATGTGGACAGCTGAAAAGTTTCCAAAGTCCGTATACATGTAGCCAAAAAATCATCTAGATTTTCATATGTAGGATAATCAGTATCGAAAACCAACTGCCTCTCTCATTTCTTCAATGTTGAAATATCTAATCTACGTACTGTCCAAAAGACGAGCACGTCATCCCAATGTTGAGTTGATCTATACAAATTATTTAAAGCGGCTAATGATCAACGAGATCTCAAGAAAGTATAAACGCGACACATTGGTCAGAGATTAATATTTAACAACCAGCGCGTCAAACAGATCACAAAAGTTTTATAAATCTACATAGTTACCAGCGGATTCAGGTAATGTGATTTTAAGTTATTTACGAATGTTTCATTCGCAATGTGTAGTTTAGGGACGCACTGCGCGTTCACTCACTGTATAGGCAGATGAAAAATACTGATAAAGCAATTCAACCTTGAAATTAAATACAATTTCAAGTTTAAATCGTCGGTCATGCGATCTTTATTATACAATTGTGTTTACAACAACAACGTTTCGGCACCATTTTTAGCTTTCTTCAGGTTTGAAATTTTTCTAAAAATAATATTATAAAGAAATAATTAATATTTAAAAGTCAAATTTTCAAAGAAGTAGGAGTTTCTTTTCTTCAAACTTTGTACTTACAATTTAGACGTTTTTTAACTTTGTTGACAATTAAAACATGTTTGTACAGGTGTTTTTGTTCAATTTTCCATTCAAAAATATTATTTTTTAATCAAAAACACTATTTTTGAAACAAAAATTTTTTAAACTGTTATGGCCGAATGGTGAAATAAGTGATAAATATTAAGTAAATTTGAAAGAACTTTTGATTCTAGTCTAACTCTCTTTTGCGGAAGTTTATTTTGTGGATAAACCATGGTCTGACGACCTGGAGGTACGACATGATATTGAAATATTATGAATTAGACGATTGGAAAACGTTTACATACAAATTGACTTCTAACGTCGAATAAACTGTACATAAAATTTGAATTCAGAATGAAAATATCAATTAGTATTTGAAATGCTTAGGTACGTGTTGTCAATATTTAACATTTCAGTTTGTAAATTTATGCAATTCCTTTTATATTTTTTAATGAAAATTGATTCTAAGATTTTCCTTCTGTATGTGTTTTTTTCTCTACCTAAAATTTTTATATTGCTGAATGTGAAATCAAAATAATGATCATGTGTCTATGCACGTTTCGATAGGCCTGTGTTTCGGTTTTCTGTTCGACAATCCCTTTTATGTTCTATCATTCTACTTTTTAGTCTCCAGCCAAGTTCTCCAGTGTAAATTTCATTGCAATGTTTGCATTTAATTAAATAAACTAGATTTCATAAATTCTCTTTTAATTCAGAGTCTTTTATATTCTGAAAAGTGTTTCCCAATTTATGATTATTTTGAAAAAAAGTCGTAATATTATGTTTTCTAAACTATTGTAAATTTCGTGAATACGTCCTTATATAATGCTATTTATTACTGATAACGGATAATTATTTAATTTCAAAGTTCCTTCAATTAAATTCAAATTGTTTTTTCCGAAATCGCAGTCACTGAGTTTTATGGCCCTATCAATGAGTCCTTTTAGTAAGCCAATCTTTTGACTAAATTCATTATGTGAATTATAGTTTAGATATTGGCCAGACCATGTTTGTTTCCTAAACCAATCTGTAGTGATGCTTCCCTCATGTGTTTTTTTAATGGATACATATGAAAAATTTAAGGTGTTATTATTCTCAATTTCGTGTGTGAACTTTAAAGATTTTTCTATGTTGTTGAATGCTTAAACAAATTCAATAATTTTTTCAGGAGGAATGATAGCAAATATGTCGTCAACATACATATCTTTTATATATAAATGGTCTAAAGTCTAAATTTCTCAAGGCTCTATTTTCCACATCTTCTAATACTAGATTGGAAATGATTGGAGACAAAGGAGAACCCATTGGACACCCAAATACTCGTCCATAATATTCATTATTGAATGCAAAAACTGTATTATCAAAAACCGTTTTCATTGTTACTAGAATTTTGTTTCTTAACATTTTCGTAAGATTTTGATTGAGATTCAATTTTTCTTCAACAAATTCCGAAGCCAAATCCAGAGGTATATTGTCGAACATGGAAACGACATCTAGTGGAATCATGGAGTGAGAACTTGGAATTTTTTGGTTTTTTAGACAATTTTTGAATTCCCAGCTATCTTTAATGAAAGACTCAGTTTTTCCTGATAATGGTTTTAACATTCCAGACAAAAAAAGCTAATTTATAGGGAGGGGGGGGGGGGAAGAATGGAAGAGACTTTTATTTCCGTTTTAAATCTTGTTTATGTACCATAGGGAGAGCATAAGCTTCAGCTAAAATGGAACCACGCGATTTCAGCCTATAAGACATTTGATCATTAATATATGTTTCTTGTTGCCGTCTTTTAACAGAAACATTACATTTTTCTTCTATAGAAGGTACCAAAGAGGTTTCAATTCTTTGTAAATATTTTTACTTTTCAACATTGTTTCTACGGTTTCCTTGTAATCATCGAAATTAGAAGCTACAGTCACATTTCCTTCGTCAGCTTTAATGAAATTAATGTCTTTGTTATTTGATTGGACCTTTTTTACATTTTCCATTTCTTGTGAATTAACTTAATTTTCAAATTTATTGTTACAGACAAAATTTGAGATAAGTTTGGTGACTTCCTCTCTGATATTTTGTTTTTTATCCGGATTTAGGACTTGGATACTGTTTTCTAAATTAGCATTGATGTTGTTAACAGGAATTTGTTTGTTATTAAAAGGAATTCCAAAATTTTTCCCCAAGGCAATGGTCTCAGCAATGTGACTTGGAATTTGTTTATTTGAAGTGTTTCTGAACCATTCTTCAGTTCTGATTTTCATAATATCATAATTGTGTTGAAGAATTTTATTTCTTCTGAATTCAAATTTTTGTTTAAGTTCTAATCTGGTTTTGATTTTTATTTTTTCCAAAATCAATTCTTGTGAAGCAAAAAGAGTATTTATACATTGTTCTTTGATATTTCTATATAAACAATGTTCCAATTATTCTGAATAATTTCCTGAATGATTAATCAATTAAATTCTTTATTTTTCATAAACATATTTAAAAAAATTTGATCAAGTTAGCAATTCTTTGGAAACGTACTTATGGTTTGGATTATTACCTCTTTCTTTTTGAAAAATGGAATAATCTGAATAGATTGGTTCTAAATCAACCCACAGAATCTGTTTGCATAATTCAATATGCTTTTCATGGAATGTAGGATGAGATAATTTGAGAGCTCTATCAATTAAATTTTTTACAATTTATATTTTGTTTTGAATGGAATGATTAAAATTAAAATTGAGTGTCCTTCCTGAAGAAACAGTTTTACTGTACCAATCAGTAATAATATGATTCTCAGCAGTTTTCATTAAGGTCATGTCATGAAAATTCAATCTACCTTCTGTTTCAATTTCAACAGTGAACTGTAATCTTGGATGTATACTATTAAAAATATTAAGCAGTGTATCTACATTTTGTGAATGTAAAGATAAAACAGAATCATCCATATATCTTGCATAAAAGTCCAATTCGAAATTAATTCTGTTAAAAACTAAATTTGCCAAATCATCCATCACAATTTCAGCAATAATTGGAGAAAAGACTAAGCCTATCGGAGTACCAAATTTTTGTTCATAGAAAGTACCATTGAATTCTAAATGAACAGAATTGAAAACATATTCAATAGCAGCGAAAAATTGTTTTCTTTGCAATTTTAGTGTAAAGTTTGATTGTATTTCATCTATTTTCAATAGCAAGTTCAACTCTTTTATATGGAATATTAGTAAACATGGCTATTACATCAAGGGTGACAAAAATGTGATTTGTTGGTATTCCAACATTTTCAATTAATTTTAAAAAGCAGCACTGTTTTTTATTGATCTTGCTGAAGGAGTAACTAATTCTTTGATAATTTTACTGAGAAGTTCTTTTAATTTTCTCGTGGGTGAACCTATTGTTGAAATAACCATTCGTAAAGGAAATCCTGCTTTATGAGCTTTCAATCGATCATAGGCAAGAGATAAATTTGTATGAATTTTGTCAAAGTCGCACCTTTTGATAATGTTTTCCAAACATTTTTGAAGTCTTAATCTCTCTAGAATTTTAAATGTACCTTTCTAAATCATTTTTCTAGGATCATTCGGAATAACTGCAAAACTATCTTTACTAGTGGAGTACGATTATTCAAAAATTCATTCGATAAACCCATAAATCTTGCTCTGAATTCTTGTACAAACTTTGTTTTCTGGTAATTTTGAAATATTGGCTTCAATGTCTTTAATGATTTCAAGGAATTTCAAGGAATTGAATATACTTTTTCTCGCTATATTTGTTGCTGAAGCCTTCACCCAACCTTGGAATGTTAATTACTTCTTGCAGAATCTCTACGTTAGAAATATTTGAAAACCATGAGTACTTGTTTATTTATGTTATCAAAAGTCTTTCTAACGTTTTCATTGAGACAATGTATTTTGCATTGCAGTCTTTTATAACAAGCTTTAAAATTGATTTTCTGAATTGGTTTGTGATCTCATTAAACGTCTCCTTATTTCTTTTGTTTCTAAATTCAAAGAAAACTTTCTTGTTTATATCAAAAATCTTTTTTGGTAAAACCCCATGAATCTTACACTTTATCAAGATTTGCCTTTGTCATATTGCTCTCAAGACTAGTCTCTTCTCTCCTATTAGCCATACGATGCATCAAAAGTTCGGTTCTAGCCTCGTTATACTATCGGAAATCAAGAAATTTATATGACAAGGGTAAGTAAGGGATGTATAGGAGAAGAGATAGGTTTAAGATCAATCTAGAAGTCGCGTGTTGCTCATGCAAACGACACACTTTTTCCACAACATCGCTCCCACACATGTCGCTGATCAATCTCTCTAGCAATCAGCCCAGGTGAAGAGCTTCGCAGTCATCATACATCACGATTCAAACATAAACACTCAAACTTGTTACTAAACCCATAGAAAGATCCATACTCTTTACTCCAACAACATCCACTAAGCAAAGCTCTTCACAAGGCACAGTGGGCTAAGAGACACCGGAAAGTGGCTAAAACTGAAGATTTCGTCGGATTTGTATGAAACTTGGTATAAGAGGGTTCTTAATGTCACTGATTTCGATGTCGACGTCAAAAGTTATAAATTCAAAATGGCGAATGAAATAAGGCAGCCAAAAATTTAAATTTTCTACAGATTTGTCTGAAACTTGGTACAACGGGGTTTCTGAGGTCGCTAATTTAAATTTTGACGTCAAAAGTTACAAATTCTAAATGGCGGATCCAATATAGCTGCGGAAATTTTTAAATTTTTACAGATTTTGCTGAAATTTAGTAAAAGAGGGTTTTTGAGATTGCTGGTTTATCATCTGACGTTAAAAGTTATCATTTCCAAATCGCGGATCTAATCTGGGAGATAAAATTGTAAAATTTGTAAATATTTGAATGAATCTCGGTGAGGATTGTTGAGGAAACTTAGATTTTTCAAGCGTAGTTTTTAATCTGAACGCCTATAGGTAGCCTACAATAATGGCAGTATCCAGGATCAACTGTGATTTTAAAAAATTTCCTGTTTCATGGAAAAAATTACATGTTCCAAGACAAAATTTTAATTCTTCACGAAATATAGTACCTCCCCTTTTCCAAAATTTGGAAGACGAGGTACAGGGATTTTTTTAACTTCCCTCCTCCTAAATCAGAATTATAATTCTTTGCGAAAAATTAAAAAAATTCCGGGATTTTTGCTGAATGATTCTATCTGAAAATTGTTAATTTATAAAACTATAGTTTGAACTATTTATTGATTAAATATCATTAATAAATATAAACATTCTCATATGAGACAATTAAAGGGCGACGGTATGGAAAATTTACATTTTTGTCTCCTGACAATTTATGTAAGGAATTACGAAATTGTTTGTCTTTTTTTACGATCATCAAGTATAAAAGAGAATAAAAAATTGCGTAATTGGATAAAAATTTTATTTGTCATTCTCAACGTTTGGAGACGTCGACTTGCACAAACAATATAATTGTTTTCTAGATTTCAAACATTTTTCGACATATTTCGCAATATAAATATTAAATCAAACTATAATTTTTTAAAGTCAAAATTATAATTCTTTACCAAAATTCACTGTCCGGAACTCGATGTTATAATTCTTTACTAAATTAACTGTGCCAAAGTAAAAATTATATTTCTTCACGGAAATTCCCTGTCCTAAACTCAAAATTATATTTCTATACTAAAATTCTATATCGCAACTTAGAATTGTAATTCTTTTCGAAAATTCCCTGTTACAAGTCAGGATAAATGTAATTACTCACGTGATTTTTTTTTTATATTTCTATTATTTATATATGAAACCATTTTTCATTTGCATATTAGTACATTCTATAAAAAATTTCGGTCACTGAATCAAAAATCAAAGCGAATAAGGAGATCTTTTTCAAAAATAATTTGGTAATAATATGTATTACTAAAAAAGACCAGATGATCAAGAAAAAAAATTGGTAACATCGAGAAATCAAAAATAAACGTTTTATCTGGAATGTTGATGTAAAATAGTTGGTGGAGTGGTTTTGGCTTTAGGTTCTAAAAGAATTGAGTTTAATTAGTTAATAATAATTCCTCACTGATGAATGTTGATGTAAAATCGTGCACATACTGTTCGTGCTTTTCCTAAAAGTACTTTATTAATAGGGAAAAGGTTTTCGTATAAATTTCGAAATATCAAGATGAACAAAGGATTTATTAAATGAAACAAGTGATCGAATGATCTTACATCATTGAAAGTTCTTTTTATACTGACTTCATCTCTCAGGTCACCAGACCTCAGAAGTCTCAAGTTGTCCCAAAGTGGGGCTAACATAAACAAATCTAGCATCGAATTCGTCGTACTTTTTAGAATTTAAAATTTGAACAATTTTCTCTTTGTGCCCCTTTCATTACTATTATTAATCAATTAATTACGAGATGAGTAATGTATATGGTATTATGTATTTGGAGAACTAGCTCATGAATATTACGCCATCATTTTCTACATAATTGATAAGCTAACTATTTAATTAAAATGTACACCTATATAACAACATTGTGTTTCGGCAGGCTGAATAATATAGCGTTATTTAATTAGTAAACCGACGACAAAATATAATTAATTCGGGGAGTTCTTGCGTGATAACATACGACTTCGCTCTCAAAATTTGAAAATACGATAAGATGTAATTAATTATCTTTTTCTGGAATTTTCTATATAATTATGCTTGAAGATCAAAATTATTTAATCAAAGTGTTCAATTTTTAAAGACTCCATTTACAACATGGAAATTTTGTTTGAATTCCAGAATTTTTGCTGAATGATTCTATCTGAATATTGTTAATTTATAAAAGTACAATCACGTGAATGAATTTTCCTTATTTATTACCATTCACACGGTGGGCTTGGATTAAGTTCAACCCAAAAGGGCTTGCACCTCTAGTTTTTTTCTGTAATTATTTCAGTGATGCCTCACGATTATTTTGAGAACAAAACGAAAAAAAATCGCTGAAGGGATTGTTGAATAAACTAAATTTTTTATTTTTACTTTCAGGTTATTGTGTATATTTTCGAAAAAATAATTCTAAACTGGTGCTTTTTCAGTAGTCGGGATGTTGTCTAGAGACTTTGTATTTTGCCCAAACATTTGCAAAATCGGAGAGTACAGACTACATCGCTTGTTCGCTGAAAAAGCCAAAGCCGGTCTGCATGTGTGTGCAAAATCAAGTATATACATAGAAGAACACTCCATGTACTTTTGAGGTGACAGAGATATCTAGTTTTAAGTAGCTTTTTCTAAAAGCTACAATTATATTATCAATGCGAGGATCGAGAACTTCACTACAGCAAGCGTGTACAACATCCTTGAAAGCCTCAAAAGCTTTGACATACTTCAAACAACCTAAATTGCGAGACCTGGAACGCAGCAAGTCGATTTTTTTCAGCAAAGTCTTGCATGAATTACTTTTAAAAGCCGGATTTCCGTGAGTTATTTCGCGTTAGACATTGCATGACTGTGCCCATAGCAGATCATCTTTTTCAAATCCGGCTAATAAATGAGTAAATAATGTGTTTACTACACCAAGCATCATGTGTTTCAAATCTGGTGGAGGGAAGATGTGGAGAAACGCTCTATCTTTCTGAGCAGTGAAAAGAGGATGATTGATGCAATTTTTGTATCTTTTTGCCTTTGTTTTGACAGCTCCTGCTTCAAGTCAATGTAAATAATTTTGAAGTGTATTTCCAATTGTTCTGTCTATTCCACGTTCTGCGAGTTCACTTTTCATGGCATAACACCATGTGGTACGGAAAGACACTACTGTGCAACATGATGCCCACCATGATGTTAGCGAGTTTCAAGTCAGTCGCAATTGTTCCTTAGAAGTGATTAACTCTGACTGCAGCCCACAACTGAGATACATTCGTATAATTTTCCTGGGAGCATTGTGCCGATGCAAGTATTAGTAACTTGTTGACGCTAGAATCCTTAAATCGCTTCGAATAAGCTCTTTGTTCAAATCTTCGACGATTTCCTTTCAAGTT
>JAUMHM010000004.1:9852068-9887152 GCA_032362435.1 Melikaiella ostensackeni
CCCCCCCCCCCCAACAGTTTATACAACTCTAATACATTCTCTGATGAGAATGTAAAAAGGTTCATCTGTTGCAGGTAAAGGAAAATAGCCTTCCACTCGCATCGAGGTGTCTGTCTCGAGCCGGGGCTAGGGTGACACCCTCCTGACACGGCTGCCGGGGTCAGAGTGGTATCCCTCTGCCGCGGCAGGCGATGGATGACCCTTTATTTTGTATGAGATTAAGGCCAGTTACAAAAATTCAAATTATAAACACATGGCTCTATTGATTTCTAATTAGCTGAATCAATTGCCTTACACAATTAGAAAAAAGTGAAAAATGGTTGATGAAAATTGGTTAATGTTTTAAGTAATAAAGGAAATCTTTAAGTGGATACAAAAGTACGACAAGTGTCAACTGCACAGCAAATCCCAGGTATATATTATATCTGAAGTTGGATAAAAACGTGGCAAACATTGACAACTACAATTATCCGCCGTCAGATAATTTTTATCCAGAGGCGGATTCACAGCGACATTCATTACTTTATATGAAGTTGTCAATTGTTTGCAACATTTTTATCCAACTTCAGATAAGAAATATCTTTGAGATTTACTGTGTGGAATTGAAGATATAACCCGATTTTTTACTATGTTTTTTAAATCTTCTCGTCATAATCTAATGAAGCTAACGCTGGTACAGAGAAATTGTTTTCAATAGTCCGAAATCTAACAATAGAACTGAATATCAAAATGCTATTTTTTATGATGGAAATGCTCTGCATTTTTATGATTGCACCAATTAAAAATTATGGCAGGGTATCAACACTATACTTAAGCAACTGTACACGCGTTAAACTATACACGTTGATTCTTACATCCTGAACTGTTCACGCGCATTGAAAATTGCATACCTTCATCTGTACACGTCAAATTGCACGCGTTAAGCTGTACACGTCAAACTGCACACGTCAAACAGTACACGTGCGATTTGAATTGAAATTGAACGCCAAGTGCACACGATAAGATTGTATAGTTTTTATAGGTAACTTAATCATGAATTTTGTATACTTATATCATTTGGGTTGATTACGACTTTAAAATCTTGTTTACCGCATCTGGAGGGTTTCCGGAAGTTCCGGTTGTCCTAAAAAAATCCTTGAAGTTCAGGAGTGCAGCAAAAACTTTTTTCGAGGAAGATGGGTTCTGAACGGACAGTTACAACATGCCGGTTATTCACTAAAGGTCCTGATGTCTCAATAAATAATCCTAGATGTATAAAGGTGTTTCAAACACATTTTCCTGTAATCTTCCTTAATGAAAATAATTTTCAAACACCTGAACTACAAGAATTATTTCTTCGGACGACAAAACCTTCGGGAAATAACCTGATTGTCGTGGATTTTCATTTTGGTCACTAATTATTACTAGAAAATGTGTTTTTAACACCGCATGGGCCTAGTTAAGAGGCTTGTCATGTTTTACAATTAAATAGAATCTCCTTGAGGGAGATTAGAGGAAGATGTGTTTCAAACACCTATATACCTCTAGGATTATTTTTTAGGGCATCAGGACCCGCAAAAGTCATTTCGTAAGACGGGCGGAACTTCAGGAAACCCTCCAGGTGTGGTAAACAAGATTTTAAAGTCGTTATCTATTCAAACGGTACAAATATACAGAATGCATAGGTTAAGATATGTGTAAAAACTGTACAATACTATTGTGCGCAATCGAGGTTCAATTTTAATTTTAATCGTATGCGTACAGTTTTATGTGTGCAGATTAACGCGTGCAGTTTAACGTATAGGTTCTTAAGTTCAGTCTTTTCAATTTGCTATCAATAAATAAATTGTAGATGTACAATTTAAACTGTGGAATTATCGTTTGCAGTAGGACGTGTGCAGTTTACCGTGTGGGGTTAAATGTGTGCAGTTTAACGTGCACAATTTAATGCGAGTAGAGTTTGTTAAGTATAGTATTGATCGGCCCCTAAAATTTTCAACACTACAACAATCTTCAATCAGACCTTTAGTTCATGATGAAACACCAATTGTTTAGGAACCTGTTTAGAGACAACATAATGGGTTTGCGACGGTCACAGCTTTTGTGACTACTATCGTGTTTTGAAGAGATCCGTCTAAAGAAGTCTACATTGTCGATCAAATGAGAACAAGCAAATGCTGCCTCAATAAAATCTTCCTCAGTTTCAGGTTAGAAAGAATTTATTTAAAAAAATATTCCATAATGTTTACGGCAAAAATTATTTTATCTTGCTTAACTCATATGACATTGATATTTAACGAATTGTGATTTCATATAAAGGTTAATAATAACTTTATTTATTTTATCACCTCCAATAACCAAATGAATTTTTATATTTAAATTAGAAAAGCAACAATATCACCACTCATATAGTCCATAATTTGTGGAAAGTCCTGCAATAGTGTGGCCCTTATTATTTTTTTTTCTCGCGGCTCCCCCAAAATTGGTTCCATTTAATAAAATAAATAATCTCAGTAAAATTGGAACTCGATCGAATGAAGAGAAAGGGCGCCCCCAGGCCCTTAAACATTTAAATAATGATTTACATACACCGAAAATCGATTTTCTATGATTATCTTTTAAAGTATTGTATCTGTCAAAAAATATCTCAAATAAAAGTTGTACATATAATCGATGAGCATATTTCAATTTCTGTGAATTTTATACTTACGACTAACAATTTTCTCACAAAATCCTAAAAACATAAAGAAAGCACTTGCCGTATAGTTGCAACTATTGCGGTGTCATAAAGTTCCTTTCTTATAGCTAGGGAATTGACGGCGGTAGTCTTTGACAATTTGAAGGTCATACGGTTTTTCTTCTTCATTTTTTGTACACAATTGATTACAGTGCCACATTATCTTAACTTCTCTCTATGCCCAATCATTCACAACTTGCAATTTACTCTCGATTGCCCGTGCTTTAATGAAATTGTCATTTTCAAGCCATGTTGATGGTTCTGTTTGTAAAAATGATCCCGCTCGTTTCTCATGGAAAGTGGGTTCCGGTTAAGTTGGCTTAAATGATATACATATGAAATAGAACTACAGCATATCAAATTGGGCTAATTTAATCGAAAGCCAATTTGCATAAGGAACGTGTGGGGTCTTTTATCGTCTAATTCAAATTTCTCGAAAAGCGCTTTAGTTTCAGGGGAGAGGAATTTTCTATGCCTGTTTCGACAATTTCGGTGATTATGTCGACTTGTATTATCATTCGCTCAACATTTCCACTTTCAAAGATAATTCTGATTCGCGATTTAGAGCATCAATCATTCTTTCTTTCAATTCTGTTGGCGAACTTGAATAAAAAACGCTAATGCGACAGCTTTATGGAACAAATACCATACATGATTTAAAAACCTTTATAAAGTGCTGGCACTTTTGATTTTTCGCTTGTTTTTCTTTCTGGCATGCTTTAAAACTATTTTAAAATGAGAAAGAAGTCGCTAGACCCATTTTTGCGAAATATTAATTTTTATTCTTTTTTTAACTTTTTCCCATTTATTACTGGATGTGAACCCAATTAAAGCTACTTTAACGTCCGTTTTTTTCTATTTTTCGAATAGGCTAAGACTATCTCAAAACTAAAATGCAAAAATAATGCTCAATTTATGTAAAAAATCATTTTACTATGAGCTTCTCTACGAAAAATGGAGTATTCAAGAATTTCAAACATTTTTACGCAAGAAAAGAAGTGGTTATTCATTGAAATTTTCCAAAATAAGAATGAGGTTATAATAATAATATTTACATTATTGAATAAAAAGCTCCTATAAAAACGATTTTTTTGAATAGATTAAGCATTATTGTTGCATTATAGTCTTGAAATATGGTAGTCTAAGTACATTCGGGAAATAAAAACAAAAACTGGTTGTTAAAGTAGCTTTAATTGAGCTCAAATCAAGGTATAAATGAGGGAAAAAAAACAAAAAAAACGATTTTTCTCAAAAATGGGTCTAGCGATTTTTTGCTTTCTGGTCTCGAAATAGTCATAAGGCACACTAGAAACAAAAACAAACAAAAAATCAGGAGTGCCGGCACTTTTGGATTGAGCTCAATCGAGGCTAGCCATGTTTGAAATTAATGAAGTTCAGACAGAACCCTGAAATCCCGATACAATGCTTTTACAACAGAAGAAGCCTGATACAATGCTTTTACAACAGAAAAAGCACAAAATCTCGTGCTTCAATGTACATGCTGAGAATAAAAGTACAAAGATTGTAGAGTGTATTTCCTTCTCCCACTGATAATAAAAATAAATTACTGGACAGACAAATTTGTAGGCAATAAATAGCTTTAACCATCCATCTCGCGTGATTAATGGCACCTCAAATGCGAAACGATATTCCATGACATGTTGTTTCTCCAAGAAATATTACTGTTAATTCGAGAAGCTCTCTATAATCCTCTCGAGGATTTCAGGATTCTGTCTATCAAAATCAAACTGTTGACCTTGATATCTCTCGCGTTGCTTTATAGATTTTTAAAAATCATTTATTGTATATAAACCCTGAAGCTGTCGCATTAGCGTTTCCCGATTCAAGTTTGCCAATAGAAACAAAATAGAGAATGGTTGATGTTTTAAGATATTATCAGAATGAATTCATACAAATAACTATACATACGAAGAACACACACAAGCGAATTGAAGGCGCTCCAACTTCAAGTCGATTAACTGAAAGCAAGTGAAAGTGTTTTACTTATCAGACCTCTCTGTTCTTTCATACTTTCAGGGCTCTTCTTCGTAATGAAATGGTAAAAGATTCTAAAATTTCACAGAACCTCTGTGTTGTGTCCTTACATGTTTTCTCAGCCTTTAAAAAAAATCGTAAGAAATGTTTAGCAGCTGAGGTAAACTATGTGGCATTTTCGATACCCTGGGATATGCCTTACATACGTCAAGTGCAAATTTCAATTCCAACTATCTCAACTTTGGAATGGTCAACTTCTTTCGAATTGCACAGATAATTTGATAGCACTCTGATAAATCTATATTCCTAATTTTAAAAAATTCCTAAGAAAACGATTTTATGCTGATAATACCTGAAATCGGTAATCAGAATTATCGGTCGAAGTGCAAATCTTAAGCAAGTAGTATAACAACTTTGAAAACTACAGCGTTACTGAAGCGCTGGCAATCGTAAGTAGATTGCAAGTTGCAAATGATGTGGTAGAGACTATCGCCGTGAATTTCTTGATGAAATGATTATTTCTATATTTAAGGGCCCAGGAGTTCCAATTTTATTTCTCAAATAGGCAAACTTAAATCAGATTTAGTGATACGACTTACAGTATCCGAAGCCTTCTCAACTGCTTCTGACGTAGCGTCGTTAGCTGTGACGTCGGATTGCTTATTTTCACCGCACACATATTTTCAAGTATTATTTTTAATTAAAAAGGTATCTAGCTTGATTTTCCAGGTGTCGTAGATTTTCTTATCAACTATCTCAAGAGAGACTCAATTCTCAGTTCTATACGTAAATAATTCGAAAGCACAAATTTCAAAATGCTGACGTTCCAACATAAATGTGGCCAAGTGGTTATAAAAATAAAAATAGTTCAAAAGTGAAGAATCATCGTAATACGAAACTATTCTCTAATTTTAGTGTGAAAGAAGACACTGCTATTTTTTCTTTATTTTAAGATCAAAGGTACAGGAATGAGGTCCTTTGAGAGCTTTCTAGGTGGAAAACTTCTATAAAATTTTAATACAATGATTCTATAGAATTTCTACATGAATTCTAGTCTACTTTAAATTATGAATTTTCATCCCACCGAGGACCCAAAAATGAGTTTATTTTTCTTATTGAATTTGGGGCTTATTTTTCGGATAAAATTTAAGTTATTTCTCGAAAAGAAAACATTTTTAAGCATTGCATTCACTCATTAGAAAGAGGGAAAAATAAAAAAATGATTTATTTTTTCTAAAAAACGGCCTAGTTGCTTGGCTCGGTTGACAGAAATGGAATTGATATTTTTTGGTGCGAAAAGAGAAGATAATGTCCATGCTATTCTTTGAAGGCGATGCTTCAATTCGGGTCAGCGAATTGCCTTATTGACGGCCAAAGTGGTCGCCGCAGGGGACTTTCAGCATCTCAGATGGAACGCAAAATCGAGTTTCGCAAAAGCCATCATCGCAGCAATAAGCGACGCGACGCGACGTTGCGAGGAGACTTTTTTATATAGAAAAGTAGCAGACTTGACGCACAGTTGACCCTACTATAATCTAAAACATAAAGAGAAATGTTAAAAGAATGCCATTTTTTACGCATCGAGGGAAAAGTGAATAAAATATTGCAGATATAGATTTTTGTGCGCTGAAGACGATTCTGATATTTATTTTTCTTGAATACGTCGGGAATATTGTTTGATGTTTCATTTAGTGGGGGTGATGAAGGTGTCATTTTTTCACTAAGCAAACTCAAGATATCAAAGCAAAATTCAGAAAGAGATATATTGTAAGCAGCAAAACAGTTTCTTTCAAATTAAAAATATTATAATCTGACAACGTGCAATGATTATTATCATTTAACTGTGGTTCATACTTCTCTCGCATCCTCAATATAACTTACAAACTGCTACTTTAACATTTGAATTTGAGTCCTTAATATTAATATTCCTAAATCCTTGGATTTAGAGAGCATAAATCATCCACTCAAGATCCAGTATTTTTTTCCTACAGTTATCTGTATTTCAAAATTTCCAACTTAATGAATCATTCACCTTGCGTACTTCACATAAATATAATCTTCTAAAGTCCACTTTTAATACGTTGATTAGCTCCTTCTTCCCCTTCCTCATATCGATCTTAAGACGTCATACATTCTCGATACTTGATATTACGAGATCTAGGTCTCAAATATGGTTATTACAATTGTTTTATCAAATAAAACCACATGCTCAAAGTTTTCAAGAAAAATTATTATCAGAATTATGTTCAGGGCACAGAACTCTATCAGAAGCAATATCTTATTCACTTTTTCGAATAGTATCACACTTTGAATAAAAAATATTGTTATTACTCATACATCAAAGAAATTATTTTTCATACTATTGATTTATTTTTCTTGAAACCAATGCACCTGCGCTTATCTTAATGTATTAAAAGCAATAATGTTTACAGTAAATAACGTAAAAAAGCTAGTTCCAACACCCATTCGAGGCATTAAATTGCCACTGAATGCACCTCGATTTTTTTTAAAACATGGCTATTCAGTAGTTTCATATGATCGAACTTTCCAGGCCAAACCATTGGTCACCATAATGTATGATTATCGAGATATTGGTATGGTAGATTAACCATTTTCAAGTGCAGAGCATTCCTATAATATAGTACATATTATTCAACAAAATCAGAACCTTAGTAATTATTAAGTACTTTATGAAGGTATTTTATAAAGCTTGAAAAGATTAGTAATCATTTTCCAAACCAGAGTTTAGACCCTTTTTCTTAATTAGAAAAATTCCATATCAAACCTCCTTTCATGATTTACATCCATATGGATGAAAAAATCAACATCTCCTATAACTTTGCTGCAACAAAGCGAGGCAATACCAAAGGTGCATGAAGGAATACTTCCAACAAAAGACTGTTTGAGACGTTTTCATATGGTTGACATTTTTTAAAAATATTTCACAATCTAACATGAACCATTTTCAATTTGGATTATTGCAAAATTATTTTTAATGATATGTAGGAGAAATTCGGGTAGTAGCGACCACTGAGATCCTAATATTTGCATACCTGTACTTTATTTGAAAAATGGAGGTAAATCTACCCGAACCTTTAAGCAGAATAAAAATACTCACCAAAAATAAAACAAGTCATTTAACGTTCTTGAATTTCCATAGAGCGTTATGAGAGGTTATCTATGGTTATTTGTGGTAACTTATCAATTCTTAACAGAAAACAATTGAAATTGAGATATATCAAATCTTTTCGGGGATACGCGACACGAATTGGCCAGGGCTACCCAAATGTGACATGTTGTAATGAAACTGCTATAAATGAGAAAAGGCGTAAAATTATTAAATAAAAATTAGGGGCTTGCCGCTGGCCGGGGCTTACCAGACTTTCCCCTCCTCATGAAAAAAGTGTACAAAAATTGCCGTGAAATCTCACACTTCTCATTCAAACATAAATTGTTGCGACCTTTTCCGGGTATGCCATTCTGAAATATAAGAGGGATTTTCACAAAGAATTCCTCAAACATAGCGAAAAAACTGCGTTTAAAAATGAATAAGCTCATCCCAAGTCATATCATTACATCACCGGTCACTTTTTGGACTATTGCGCAAGGAAAAAAACGTCACTCACAGAAATGTCCTCTTGTGTCAGAAAGATTTTCTGCTTTCAAAAAGTCTCGTTTTGCAAAATATGTTATCTTCTTACGACAAAGTTTATGTAATCTTGCAGCCAAATAATTCTGTTTATGTACGAAAGATATTCATGTGGTTCAAAACAAAACAGGCAGGACAACGATGCCTTTGTTTCTAGACAACTTTTTCTCTGAGTTCGTGTTATTCAAAATACTTTCACCTGCTACAAGTTCCCTGTGTGGATTCAGTAATGAAAACGCAACTTTCACTTACTAGCAGTCTCATTTCGGTAAAACCGAGAAAAATGATCAAGTTACCCTGTCGCTCTGAAAAAATAAGCTGACCAAGCTACTCTCGCGATTTTCATTCATAATTGACAGGTATCGATCGTAGTGCTGTCTAGACTTCCGATCCCTATAGTAAATCGGGCGTTTCTAATTGTCTATGGATTAATATCTCACGAATTTACATACATATATTTCCAAATCGTAAAAATCTGGACCATGGAATTCCTGCAAAGTCTAGACCATGGTTTTTGCACGATCTATTGCGGGTAGCGCCGTCCATAACACTAAAAAAATATCTTCAATGCATGCTTTTTCAATTGTTTTATTTAAAATCGAGAGCGGTCACGAATTCCAAAAATGATCCTTACATCATCAATGGACGCCTCCAATACCTTTAAAAAAATTTTTTAGCTCCCCCGAAATATTTGGCAGTTTGCAGTGTTCTTGGTCTCTTTTTGAAGATGAATTTTCATGTAATTTTTTAGCGCTCGATTGTAAGTATGCTTCCTGCTACGCACTTACTGCTGTTTCCAGTAGTCACATAAATAATATTTTTGTTCAAGAATTAAATAAACATATTGACATGATTTTCTTACAAATTTTTCGGATTTGAGAAATAGATTCACATCACGAAACTCGCGCTTCATTCTCGACATTAATTGAATTTAATGGTTTAGCTGTTATATTGTATGAGTCGAAAATCTCAAGGTCACCGATAGCTTTTCTCGGCTGTTTAAATTTTCCAAGTTTCCATCGAAACTTGACCCAGCATCGGCCTTATAACCGATATATAGATTGTCACTTTTACTACGGCAGCCAATCTTGAAAGTGGGAAAGCCAGTTGGACTCAAATTGGGCAGCATTCTGCTGTTTGGGAAAACTTTTCCCGAAGAAAACAATTTTTCCGAAGAAGAACGTTAGTCTGTTAGCCTTGTGACGTTGGGGAGAAAGTAGTGTCTGACCGGAACAGAGTCGTACTACTGTCGCGCGGGGCTCCTGTGCTCAGCAGACACGTTTCGAGTTGCGGTCAGACATTTTTTCTTTTTTGTAGGCAGAACCTTTTCCTACTTCACTATTTCAGAATAAGCACTGTCTAGTATTACGCAATTTTCCGTAAGACTAACTAGTCAAGTATAGCGCTAAGGGCTAGTATTACGGAATTTTACGTAATACGAGTCCTGGTTGAGCTGGAAAGGGGTTAGTCTTAAGGAAATTCCGTAACAGTAGACAGTACCTTTAGAATACAGGTAATTTCTCGACGAGGGGAAAATCTGGTACCAAAATGTTAGGATATCGGCACTTTATGTTGCGGTTCCGTATGTATAAAGGGCTTGTTGCAGAACGTTTTGTACACATCGCTATGTCTACAAGCCGCGTTTTTTGAAATGTGAAATGGAATTACATATCGGAAGAAAGGAAATGACTTACGGTTTTATGTACCGGAAAATATAGAAAATTACGTACTCTTCAAGCATCATGATGAAATGGGACATTTAGGTTCTGCCAAGAGAGTTAGTCTCTGCCAGAGACGTTATTTGCAGTACTAAGTGGTTTCCGAAGCTGCGTGAAAAAGTCGATAGACACATTCAAAATTGCTTTAAGTGCATTTCCTTTTCTTCAACGACGCGGGGAAAAAAAAGAATATCTGAATGGGTGACATCCCGTTTGTGGCTATCCACATCGATCATAACGGGCCAGTAAATAAAGTAAACCCTCGTGAAAAGAAATAACTGAATACCGTTTCCAGGCTGTTTTCAAACAAGGTTTAGTATTTTTCTAGCATGTACCATTGTACCCCTCAGTTTATACCTGCCTTACCACCAGGATTAAGGGTCTTCTGTGGACCAGAATATGACTGTTTAAGACAGGTTTTAGACAGGCCTATACCGTAGTCTTACGTTATTTTTTTTCACGAGGGAAAGCACCGAAAAATCATGTATTTTGAATCACAGATGGATTCACGAAATTTGTGAAACTGTACGCTACGAAAAGTATTTTAAGTCAAGAAGCAAATAATTGCCTATTACAATATTTTAGAGATTATAGTGGATCTTATACTTTGATTGCTGATCGAGGTACCGATTTTATACTTCAACCGAATTTACTGCATTTTAAGTGAAAATCATATCTACCTTATCCTTGTAGCGACTGGATCTCCCTAAGCAAGTGGCCAAGTCGAGAGTGTAAATTGAAATTTAGCTCTAATGTTATCAAAATTATCTAATAAGAAAACACGTAAACTTTCGTACAAATTGCTGAAAAGTGCAGAGTATTTGATTAATAATACTGTAAATCGTACTACCGAAGATACTTCGAGACACCTTCTATTCGGTGTAAATCATCGAGGAGATAGGATTTATAATGTCAAAATTTTTTTAGAAAATCATGTTAAAACGATTCCTAGAGATTCACATAAATTGAGGCTAGTTCCTGCTGAGAATCCCGAAAAATCCTACATTTATGATAAAAAGTGCTGTGATAAAAAACGGAAGGATTCACATTCGTATGATGTCAGAGACTACGTCACGTTAAGAAGTTTCGATCGTACTAGTTGCGTAGTATATGCGCTCTTGGGTTTCGACGAAAGTTATTTAATAATTTTGTTCACGTTATCCGGATTTACTAATTTCTTGAGTTTCAAAATGTGTCGAAATTATATTTACGGCAGTCTGGGACGGACTAGTGTCGAGATTGGCCGAACTATAGAATTACATTTGTAATACACCTATAATTCTATCGAAACCCACTTGAGAGGTGTATAGTAAAGCTAATTCGCCAGAATTCAGCATGTGAAGAGTCAGTCTTCGTTGTAAATTTGGCTTGTCACTACGAAGAAAAAATATTCAATACATCGAGCTTAGTGGTTCTATTCTTATAACAAAATTAGAGGTGTTGATATTACTTTAATTTGAAGATGATGTTGTCTCCAGAATCGAGATTGTGACAACACGCCTTCGTTGGAAAATTGAGCGGAAATCAAATTCTTCCGACGCTAGATAAATTTTATTTTTGCGCAGGTTGAAACGCTGCAACGAAACTATCTGAAGTTAGAATGAAAAAAAGTTGAGGGTTTCCTATCCTTTCATATGGGCGTACTATATATTTGAACAGCGGCGAACTGGCCTGGGCTGCAGGGTGGGATTCCACCCGCACCCCTCTTGGTGCGGCGCCACTTAGGATACCTGGTTCAAAAAATTTACTTCGGAATTTAGTTGAGAATGAACTAAGCGTAGAATGTCACTGATAAATAACAGGAAAATATAGAAACTACTTTCTAAATATTCTGTGTTAATCAGTTTTCGTGTATTGCGACCCACGTTCCACCCGCGCCCCTAGGTGCGCAGCCCGCCGCTGTATTTAAAGAAATGCGAACAACTATAGTACGTTCTGTTGTAAATTATAAGGATGTAAAAATTCAGTCAGTGAACTTGGCCTGCTATTCGGGGCTCCAAAAAATTGTAGCAAATACTAAACGAATGAGAAAATTCCTTGTTAAATTATCCTGACCACAGCCTAGATACACAGAATGAAAGACAAACAGATATGTTCATAAGCAATTGTTTTTTTTCTCTGACTCCAGGAGTCTCAGAACGTCAAAAATCGATGAAAGTGGCATGGCTCAAAATCCAAATGAATCTAATAAAATGTTAAAAATCAATAGAAGCTATAATTTAAGGAAATTTTATGAAATGTACAAGATTATTAATTTTCCAAATTATATTAAATGTATTCTTCCATGGAAATTTACTTTTCTGGAACGCATACAATAATACGCGGGTTTCCGCGCGTGTGAAACGAGCCTAACATTGCTGATTTTGGACCGGGGAAAGAAACTAAGAGAAAAATCTCAAAACGTGCTGCACTCTAGCGAAAAATCTTGCCAAACATAACGGCCTTATCAGACGGTCGCACACTCTCTGTAGAAAGTGAAATTCTCTTTTTTTAGGGCATCATTTCACTTCAGATTCAAGGTGTGATTCTTTTTTTTGTACAATTCCGAGCTTCTTCACTCTTACGAGTTTTTTTCATGTTCTTTCCTCTGGTCGAAAAATGATTATGTCCGGCTCTCTCAAAAACATTGAAAACTTTTAAATATTTTGTGAGATACTACTAATACCACAGGTCAACATTAAAAGTGCAACATGGATGATATAAGTCATTTCCTGTAGATTTTTGGTCACTGAATATAAATCCGAAAGCGAAGTCACTACGACGTCATGTTTTTGAGATGATTGAGATCAAAAGTTAAAAAAATCGGATTTTTGACAATTATCGAAAAATCATATCGAAATACTAAGTCCCAAGGTGTCACTTTTTCATCCAAGAGTTTGTCAAGGCGTTGCAAAATGGAGAAATAGTTCACCTTGACAAATACATAACTACACACTGAAAATTACAACTATATTTACATAATCTACGTGAATATTCATAGTTTTTACACTGTGTAACGCACTGATATCTTTTTCAATCAATAAGTGACACCTAGGGATTCAGTCCAGAATAAACCCGATGTACTCGTATTTGTCTTCAATGTGTCCCAATTTGTCTTCAAGAAGTCGAAGTCTAGCTCTATCGCATAAGCCAGACTTCGCAAATATCAAATTTTGTCTTACGTTTATAGTTATAGCTCTCAGTGGCAAGGAAAACGGAATTTGTCTCAAGACGTGAAGATTTCTGTTATGTCTTGGCTGAAGGTCAAAAGATAAGGGATCAGGTAATCTAGACTTGAATTTATAAATGAATTTTTTGTTTAATTTTAAAAATAGCGATTCAAAAGTCGAAAAAAACGGAATCTGTGGGGTTTGACGACTGTAGCTACCTAAAATTTGCTTCAAAAAGATTAATATTGTACTTTCTATAAGGATTTCCTAAACCGTAAGAAATATGGAAAAACGGACTTCATTTTCGAAATGGTCACCAAACAAGTATAATAGTAACAAAAATGAAACAGAATTCACAAAATTGTTTAAACATAAATAAGGATTAGCTTTTATGACGGTAGGATGACCCTTTTTGCCAGAGCAGGTACACTGTAAAAACTAGAGATCTCCTTTTTTACAGTACCATTTTTTCCGTGATCTATTTTTGAATAGGATAACTCCATTCTGCTATTCTTCATGCAAAACAAATGACGCTAGGATCCCGTTAGTTAGTACCACTCGAGAGTGTTTTATTCTGAGTCTTATTTTAATACCTGAAATTATGAAATTAGTCTTTAAATTATTCCTTCTTCTTACAGTGTAGGCGTTGGAAATATTTTTCCTGGTTCAAGACATAAAATAAAGTCTGGCTCCACCTCGTAAGCCACACTTTCTTAAACGTCTTGAAAAAGTCTCGAAAATGTCCTGATTGCATCTTATCAAGTCGAGAACCAAGACGAAATATTTTCACACAGGATGGTTGGAGCATTAATTTCAGCCCTATTCAAAGTCTGTAACGCATCGCGTTCGTTCGTTACCATTTTTCCAAAAGAGGCAAAACTCGGTGTATTGTACATATAACCTTGAGTAACTCAAAAATCTGACATAATGGATGAATTTTGATTTCAAATTCAAATACAGCGATAAAAAAATTACGCAACTGACACGTCTTATCCTTAACGTCGGTTAAAAAGCTGCATAATAACTCAGAGTCCCTTGATTTCTTCAAATCTTGCAAATATTTGAAACAAAAATTATAATGTTTAAAATTCGTGTATTCAATTCAGATTCTCACTTATATTCAGATTATGACATACTGGTGGAAATTTTTTCTAAAATTTACTCTTATGCGCTTATGGCGAGTGCCGTAAGCGCACGTGCTATATTTTTTTTCGAACATGAAAAATACCCACTTTCGATCACTTCTGGGACATAAGTATAATGTCTTGAGGCAGTGTATAGATTGAAGTATGATTTCTGATCGCAACCCCAAAATTGATACTTTTGACCTTTGCTCACAAGAACACGAATATATTCTAAACAACGATCGACAAAGTGGGACGTTTCCTTGTGAATGTTACATATTACTATTCCAATCTCTTTCGCGGTAAGCGTAGATTTATTCGGTTCTAGCTTCATAACACCACTGGAGATATAGTAAGAATTTATAGGATTTAGTATACCAATGTATATTAAAATTGCAAACATTTTTAGCAATGTATTTAATGGCAAAGTGCGAGCTTACTGACATTCTTAAATTTATTTTTAATATTTGTCAAAATTCTAAACAGCTATATACTTTCAAAGGGTATGAAATTATATACTTATATGTAAACATATTATACTTATGTATGAACATTTTTACCATTGCATTAAATGGCAATGTGCGAGCTTAATCATAATTTTTTATTTATTTATAATATTTGTTGAAATAATAAACAGCAATATATTTTGAAAAAAGTATGAAAATATATACTGGACGTGGTTTGATGGCGTAAAAAGTGCTTGAGGGTAGCCACCAAAGGGATGTTGGAATAAGACAGGAAGACGTTTATTCGTTCGGACAGGAGCCGAGTGACCGAGTCAACTCGATCATACAGCTTGGTCACAGTCCGTTTGATCTAATAAAATGAGCAAGACCTTTTTCCTTTTCTCAACCGTTTTATTCTTCTTATTATACCACCCACATTTCAAGTAGGTTTCCTTATATGTACCCACACATACATGTGTGAAAGAGATTAGAATCTACAAAAAAAATTTGAAGAAATATTTGTTTAAACAAATTCTTCAACAGGGTGAAGGATTTTTTAACATAAAATTGACTAAAAGAGTAAGAACACTGCAGACAGTGAGAGATCTTAAGAGATATCAGATATAGATCTCATAAAAAATTATCTTATGTTCGCACTCTCAAGTAAAAGTACCGAATATGGTTAAAATCACAAAAGTTTTCTTCTTTCTCGTTATTTTCCAGCCAATAATTTTTTTTCTGTCTCGGGTGAATGATCGAAGTTGTATACGGTGCTTATACAAGTGACTATGCAGCAGAGACGTCATCAAAAATTATCTTACCATGCTCGATATTTTAATATACACAGAAAAAACTAGAGTCTTAAAGAGAATCCATTTTCGGGTTCCAATGGAGATGCAACAAAACAAAATTACTGCTGTGTGAAACTCACTCATTTTCGAAAATGTATTCAAAGAAATCAAATTATGTCGTCCAAAAGAACCATTTTTGTTGATAGATTGGCATGAAAAGAAACAAACTTCACAGAAGTAACTTTCCACTTGACAATTATTATAATTTAATGAAAAACTTTGAAAGTTATAATGTATTTGTGATGGATACATTAGCGAAGATATTTAATGAATAAACTCAAGTTGTAAGGATTGTATGTGATTTTAAGTCATACAATGACTTTTCTGTAAACATGTTTTTTAGGTTAACGTGTGTTTGTAAACGTAGAAACACATTCTGGAGCGTGAATTTTTGGCTTGGAGACACTCGACGTAAGGTCCTAAATTATATAGCGGTGGAATTCTGATCAATGTGGTTAATTGAAAAGTTACTAAGCTTCCGGTCGATTGTAGTCATAAATCCCTAGATGGTATTCTGATATAAGAACTTAGAAAAACCGCTTTACGAGAAGAAAGAATTCAAAGTTGGCGGATGCCATAGGCACTCGTCTTATATTTTTTCTCGACATAAAATATACACACTTCCGATCACTTCTGGAGCATAAGTATAATGTCACCTAATAGAGCATACATTGCAGTATGATTTTCCATCGAAAACGCAAAATCTGTATTTTTTACCCTTGTTCACATAAACGCAAATATCTCCCAAGTAAGATCGACAAAGTGAGCCCTTTCGTGCGGAACGTCACTTGTTTTCTACAGAATATTATTTATTATTACTGGTTCAACATTCTAGAAACATTTAAAAAAAAATAATTTATAATTTTAAATTTTCAGAACTATATAATTGAACATTAAATACAATTTTCTGTGAAAAATGGTTATTTTTTTAAAATGAGGGCTGACTAGCCCTATTCATTTATATACACTTTACTCGTAAATAGAAACATCCTGTTCCTCATATAAGTGACATCTGTGAATATCAAATAAAAAAATATATTATTAATATTAATAAGCATTTTTTCATTATAAATTTGTAGTTTGGGGCAGGTGGAAGGCGGAACATTTTGGGTTATTTTTTCTCTATTTCTGAACGAAGTTTCAGAAAAAATTGAGTAATCAAAGGAAATGTAGAAAATGCATGTGGGACATAAAGTGGTCAACTTTTATCAGGCAATTGCACTCATAAATATATACTTTACATACCTCTCTGTGCTGATGAAAAACATACCATAACAATTTTTCTCTGTAAGGTACAATAAATACATATTTTCACATGTAATATATATGAAATATATCCGTAATGTACATATGAAACATACAATATTTAATGTTGAACGATCGTCTGAAATTTTGACATTCTGATGAAGTTCGTTAAACGATCGAATTCAAAATCGATCATAGGCGTAGAAAGGAGTGAGAATTTAAAATTATTCAGTAATTTTCCAGTTAATTCCCGCAGCGTGCCAGCACATTTTAGCATTCACCCTAACACTTGTACTTTGTTTGTAGTACCCGTGCTTTACACATGTTGATCAAAAATATAACCTCAAAATTGCGTATTTTGAAATACCTAATTACTTGCACATGAATCACAAATAATTACAATATTTACTACAAATAGTCATAGCTAATGACGAAAAATATAATTATCGTTCGAAGCTCTAGAAATAAAACCGTATTATCATCATTTCATTATAAGTCAAGAGCCTAGGAGTCACTGAGTAAAATACATTGAATAGTAACTTTTGTGCAGAAATTGTTCCATCAGAATACCACTCAGTCGTATCATTTCGATCGCATCGCATTGTAAAATGCAACCATGATGCAATAAACATAATTTAATCATAAAAATTCATATTCTATGAAAAAACGCTTTTCAATAAACATATAATAAGTGCACACAAATGTATTTTTAATCATAGTGTAACGTTTCAGAATAATTCGTGTGTCTTTCCCTTGAATTATACAAAAATTCTTATATGTTAAATATGTGTTATAAAATCTACATTAATTTACAAAAAACAATTGGTAAATCAATCCATGTTCTAACATACATTTTCATTCACAAAACGCAGCGTAAAATTTCAGAAAATACATGTTTATCTTCATTAATTCTTAATATTTTTTGTTGTTGTTCCGGACAGCTATGGTCTGCTTCTCCCTCTTCAACACAATTCTGGCACAATGTAACGTTGTGGATTTTCTCCATATGGAGTGCAAGATTGTGCACCCGAGAATAATCTGGATCTGGATGTAATAATGTCCAGAAGCCATCGTCATCCACGGATTTATGTCCATCGCTACTTTAGTTAGCTTAATCACAAACCTTTTATCTCCTTTCTAAATGTTTAAAATATCTGACTCATCTTCCATCAATTCGTTCGGATACTTTAACGTATACATTTGTTAATTTTGATTTTTTTAAACGCATGTGTGTTTTACTCTTAATGACTAGTATTTTCAAACTCTTCTCAAATCGCTCAAAATGCCAATATTTCGTTATTTAATACACTATCGATAGGAAATGATTTTGAATATGTTAGGAATTTTTTCGTAAGCGACAGAAAGTAACCTTAAAAGTTGAGTCTGAACAATACATGATTGAACACACATACTTCTTCATTTTGTAACTGTTTAAGGGCAACCTCTACAGAACTGTTTTAATTATCCTTGGTATTAGGAATAAAAGCTGAACATTTCTTCAAGCTCAAATCCTTGTATTTATTGACCGCCCTTGAGGCTCTTATATAAGTCAAATCCTTTTAAATTAATTAATATGTATATTCTTGTATTGTTTGTATTGTCATATTGTTTACAAGAATGATAGTCTACATACGGCAAAATCCCCAAAGAACTGAGTTTTGTTGCTGGCACTGACAATCATCTGTGAATTGGATTCATTTGGTAGTTCCTTTGATCGATTCAATAAATAATTTGATTTTAGGAAAATGCATAGTTTAATCTAATGCGAATAACCATGAGAAAAAAACCTGTCGCTGAAAAAATGTTAATTTACATACTGCAAGGTGTTCTATGACTGAAATGTTATCATTCGGAAACGCTAATTCTCTTCGCTTATCAACTGATTCCTTGAAAATAAATATATTTTAGGGAGAAAATGTTTCTTTGGATATAAGATCAAATTTCATAAACATGTAATTTAATATTTCTTGTAATGTATTCATTTACGTAATGAATCATATAAAGTATTACTGAAATCCTCACGATCAAACTGTGAATTTCTCTTGACTTCCTTTGGAACGCTTAATTCCTCAAAGAAATTATTTGTTATTTTCACGTTATAGTACAAATTTTGCGTTGATTAGATTAATGGTGGAGCGAAAGAAGACGCACAACCCATATTGCATGAGAAGCATACAAATTTCGGAAATTTTGTTTCGTGAAGCGTTAGGATAACAAACGGAAATAAATTTGCATGTGTAGGTCCAGGAAAATGGTTTAATCTACGTACTGTAATTGTATTCTGCTGTGGAGCAAAGTTGCTTTGATTATCCTCCAAAAATGAATTCTGCGACAAATGTTCTACTCTCTTGAGTTTCAGGAAAAAATGAAATGCAATGTAAATAATGTTTTAGGTTTTAACAGAAACTTGTACTTTCAGAATAATTATTAACAATGATCAATTTACCTTCGGGAATTTTTCGACTGATTTGATGTGCAATAAATGCTTTCTTCCAGTTTTATAAACTTCTATATCCTTTAAATACAAGATAGCTTACTGATCTTATGTGCACATAAGGAAAAAATGTGCAAATTAGTTTCTCATGGCAAACATAAATCTTTTTTGAAAAAATTTAACGAAGGTACTTTTTTAAAATTACAAATAGTATAACTTATAAAATCTCAAACATCAGTTTCCAAAAAGGCAAAAAAAATTGTTGTAGCAATGAGCTATTAAGGAGTGAGCGAAAAAAAACATGGTTATTCCAAATTTTTCTTAAATTAGATAATAATCGTTTCTGTACATTTGGAACATCATCTGTTCGATTGTCAAAATGAAGTTGACGGAAAAGAAATTTCTTCTCCTTTTCAACCACGACTTTTCAATTACAGATATATTACAGATTGTTTAAAATTCTGAAACTTTAGTTCACTGTTATAATTTTGTAACTGAGAGAAATTAGTCGAATAGCTGGAAGACAATGTGGAACACTTTTTGACAACACAGGCACACAAAGAATAAAAAGTGGCATGTCCACTCAACCAAACCACCATACCTATATGTTCAATCGAGCCTGAGTGCAATTGAGCGATTGGATGCAATAGTGGTATCCTTGAATTTTTAGAAATCACTTGAACTTCATTTGTTTTATACATAACTTCATGAAGATCAAATGAAAAACAAGTGACCTATGAAAATTCAAGAACCCCGTTGCTGCACCCAACCGGTGAATTGAATACCTACCGCTGTTTGCTTCAACCAATCAATCATTAAACAAATATCAAGCGAACAAAAATGTTTAAATTTCTTCTAAAATGAGAAATTAGTGAAATTATTTGAATTCTTGTACACTTATTTGTTCTGTCCGTATTGACTGTTCTATTTCTTCCGGCATAAATCATTTTAGATTTTCAGTAGATTCAGATTTCCCGTAAACAATGATTTCACGGCATTTCGGTGAAAGTATTCGTGCTTTCTCTTTCAGAACCGTCACAATACCTTAAATTATCACATGAATCAAAATATTTTACTTTTCAAAAAAGTTGCAATATAATAAACGGCATGACTCGATACAGGGATAAACCCATGAGCTGGAATTCACTATCTAGTATGACTGCTATACTTGTATTTCAAATTGATTTTCAATCCGATGACATTCACTTGGAAAATTTTAAGTGCTTTAAAGCTAATGAGTCATTATATACGTTTTCATTCATTACCTTAACTCCATCCCATTTGATTCCGTTTCATTTTCGGACTGATAACTTCATTTTCGAATATCGACCGAAATTCATCTTGATAGTTTTACAGTTGATTTTTAAAAAGGACATTTAGCTCTTGTTTCTCGTGTCATTGATTACTCACAGAAAGAAACTTGCAGCAACATAATGTATGAAGGCAAGGAACGATACAAGATATATAAGTAATTTGTTATCCATTTAACCAAGTTTTCAACTAAATCGTTGCTCATTTTAAGGTCAAGAATAAAGTTCCTCACATACTGCACATACGAATGCCAGAGTATTTTCTTTTTCACTTCAGTCCGTAATGATATTTCTATGATCAGACATTCGACTAAACCGGCGCCTCTAAACAATTGCCGAACAAGCCAAAATTTTTCTTCATATTTGAACCAGAGGATCGACCATGTAAATTTTTCCACTCGTCATCTCTCATTCGTTACCACTCACCTGCCATCCTCCGCAGGTCACATTCAAAATATCGATTATTTATTTACGGAAAAATATAATAGTTTCAAAAGGAACTTGGCTTTTATATGGGTGAACTCACAAGTGGAATTAAGAGACTGAGATACAGATAAGTTAAACAGAACTATAAGTGAAATCCGACATGCGAGGAATGAAAAGTGAAAAAGGCTATACAATCAACTCTCAAACGATCTTTGTTTTTGTGAAGCGTAGTGCATTCTTTGCCGGCAGTAAGTGAATTTCTGATTGGAAGTATGACTCTTGTAAAGGTGCATTCATCAGTAAAAAGAATGCTTTTTACAAAATCTGGATTATTAACATGCCGGCCTAGCAGTCATTGTTAAAAATGTAGGCATTTTGGAAAATCATATTCTTCCAATTGCCGTACTCTTAAATTATTATCAGCATGGAGATGATTCCTTTTCAACACCCGTTGATAAGTACTGTGACTCCGCCCATGCTTTGCGGCGCGACTCCGAATTCCGATGGATAGCTCTTCGACGGCAATATTTGAAATCGCTTCTTCTTCATGATACGGCGAATTGGATTTTGTCCACCTTCTCTCTATCGCCTTTTCCGGCAGGAACTACATTTTCTGTTTCTCTCGCTGTTTTCAATAAATATAAAATTTGTTGAGGGTTAGGGTGTATTCTGTTTGGAAAACCTAGTGTGTATTCTCGCGAGGTTTGATTCGCGTACCGTCCACATTCGCCATATGTAATCAAGATTTCGGTTTACTCTTCTGAGGTATAATTCATAATAATTTCATATCAAATTAACTTGCATGAAAAAATGTATGAGATTAAAAAAAGAAAAATTATTGTACCTACACTACCGACAGAAGATTTGGGCAGAAACTTGTTGCATAAACTGAATCTACGACTTTGTAAGCAGAACCATTAGAAAAATTTGCAACGAATCCGCCTAGGTTGAAATTATTGTAAGGGCGGCGCCTGGTTTAGAGGGCTGAAAAATGTATAAATTTCAGTAATTTTTTTCTCAGGTAAAATGAAAGTATTCACTGTGAGATTTAGAGGATGTTTTCGTATACATTTAACGCGTCGAGAAATTACTTTCGTACAAAAAAATATGGAAAATCAATATGAAAATCGAGGTCATTTCGGTACCGCATCGATGCTGACTTATGCAGAGTTTCCGTTACATAATTTGTACCGAAAGTGACAAAAAACTGAACATTCGCGAAAACCAGCTAACATTCTTTCTTGAAATTTTTTTAGCAAAATAAAAATAACAAAACACCTTTTTTAACAGCAACGGCACTTTTTTCGATTCCTCGTAGAGTTTCTGTTACATAACTTGACAAAACTGACAAAAAAACTGAACATTCGCGAACCCAAGCAAGTTTTCTTCCTTCAAAAATTTGCTAGAAAAGATTAAAATAACCAATCACCTTTTCTAATAACAAAAGTCACTCTTTTCAATTCCTCGCAGAGTTTCTGTTACATAACTTGTAACAAAACTCACAAAAAACTGAAAATTCGCGAAACCGAGCAGAAATGGAACAATGGAAGTGCGACGACTTGACGGGAAATTACCTAATATACGGGAGCTAAAAGTGTGCTAAAAGTGTGTCGCTAAAAGACACACACTATCTTAACGCTTGAGACACGTACAAGTGGTCGCTGAAGCTCGCTCCTCATTGGTTGATTAAGTCAAAATTTGAACCTTTATTCGTGTCCAAACTAAGCTTTGTACAGAATTTTGCTAAGGAACTTTTTCGTTTACTTCTCCTTGTGCGCTATTACATAGTACAAAGGGTTGTATAGGTGGTAGGACACCCTGTATAACAAATGAAGGATAACGACGAATCTCGGACTTTTGGCTTCCCATAATTTCTATTTCACGATCAAATATTTTTTATGTATACTCTGCAATCACATAATATTCAATTTTGCTCTTGAGTTAGATTTATAGAGTAGGATTCAATTTTGATTTTATAATTTCTCCAAATTTTTAGGAATACTTTTCTAGATTTGACAAAGAGTTGAACTCAAGATTTCAAAATAATAATTTTGTTGAAAAAAACTGTTGACTTTAAAGCTAAATATTTTGTGACTTGTTCATTCAAATATTTCAAACTTAAGCGGATTCGACGTAAAATTTTCTAATCTTTCAGATGATTCTGCTTACAAAGTCGTCGATTCAGTTTCTGCTCAGATATTCGCCTTTGAAATGAAGTATGAATTTTTAAACGATAAAAAAAATGTACCCAAACTTTTTGTCGGTATAATGTACTGATGTATCCGATAATAAAACAATGTCAATTTTGGAATAATCGGGTAAACGTCCCAATTAGTGCGGTGAAAAGCTTTAGTGTCACTTTATTTGACTATTATTTTTAATATATAATGAAATAACAATATGTTTTTGTTCCACTTTGAAGTAGAATGTATTTTGTACATAAAAACATTTATAAATACCAAAACATAAAAACAATGTACAAAAATGTTTAACATTCAGATAAAAAGTCCCTATTACTGCGGATTTTAGTATTATGTACGCGAACATACAAAAAGTGAAAAGATGATTCAAGTGGGGTTCTCTTATTATCAATAATTTTATTATTAAAAAAAAAATGATGTACTAGAAAATTTATTTTTATGTTTAAGGATAAATCCATTGAATTTCGGCTGAAACGTGTTGCGGGCCATTTTTCATCTGAATCCATCTGATATTTGTCCAAAAATAATTTTCCTCATAATGAAATCACTTTAGGAGAATTACAAATTCGCGAGAAAATGCACTATTTAGAGGGTTACAACTATTCTGGGACGTCCAAAAAATCTGAGTCTTTGCACATAATTGAGAGAGCGCCCATAAACTACGTAGATAGTTTTTCTTTTGTTCAAATAAAGACGAAAATAAAATCGTTATGAAATTAATAAGGACACAACGACATAAACAGAAAAAAACTGTCCACGTAGTTCATGGATGCTCCTTAAGTTCCCCTATGATTTACTCACTGTTAAAATTTTACGAAGGAGTTTTGCTTGATTCCAAAAATAATCAATGATTCCCAAAAATCTGTATGAGAAGTTGAATACGTCTCTAAATACAAGGAAATAATATATGCAGACCACTTTGCGGATTTTTTGCCTGGCAAGAGTGATCGAGCGCGCTTCTTGTTACAAAATCAAAACTCTGCATGTGATTTACAGAAAGTCTCAAGTTGTAAATATGTCGAGTTGAACAATGATGTCCAAGCGAAGAAATCCGCAAACGTCTGCATGACCTGTGGTGACCGGCCTCCCGCCGTGCCTCCCATGTGGTTTTCGGATTTCTTCGGTTGTATCGAGGGCCGAGGCTCGATAAATTTACAGGACACTCACATGCGTTTTACCCAGTAGGGGTACTTGCATTAATGAAAATAAGATCCTATATTAAAGCTTTCGCTGACGCAAA
Organism: Melikaiella ostensackeni; assembly: GCA_032362435.1. NCBI lineage: Eukaryota > Metazoa > Arthropoda > Insecta > Hymenoptera > Cynipidae > Melikaiella > Melikaiella ostensackeni. The sequence continues at coordinate 9,876,573 of JAUMHM010000004.1, forward strand.
CGGGTTTTGTTGAATATCTCCGTTCAATCCAGACAGTACTTGCAGATCTTTTAAGTTTGGATGACATTAAACCACCCCAGAGTGTTAAAAATTTAATTATTACATTAATTTCCATGAGAATCGTAAAAGCTTCCCGGAGGTGATATAAACTAATTGAATGATTACGTGCAATGAGGGCATTCTTGCATTTTCGGAAGTCACTTGTTATTCATGAAGTCATGTACAAAACAAATGCAAAAAAGGTGTCTTCTGAAAATGCTAGGACACGGTTATTGTACCCAACCATTCAATATTTTATGAACAATTTGAAGACTTAAGATTTTATTTTGTGAATAAATGAGCGGTTTGGTGCAAGAACAACCTACTTGCATTTTCAGAAGTCACTTGTTTTGCATGTGTTCTCCATGAAGTTATGAAAACAGGTGAAAAACTGGCTGTTCTCACACCCCACCGCTCAAATGCATCCTCAAGTTCGCCAAGTCACCCTCAAGGCACTATAATGTAACTTTTAAGTTTCTTTTTGTAGTTATATGGAAGGGAAATTTAATTTTTGAGCTTAAATTATATAAACAATATTATTATTATCAGATGGAAAATACTACTATTGAAAACAAGAAAACAGTGAAGACTTGATACAACTAAGAGCACCGATTTTTGGGATAAAAATTTTAACAGAATACTCCGAGCACAGTCGTCGAAAGTCCCTTATCAGATTTCTGTATACCTCTTCTCATTTCCTTCTCATACGAAGTTACGTTCATGTCGGTTTGTGCCGAGAATTTTACAATGAATATAATTCGCTACTATGTAGATGTCAAGGGAAACGATGCCAGCATTCGAGTGCGCGACATGTCCATTTAATCAACACTTGGTGTTTTTTTTTTCATTTTGAAGGAAATATTTGCATCTCGCGAGGAAACAAATGAAAATCAGGTGACTTCCGTAATTCAAAATGGAACCCTATGGTTCTAGGGTCGCACGGTGTGCTTTTTTAAATCTGGACGTTCTTGGTTCTTGAAATTTTCATTTCTTTTAATTTCTAAACATTTTCTTATGAAAGTTAAATTTTGGATGTTAGAAAACAATTTTCATTTTCATTTTTTTTTAATTTGAGATTTCATTTGTACTTTTGTCTTCAAGTTCTCCTTTTAGGCAAAAGTATAAATGAAAAAATTATTTAGAATTGGGATAAGTTAACAACATGAAGCTATCCTAATGAAGACTGAGACATCTTGAGGCTAAACTAATACCTTACAAAAAGGGGTAGGTACTCGATTGCACAAACGCTCGATGGCTCGATTGGACAAGAACCCATTTGAACAAATAAAGTTATATAACGCTGTATTTTTTGGCCTGTAGAAAAATACAAGCAAGATGGGATGTCAGTTCTGAAGAACATCACAATTAATTTTAATTCGTGGCGTTTTGTGTCGCGGCATGTGTTGGTGAAATTTGAATTTGAATCATCGTCAAAATTTAAAAGAGGACTCAATCCTCAGTTTCTCGGAATGGTTAATTGAATTAATAAGCGTATAAATAATTATGAAGGGCAATTATTAATAAAAGTTTAATTAATGTAATTATTTTTTGCGAAATGTGGTACATTGTCCTTAACAAAATTATGAAAAAGAAAATAACATCAAAGTTCTTGTGCGTAGAAAAAACTATTTTTGTAAATCTAACCTTAAAACTATTTATCACTTTGATCACGTGTAAAATGCAGCAGTTTCAAAGTTCACATTTAAAAAAGCGTAGTGGCTTATTAAAGGGGAAACTTAATTTAGACTCTGTAATCAATTCATTGCAGCTTCTTTTACTACAGTGGAATAAAGTGTCACATTAGATTTAGAAAGAGGTTTGGATTTTTAAGGTTTGTACATTACATGAGTTTGAATTTTTATTTCATACTTAGAAAATAAATAGGGAATAAAATGTACAGTTTGACAGTGCAAAAGATTGCTTATATTTTATTCACATGCAATTATTCAGGTTAGAATTCCTGCCCTAAGCTAAGTGTTCAGACATTCCAAAAATATTTGGTATTTACTTATTTATTTGGTAAATATTTGGAAAGAGTTGCTGTATCCACCCTTTTGAGTTTCCCTGGGCTCTATGAAAATATTTTTCCTACGCTCAATATAATATTATATGTTCTTTATACTTTTTATTTACAATTATCTGCAGAATGTGAAATTTACCCTCACTCCAAAAAAAACCTTCGAACGCTTAAAACTTTGAAAATATTAGCTAGGGAGGAGAGAAAAGATTCACATTTCGCAAAAATTCATTACATTATTCAAACTCTTATTATTAAATGCCTTTATAATTATTTATACGCGCGAATGTTATCAAGTTCTTTTAGTTCAAATGGGATTTGGTTCAATGTATTAGTGCAATCGAATACCTACCGCAAAAAGGACCTGCATACTTTATAGCTTCATTATTTCTATGAGAAAGCTCGCACCGTAAAACCTCTACATAAGTATAGGATATTCAATAAGGGCGATTCAAAGAGGAGTTCGGTGACGCGTTGAATCACTTTTTTGCACGTTGCTTCATCCACGTCCATGGTGTCGTTCGTGATGCAACGTAATCTGCGTTTGATCAGATTATACGTTATACACAGGATGCCGAGGCCCCGAGTCGCTACACCACGGATCCGGATGAAAGAGGCTCATGTGCACGGCGCCGTAAAATAACATTGTTCCGCGGACCGCGAAGGTACCCGAGCGGACAGTTGGAGTTAGGGAATAAAGGGGTGTGGCATTCTTCCTTATTTTGAACTGTGCTCGATGGACTTACGTTAAGTACCAAGCGGAACGTTATATGAACGAGACGGGCGTAAAAGCGACAGGAACGTGCGGACTACCTCCGAGATTATGTTAGTGCTAACGGGTAGGGGAGGGCACACGGAAGGGAGCAATATTAAGCGCCGACGAATAAAAAGACGACTTTCGACAGTGGATTACTTGGATACACCGCGTTCTTCCGTGAAATTGATGCAACGCTCTCTGCTATTAACCACGCCTGTAATAATCGAGAAAGTTATTACTTTACTGGGTTGAAGATGTCTAAGTTTTTAGTCTTTAATACCCAAAAACTGAATATTTTTTACAATTATCATTATTTGTGCATAAATGGGGAAAATTTTGATATAAATATTCGCTAAAATTTGTCTCAATTTTTCATGGACCGTAGCCGAAAAGAATTGAAACGCGAAATGACATTTGTTTCGCCTTCTGGTTAGTTTCGGTCTCTGAGACAAAACGAATATCTCCTCTTTCTTGGTTTCAGTCTCTGAAATAAAACTAAAATATCAATCCACTTGATTTAACTCTCCGAGGCAAAATAAACATCTCCTACAATTTTTTTTCAGTCTACGATTTCTTCTCCACAATTTTCAATAGGCAATTTTGGCAACAAAAGAAAAAAATTTTGCATTGGAAAATTTGTTGCCCAAATCCTGGCCCGATCATTGGCACATTTGGCCTAATAATGGCAGGCCAATTGTCGACAAGATCGAGTAATCGTCATCGATGGCCCAAGTTTGGCAGCCAATAATGAACCATATGTTCGAGGTCGCGTGTCAGCTTTAATCAGTCTTAATTAACAGTCTTGGGCCAGTACTGTGGAAACACCTAACTTCAGATGATTTTTTACAGTTTTTTAATTATAAAACAATAGAAATTGATGAACAAATTTCGGATAAATTTATTTAAGTACTTCTAATTACTGTTAACCAAATGAGTTATTTAAAAAAATCTGTGATGCATTCTTGTTATTTTTTTATTACTTAATAACTGTCCGAAGTTGGGTGATAAAATCTCAAACTTCAGACACTTTAATGCATTTCAAAATTTAAAACGTATTTTATTCTTGTAGGTGGTTCTTCATAAAAAATATTTAATAAGGACATCTTAATGAATTAGAAACATAGTAAAGAAGTATGAAGCAGTTTTTTAATGAAATTTTGTCGACTTTTGCATCTGAAAACGAGAAATTTCCGCGACTCTCTGAAGAAACGTTTAATATTGACACAGTTTTTTGATTAAACCTATGAACTGCTTCTGCAATAGCATGCTCCTTATATATTGATGCCTTCATTTCATACTGCTCTACGGCGTGTTTAGCCGGTGTATAGCGCCACGTCGCGTTTAGTCGCTGTACAGCTGTATGGACAGTGGTGATGGTGAGCTGTTGGATGGTCAGGCAGATCTCACTGTTCAACAATCTGGCCAGCAAGAACATCTGCGACAAACGGCATTTTAATTATTTTCAAACTTACATAAGGACTTGAATATTTATAACCGATTTAAAACTTAAATGGCTGAATTTATTCGCGTCGGAGAGGACTTTTAGAGAAAAAATTGTGTATGTACGCATGCGATTAACTATAATAAGGCCCTATTGACTAATCCTAACATAACTTTTATTTCTATTACAATCAATGGAATACGTACACTTCAAGGAATTTAATTTTTCTACGATCAAGGCCAATTTGCACAACATTTAAAAAGTAAAATATTCTACACACTTTATTTCTTTGTTCCAGAGACCGTATTCCGAAGGTTTTCGGTGAATGCAAAAATCATTCGAAACGCTTATTTATAAAACAAACTTCTCGTTTAATTTTTTGCAGTCATATTAATTGAAATTCTCTTTAAAAATCTTTCTATACAAAAATACAAAAAAAACCAATAGTTCAAAATAAAAAAAAACCACCCAGCACTATAAATAGACGATCGCAACTTTATATACTATCTATGATATCGTTTGTCTCTCTGAGAAGCCTGGCGATACCTATAAAGCGACTGTGAATTGCGATCGTCTCGTAACGATAGTGTAGATCTAGAATCGTCCATCACTTTGTGGCGATCGAGAGTTTCGTTCATCTCTGCCTCTACTTGAGGATCGAGAGTACCGTTCATCTCGTTGGGTGATCTTGTGATTCGGTTCCCTCGGTAGCTTCTCCTCGATTAGGTGCTCTTAATCTCACGACTTCTAGAACTGCCATTTCATTATCCTCTATTTCGAGAATATTCACTGGAGGTGGAATCATAGGAGCTGGGGCAACAACATCAATATGAGCATCAATGACGCTTGGGTGATCCCGTGGCGTCCCTATTGTAGGCCTATGCGTGACCTCAAAGCCCTTGGTTGGTTGTACAGTTGATTTTTCTTAAAATTGAATGCCGGAGACGGGTCCTTCCTTCCTGACTCCTAAAAAGTGAGGTATAGACTCGTAGACTGGTTGCAAGATGGATGGAGCGGTCACCCTGCTCAGAGCCTCAAACTTCCCCTCCTGCAGGGCCACTACTCTGGTATGGAGGGTCTCAATCCTCTCCGTTGCCTTTCTTATTAGTTCGTCCCTCTCGTTTTGGCTTGTGGTTAGTTTTTTAAGATCGGGTTTCATTTCTTTGAACCATTTAGCCATCACTTGAAAGTTAGAATGACAAGGACATCTTTCTTCTGGTTCTGCTGACGCAGGTGAACGTGACGTATAAGTGGGTGCAATGGGGATCTGTATCGCTGTGTGGGATGTGGTTGCTAGAGTTGTGTCTATGTCGGGTTCATAGGGAAGACTGTGAGCAAGTGCTCCCGCTGGTTTGTCTTAAGACTAATCTATTTCCTACGTTTTCTGCTGGTTCCCCGTCCTTCTTCGTCCCTTCCCCCATCTTCATCTGGGAGAGAACCGCAGCCACGCCCTTCGCCGATATGTCTGACTCATTGATGCGGCTACTACCCGTGAGTGAAGATGGTTCCCCACAATTGCGGGGGAAGGATGACAAAGGATGAAAAAGGATGTGAATAGCTGTTTCGTCATCTTTTCCGCACATACGACAGAGGGGGCTATCTGCGAGCCCTATCTTATATCTGTGATAGATGAGGTTTCCATGCTCTGCAAACATTTCTGTTAGGACCTTGACTTTATCCCCACCGGGCTTGCGTTATTCCGCAGCTCGTTTAAAGTTTAAATTTAAACCCACAAGTGTTTTGGCCTGTCTGCAGCCAGTGGCCTTGTTCCACTCCTTTTGATGTTTCTCGGTCAGCCAACTGTTAATTTCTTCAGTGACCTAATGCCACTGTGTTCACGGATCCAAAATAGAGTCACACGGTTTTCCGTCGCTAGATTGTTTAATGCTTTTTGCACTTGTTTTCCAGGTCTTCCATAACAGCTTGTCATCCAGGGTGACTCCTAGGTATTTAGCTCGTTCATTGGTTTTCAGTTATTGACCAAACAGTTTCAGTGTACTCGTGGTCCCCCACTTTACTGTCTGGGGAATACAACCACGTCTGTCTTACTCGGATTGATCGATGAACCGGCCTTCTTGCACCAGGTATCCACTATCCTCAGTGCTTGCTGCATTACCCCGAGAAGCGCATCCAGATGCTGGTCGCGCACGATGACCTGTATGTCGTCCGCGTAGCGTATAGCGTGGTAGCCTTCTCTCGTGGGTAGATGAAGCAGTCCACCAACTACTAAGCACCACAGTAGGGGCGATAAGACGCTTTCTGCAGGCATCCCGAGTCAATAGCTCCACATAAGGTGGTATCGCCTTTAGTTGTTGTTGGGTTTCTGTTGCCCAACATGTGGCAGCTCCATTCTACGATTGCAGTTGGCACACCATGAACAATCAAGGCCGCCCTAGTCACCTCTTTAGAGGTGTAGTTGAAGGCTCCTTCGATATCTATAAAGGTTCCATTTGCGAAGCCTTTCTGCTTCAGTTGTCCTTCGATTAGGTTTACTGCTCCAATTGGGGCCGTTTCAGTCGAGTGACCAAGCTTGTAGGCGTGATGCTACTTGTGTAGTGGCCTAATTAACGAGACATTGTTGCGGATGTATATATCCACAAGTCTTTCCACCGTTTCTAGTAGGAAAGATGTAAAGGCTGATGGGACGAGAATCCTTAGGTGAAGTATAACCGATCCTGCCTTCTTTCGGAAGGAAAACCACTCTCGTACCCCGCCGCGCCGTCGGGACGTATCCCGGTGTTAAACTAGCCCTAGCAAGTCTCACCAGCGGACCTATGAAGAACTCCCCAGCCTTCTGTGAGAAGACCGGGTATATGCCATACGGACCAAGAGACTTATAAGGACTGAAAGACTCCAGGCTCCACCTAACCCTCAAAGGAGTGACAACCTCATGGGCTAGCCGCTGTTGCGGGCCCGGTTGAGCCACAGCGACTTTATATGCCCCAGAGGTGTCGTTTCTTTTTTCCCAGACCGTATGAAGCCCAGAAAATGTGCCTTGATCAGGTGGTACAGGGTCTCTTCGTCTGATACTGAGTTTCCTCCGTGGGGCAATTTTAGAGTACCGAAAATAGCATCCGGGTCTCAAGAAAGCAGCTTGTCCAGTCTAGCCGCCTCTGCCATAGTTCTTTCGTTTTGTCAATGCTGGCACGTTTGAACCTCTCTTTGGTTTTTCTGCGAAGCTCTTCGAACTTCCCGTTCCACTAGTGCATCTCCCATGCCTTGCGGATTCTTGTCAATCGACAATTTCTTTCGTAAGTAGATTTGATGGCCTCTGTTAAAGTTTTGGCTGCCATCTTCAGGGTGTCCGAGTCCCTAATTGACTCGGGCACCTCTGACAGTGCACTCCTTAATTCAGTGGAATACTCATCGCAGTCCTTACGGCCTGAGGATACAGTAGATTCCACCTCGGACTCTATCTGTGAGTGATCTGAAAAAGTGGGTTCATCCGAGCCTCTTCACCATTTTACATTATTCCTAAAACTACCGGTACAAAGGGTAATGTCAATGACCTCTTTCCTGACTGGGTTGTGAAACGTCAGGGTATTCCCCATATCAGTAGTCATTAAACGTTTCAATAGGTCAATCCCTCTTGAGGTAGTGTCCTTGCTAACCCATAATGTATGGTGGGATTTAGCATTGCACCCCAACAATAGTGGAAGACCCCTTACCTTTCAGTATACTATCAGTGTACGCACTTCCTCTGGTGGGTTGGTCTCCCTGTCATATGAAAAGTAGGCCGATCCTGTGACTAGTTTCCCGATTCCTCTATGATCCGTGGATATTACCATCAGATCTCTCGAACACAGTTCTAGCAGCGGAACAATGTTTATCCTTTCGCCAGAATGCAGGCCCTTGGTTTGGCCACCTTCGGGTCCCTCTAACAAAAACCAGCTCCCTCTTATCCCCTTATGGTATGTCTGACGAACCAAGGTTCTTGGATTAGTGAGATGCCTGTGTGCCTCACAGCCATGCCCCTCTGCAGAATCACAGAGGCGCCGTTTCTGTAATGCAAGTTAATTTGGATAATGTTGAGACTGGGACTAGCCATTTTCGTCTGCCCCCGATCTTCCTCCGTCCCAACAGGCTCCTCCTGTCCATGACCGGCAATCCTAAAGTTAACCTGGCAAGGTGGTAGGAGGGCCTCTTGTTGAGGACCGCAAGAGTCTTCGTCTAGGACTCAGGAATCTGCACAACTAGGAGTTGCTTAAGTCCTTCCGTTGTGCTCTCCTTCTGAGGCCGGTCGTGCCTCACGATTCGACAGGACGATGTCTTCAATGAGAGGTTGCATCTCTTCAGGCGCCGAAGGACCACAGGTGGATCTTCCAGTTTACCTGGGGGCCTCCCTGAAGAGCTCGAACTGCTCCGCAGTGAGCATCGAGTCCGGATAGCTCGTTGCCTTCACCACTATCGTCAGGAAGTGTTGTCATCTGGGCAGCTGACAGTCCAGTTCCAGACGACTCCGTGTTCGCCAGCAGCTGGGCTGGCTTATGCCTTTTTGTAGGCTTAGTCCCCCCTACCCACCCCCGGTAGAGTGTCTTCTGAGCCCTTTCTTCTCTTCAGGGCCTTCGCGCTGGTTATCGGCATTGTTATTGCCGATGTACCTGCACTCGCAGCCACCATTCTAGCCTACTGCGCTTGCCTCCTCAGTTTTCTTTTCGGAAAACCGTTGATGCCTTTTTTTCTCAGGAAGACTCCTTGGTCGCTCCCGTCTCAATAACCTCACTAAATGGGACCGTCGATCCCTCAGCTTCCAAAAGAGCAGAGGACAGAGTCGCCACCTCACAGTAGGGCAAAATGACGAAGAAATGTTCAAAATACGATTCCGGCTACAATTTTCAACCGATTGAAACCTCTTTTTTTAAATTAAGGCTAACTAAATTCTCAAGAGATCCCTCGAGGCTGATTTCTTAGAAGAAAATTATTGTTTACTTTATTTATACACAAAGTTGGCAAAAATCGTAAAATTTAACATATTGTTACTATAATAACACGCCATTAATTCAAAATGATTGATATTCGTGTTCAATCAATAAATAAACATGTGCGAAACATATCCTGATAGTTTATTATAAATCAATAAATTGTTTTTAACAATTGTATTGTTATAAACAATGGTAGGTCATTTTTGAGTGGTTTTGGATATTTATTAAGCGATTTTCGTTTTTAATCCAATTTAGAGTAACATAAAAACATATGAAGACCAAACGGAATATATTTCTCATTGTTATAAACAAATTTTATAAAAAAATGCGCAGTTTGAGCAATTTTTGAGTGTTTGAGGTACTTTTTTCCAAAAAATGCTTTCTTTGACTTGGTAGTGATGCTGCAATAAACTGTGTTGCAATTTCATGACAATTTTGTGATTGTTATGAACAAATTTTATAAACAGATGCACAATTTGAGAAATTTTTAAAAGTTTCAGTTACTTTTTTTTAACGTATTTTGTTAGTGTTTCTAGTGATAATTTTGTAAACTATATTGTCATTTCATGACAAATGTCATTGCTATAAACAAATTTCATAAACAAATGCGTAGTTTGAGCCACTTTTGAGTGTTTGAGGTACTTTTTTTTTAGAAGTGCTTTGTTTGACGCAGCAGTGATGTTTTAATCATCTATATTGTCATTTCATAACAATTTTGTGATTGTAATATACAAATTTTATAAACAAATGCACAGTTTGAGCAATTTTTGAGAGTTTCAGTTACTTTTTTTTTTAACGTACTTTGTGAGTCTTGCTAGTGATACTTTTCTCAATTATATTGTCATTCCATGATAAATGTGTTTGTTATAAACAAATTTTATGAATAAATGTGCAGTTTGAGCAAGTTTTGAGTGTTTGAGGTACTTTTTTTTTAAACGTGCTTTGTTAGGCTTACTAATATTACATTGATACAGTTTGGTGCTATTATAGGATGAATACCAAAAGGATCTTAGTTTTATTTAACTAATAGTTCCTGAGCTTCTGGGTCTAGTTTCGATCCTGATTTTGTTGCTAAATTTCTTTCACTAGCTATGACTGAACAAATGAGATAAACAATTTGTGAATCAAGCCTTTGTTAGTGACAACTGGATTGAATTTTCTGGTATGAAATTCTCTGATGCGACGGACATCTTTATTTCGCGCTCCTCGCGCTTCTTCAGTCAGCTGACCAGTAGGAAGAAGGGCTGATCGAATGATATCCCCACCATGCAACAGGATCTCATGCACTGACGAAGGCATGCCAAACCATTTGTAATGTTTGACCTACAGTTTGGCACTCTTTAAACAATACAAGTCAAACTTACCTGGATGGACATCCTTTCCGCAATTTAAAAGCTGGAGTAT
>JAUMHM010000004.1:9895866-9907190 GCA_032362435.1 Melikaiella ostensackeni
TTCAGTCGAAAAAGAAGGTGATGCTTACGGTTTTCATGGATTACAGAGGTGTTGTGCATCATAAATTCCTTCCAGAGATTAATTTGTTCGCACAAGTTTCAATTTCTTCTCTCAGATCCTTTATTTTACGCGTTTCGCTTCCATCTGCGCTCATAGAATCTCTCTGAAGATGAAAAAGATTAATTTCTTGCTCTAAATTACTAATATGGGTTATTCGTTTCATCCTGTGCAGGAGTCGAAGATTTTCGTTTCAATTCGGAGACTTGTACACGCAGGTCACCAATAGCGTCATTATCGCTTCCTATATTATCGCAAAATCTGCGTTTTTTGGCACCTGAAACAAAATAATTCTTTATCACTTAGATAAAACTCATAATTATAGAAACAAGTGAAAAATTTTGCTCATCATATACATATATCTCCTTTTTACAATCCATTACTTTTAAGATCAAGATTATTTAAAAGAAGGAATGAAAATTAAGTTTCCCTATTGACATTTTATACTAGGGATGCAAAAAGTTCGAAATTCAATAACTATTTAATCAGACCAACAATCGATTGAACCAAAGACTATTTGAACTGAAACATTTGAATCTTTTATATTTTCTATAAGCTCCTTTAAAATGGCACAGGGAATTGTCAAATCCTATTGACTGATGCTGATGCTTAATAGTGACATTTTTCTAAAATGACATAATATTAAATTGTTTTAATTCACATGGTCGTTGGATAAGTCGATTGTTGGTTTCATCAAATATTTACCCGAAATTCAAAGAAACTCGTAAGTTTTTCAATACCTTTAAAATAGTCACAAAACTGATTGGACGGATCCACCATTGCTCTAGCTATATTTTATAATTTTTAATTTTCAGTCTATAGAAATTTGAAAAGTGTGGCCCGATATTCTCCAAATTTTTATTTCAAAATTATAAAATATAAATTCAGAGTGAAGATGAATAATTTTAATCGGGTTGATGATTGTTCCAAATGTACCCCAAAGCTTTCGCGTTATTGCGAGCTTTCAAGCTTTGAGTTAAGTCTGAACTCGGCTCGAAGATTCAATTTTTTTGCACACACATAGGACTCTAAATCTTCTAGAAAAATTCACTCTCTTCAATGAAACGTAAAATGTAGATTTCATGGACAGATTATAGCAACAAGTATTACATTTTCAATCAACTTCGAGGAAACAAATTAATGTGTTAGTAGCGTTCTATTATAAAAATTATTTCTTGATTTTTTCATGGATATTCATTTTGAAGCAGAGAATTATTATGTATTAAAGAAAAAATGATACTTTTTAAGAACTACATTCTTCTCGAGTTTCAGCTCAAAACAATTATACAATCATGTATTTTTTACCTGAAAGATTTTCGTTGGAGCTGGCCGCTGTCGTTTCTGCATGATCATAATCTTTGGTTTTGTTTGATGATTCTGCGTCTAGTAATTCTATATCAGAATTTCCAGATGTAAATTCTATCCGTGATTCAGAGAACGAACTCAAAATGCTCTCTTTATCTAAATCATTCGCTGCAGCTTTTGTCTCTGATGAAGTAACTTTAGTCTAAAAATTAGGAATATATTATTATAAGGAAGGAATTTTTTGATACTCTAAATTTTTGGTAATTTATAAATTTAATAAAAATTTCTGGGAATTTTTGAAATATTTGGATCTCTTCCGGAAATCTTTGGACACTTTAAATTTCTGACAATTTTAGGTTATTTGGTTTATGGCAAGTTCCCAAAATGTTTCAAATTTCTCGTAATTTATGGTATTCTAAAATTTCCAAAATTTCAGGAAATTTTCGGTATCTTATGATACTTTAACCATGAAATTCCAAAATTTCCGGAAGGTTTGTTTTTATTGTTTCTCAAATCGAAAATTCCCTACATTAGTTACTGTGACTCATTAAATGACTCCTACTAAAAAAAATAACAATATTTATAGTTTACAGAAGAAAAAACTGTTTTGTTGCTCCAAAAATTTTTTTATCAACATAACTTAAAGGTGGTGCAAGACAAGAAAAGACTCCTTAATTTGAGACTGATTGATTGACCTGCTTGTATTTTTGTATTTTCACCATGTGGGCGAGGGAACCTGTCAGAACACCCCCTAATATTCTTGAATATTTTTATTATTTATTTTGATTATTTGAAAAAAAATCAGTAAAGCTTCTTCTATGAGCAGGTACATATATTTAATAATTGATTATTATGAGGAAGCAGAGGGCTCATTAAATAAGCACATGTAACTTACTGGGGCACTTTTAAATTTGAAGCATCAAAAAAACGCCTTGCGACAAATGCGCATTTGAATTTGGCGAGTGCTATATGCGCACGTGTTATGTTTTTTCATCTAACATGAAATATACCAACTTTCGGTCACTTCTGAAAAAAAGGATAATTTCACTCGATATAGCATATATTGGAGTATGATTTTATATCGAACGCTCAAAATCAATATTTTTCACCTTTTTCCACAAACACGCCCATGAAAATACACTTTATTGTACTTTGTGGTGCTTTTGCGAACTTGGAAAATTTGAACTTTACTCTCGAGGATTCTAAAACGTATTTTATCACAAAAAAATACAGAATGTAAGTATTCAATTTAATACGAAAAAGTATTAATTCAGTTGGTAAAAACTTAAAATTCAATAAAAATGAAAGAGTCAAGTTTGTAAATATTGCAGTTTATAATATTGTGAAAATTCTACAACCGAAAATTGTGCTCCGGTTAACAAAATTTGACACGTAAAGTAAACGCAAAGTACGCAAAGTACAAAGCACGCAAAGTAAACATTACCTCGAAACATGTCTTAGACCACGCCTTAACAACAATAAAACCTTTATCGTTAACGAAAGTGAATAACACACGACGCGATATTATTTTTTTATAACTTTCACTAGATAATAGTGTTTCGTATTGAAATTTAGTTCCAAGTCCTGTTCATGTCAAGAAGGTGTCACGGTTCAGTTATTAAATTCATAAAAACTATTTTCTCCAGCTATTTCATGTTGAAAGCTACCTCTCAACAATTATTTAAAATTTCTTAATTGAACGATTTCTGAAATATTCGATCAAATATGAAATGTGAAAGAATCTTCTCAGTATTTTGTAGAATTTTTCACGCTTGCAGCATTCTTATGGTTTCAAATTACAACTCGAGGATTCGTTTTCAAATTAGTAGACAACCGGCGGTGTCACAAAATAGATCCTTCTTCGAAAAAGTACATTTGAGAATTCTCTCTGTTTTTCCCACGCGCTTATTTTTTGATATTCTTCAGTGTTTTCGAATGTTCTCTCTGTTTTTTCCAGGCGCTTATTTTGCAATATTGTTCAGTGTTTTCGAATGTTCTCTCTGTTTTTTCCAGGCGCTTATTTTGCAATGTTCCTCAGTGTTTTCGAATATTCTGTCTGTTTCTTCCACGCGCTTATTTTTCAATATTCTCCAGTGTTTTCGAATATTCTTCATGTGTAGTGGACATTTTCCTAATTGAAGACGCAAATTACGATGAGTATGTAACTTGTAGCATTTTGTCGTGTTTGAACATAAATTTTTCGAAGGCCCGGACTTGAAAGAGAATAGTTTTCCTGAATTCACACAGAAAATTTTCAAAAAAATGCATGGTGAAATTCCAAATTATTGGAAAAAGGCGATTATCGCCCCAATATTCAAGGAAGAGGGTGGTAAGTGCGATTGTACTAATTATAGAGCGATTAGCCTACTAAATACCGTGGGCAAAATATTTACAAAAATACATATTGATACATAAATACATGGAAATGACCAAGGAAAAGATCTGGGAAGTACAATGTGGATTTATGCTAGGGAGATCATGTGCGGATCAGATATCCACCTTGAGGCAGATCACAAAAAAAAGTTTGAGAGTAAACAAAAAAGTTTTCTGTGCGTTTGTCAATCTGGAAAATCTTTCGATAAGATGAATAGATCTAAACTTCGGGAAGTTCTAGAAGAGTATACAGTGATTGGTTGACTTCTAAGAGCAATAAAAGCAATATATAATGGTAGTGAAGCGATTGTGAGAGTAAATGGACAACTGAGCAATTGGTTTGATATTAGGCAGGGCGTTAGGTAAGGCTGCGCGTTAGGAAAGGCTGCGTTATGTCGTAATATATACATGGACAAATGTTTAAGAATGGCTCTTCTAGACGAAGAAGGTATTGATCTTGGGACAGTGAAAGTACGTGGACTGGTGTTTGAAGTTGACAAGATTGTCACAGCAATATCAGTAGAATCAGTAGAAAAATTATCGGCAGTGTACAAGCTATTATTAGAAGTAAGAATTAACGAACAAAGCTGAAGTTGCAATATATAACTTTGTGCTTGCACCCACAGTGTTGTATGGTAGCGAGACCTGGACACATCAAGAAAATTATAGAAGCAATGTGAACGCGGTTGGCATGCAGCTTCTGCGGAATACCATATGTGCGTTAAAACGCTAATGGACAAAGTCAGTAATGAGTGGGTTCTCAAAGAATGTGGTATACAAGAAACATTGTTTGACAAGAGTGAAATAAATTTACTGAGATGGTTTGGTCATGTTAAGAGAATGAGCGGAGGACGTTTAACGCAACAAGTTTATTTAGGTGAAGTGAGTGTTAGCGTACCCAGAGGTAGACCAAAGAAAGAATGGTTGGAATGTGTGAATGAAGCTCTAAAGCAGAGGGATATTAAAAGTCGTAGAAACACAATATCGTGCATAAAACAATGTACGGATGAAACGGCAGCAAAAGATGTTTGCAATGAATGTATGAATGAATGAAGTATGCAAGAACAATTGTTTATAAGAAGAAGAGTCGTACCTGAAACGGAAGATTTTGGATACTAATGGACCCGCGTGAAGAAATTTTCTTAGCGGATCAGTATAATAGCTTTGCGAAGCTCTTCACCTAGGGTGATTGCTAGAGGGATTGATCATCGACCTGTGTCAGAGTGGTGTTGCGGGATGAGTGTGTCGTTTGAATGAACAACGCGCGACTTTTTGAATGATCTAATATCTATTCGTTCTCTCATTACTCTTACTTACTTATCTATACCGTATAAATTCCTTGCTTCCCGGTAGTATAACGAGGTTAGAACCGATAGAATTACGCTCACCGTAAAAGGGATCTGGCTCAATGGTATAATAATAATTATATATTGATTTTTTGAAGTTTAAAAATGCCCCGTTATAGTGAACGCTGTATTAATTTTCCATTTAAGAACCAGTTTTTCTTGAAATGCAAAACATTAAATAAATTGGGCGAATAGTTTTAACGAAATCAGTAACTGAATTGGTTTTCTTTAACTGATTCACGGGACATGCGAGTACATAATATTAGAAAGACAAACTTGACATCTCTGATCTATTAGATAACGTCTTTAGTATATAGATATACATGCTTTAACGAAGAACCAGAATCATTAGTTACATTCTTAACCAAATTATTTTCAAAAAACTTAATAAGAAGTTTTAAAGAAGTCTGTAAAAAGGGCGTTGCCCGTGAACTAGTCAATAAAGAAATAAGTTAATTACTTTAACAAAAAATTGTATAATACAATTGGTGTACGCAATTCATTATTTAAAAATATAAACTCAAAGAGAGACGTACGACCTTGTTTCTCGGGCGAGTGTATTATTGATATTATTTGGCACTGAAAGCTCAGATCATATAATGACTTAATAGCATATAGATTAGAATTTCATAAAATCAAATGTCGTGACAATTTTATTGTGTAAGTATGCAAACTTTGCGTAATTCTTTTATTCTTCCGGAACCTGTCTCAGCAACAGTAACGCATGCATTGTAAACTTAGCCTATAGTTCATATACACTCTGATAAAGCACTAGTTACACTGATAGCCAAACTTTTCGATGACGCATTAATAAGTGTTTCCCATAATTAAAAAACATGAGGATCGTTTACACTCTGGTCTTATCCTTGGCAATTATCCTTAATTCAATTGGTAAATATAATAATATAATATTATATCTCTATTTTTAAATACATTTTCATATGCAGCTTAGATAGCACAAAAGTTTGCGGCAAGCTTTCCTCAAATGAGAAATTGCATGTCTTGTGGCAACCTTGCGAGGAAAGCTTAAAATTCCACATAGATACTACCGGTACTATTTTAAGCAATCGGGGCCCTTTAACTTGTAGGATTGGGCCGCTTTCTGATTCTCAACCATTTGGTTTAACCTTTTTTCCAGAGCCGATTGTCTATTCCAATTCGGGCCTGCAAGAATTCATTCTGAACTAATTCAAATTTTTTCGAAATCTGTTTGTGATCCAATCCGAAGCAAGTTTCCAATCCTTCTCAATTCGTACACTTATATCAACAGAAGTGAGTTTATAACTATCTATCGTGATTGTGTAAATATCACAGCTGTGCTAATATAACATTGATTAATGTTCAAATGATGGTTATTAATGAATACGTAGGAATTCCATTTAAGATAATTCGCGTGAAATCCAAAATATGTGTATAAAAAGTGGAATCAAAAATTTTTCCGTATTGATACAGCATTCTTAATCGAAAAGCGCGAATAAATGTCAAAAAGTTAACAAAATGGCGACCGATTTTCTAAGAAAAAAACTTTCTTTCAATAGGCGAGGGACAAAAAAATCATTGTTTCAAAATCCAGAAAAGTATCAAAAAATTTCAAATTAATGAAATGAACGTTTTGCTGAAAATGAGAAATATTGGTTAGCTTGGCATAAGCGTGATATATATGGGAAAAGGTTCAAAGGTAAAATTATTCCTTTCGAAGAGTTTTAATATTCTGATGACCCGGCAATTATATTGAGGTTTAGAAGCATGTTTTTTTTTTGATATTCCATTTTTTAAGTTTTTGAATGAGAAGGTTTAGCTAGAAATTGTGTTCTTTCATGAAAATAGAAAAAAAACATTCTTTTTATATAAATTAAGTTATTCACATTAACGAAACCATTTCTGAATAATTGTAACACTCCATAATCAATGAGGTCGGTTTTTCCCATTTTCATACAGAAAAACGTACATTAAATATTAATTTATATTTATCATTTACTCTAACGAAAAGTCTCTCAGTGCACTTTCAACCATTCACAGCTAACTAGCATAATTTTGAACTCATTGAAATAGTTTAGTGCCTCTCAACGCCATCCCTCTTGCAGGGTTCAAATACCATAATAATGTTCTTATGTCCTATGTTCATCTAAAAGTCGTGAACAATTTCATTAACAATTTTTCTCCATATATTGCTGGTCAAGTTTTCGAAAAACATTCCACAGTCATTACAGAGTGTCACCTATTCACCTTTTGTCACCTATTTTAGAAATTGTCACCTATTTCACCTCTTTTCAAATTTTGTCACCTTTTCACCTTTTTTTAGTTGAAAAATTAAAATTATATTCAAAATTGCAATTCACAATGTCTTGTAGTTAATTCGTGTGAACTTAATGAGCTGAAGTTTTTTGAAACCGGGAGAAAGCCGGAAAATGACAGTGAATTTATTTTCTGGTCGTGAATGTTCAAATTCTAATAGTTTTAGTAGAAGAGCTTATTCATTAAGGACTCCAAGTGGAAAGTATTTCAGCTTTAAATACTTTCAATTTTAAATTATTTGATTTTGAAGGATTGAATTTTACAATTTTAATTTTTGAAATCTCGTATTATTTACTTGTGGAATTGAGAACGTTAAAAATTGGAAAAAATACAATTTTGAATGTTTATTTTTAAGCCAGATAGCGAGTTCAAATCTATAGTGCTTGAAATTCAACGTTGGTTGTTTGAACCCTTCTATACATTTGCATAGTGCAAAAGTTACTTCGAAAATTAAGTAAAATCTAGGAAATGATAAATTGAAAAATAATTAATAAAAAAAGGTTTAACTCAATATAAAAAAAACTCTAGGAAATTATTTTTACTTTCAGTATTTTAGAGTAGCGTGTTATGAAGACAATTCTTTTTAAATAAAAATTCCCGATACCTAAAAATACTCTCTGACTATTTTTTTGCTTACGCGGAAAAAAATTTCTTGACGAGGCGAAGGAGTGAATCTATAATATATTAAATTCAAAGAATCTGTACGCTTAGATTAGGTAAAACGTTTAGTTATTTTAAGTGAAACGTTTATTTACTTTATATCAAAAACTCATCTCGTAGAGCAGTGTATAATTCTAACAAAACTGCTACTTTCGAGAAATTATTATTTTCGACAGCTGGAATACTAGCTGTAATGTATCTTAATATTATTCATCTTAATAATTAATAATGTGGAAACTATTAATATCTTTAAAATCTTCATTGTATATTATCTTTATACATTTAGTTGGTACGGAAATATACATGCTTTCAGTAACAAGTACAACCGAAACACCTCTAAATAATGATTACCCAGACACAAACTCTATTGAATATTAACATTGGCCTTGCATTTTAAGTGCCAAATTTCTTTTAAAGTCTAAAGTGAACCCCAACTGTCACATGCACTTAAATCCACTGTCGCCATTTTATTTGGATGCTTCGCTGCTGCTCCGATAATTCCTTCGGACACCTATTCGCAATTTATCTATTCTAGCTAAACTGACACGAACATCAACAATATGATATCCCTGGTAGAATAAAAATGGTCAAGTAAGTCCAAATTTATTCACTTTGGCTGTTCCAGGGATCTTTCCAAATTCCTTGGTTCGTTTCCAGCTATACGTTGAACTGTTATAAGAATATAAGGAATTACTTAGCTGCCACAGCCAGAAGCGGACTGGGATTTCCCAACCGGTCTAATTAAAATCTTGCAAAGCGGCCCTGAAAGCGATTTTACGCAATTAAAAAAAAAAAAAGTTGAAAAGATTTTGAAACATTTAAAAGACTTCCAGCGATTTCAAGAGATTTTAAAGGATTTAAAAGTATTGCAAAGGATTTTAATAGCTTTTAAGGGAATTCATAGGACTCCCAAGAATTTTGATTATTTTAAGGAATGTACAAAGCCTTTAAACATTTTAAAAAACTTTAAGAGATTTAAAAGATTTGAAGACAATTCAAGAAATTTCACAAGATTTACTTAAGGGAGTTGATATTATTTAAAAGGTTTTAGAGATTTTTAAGAGATTTAAAAAATTCTTATGGATTTGCAAAGAATTTCCTAAACTTTCTAAGGATTTTGAAAGATTTCATAGGATTTAAGAGGGTTAAGAGCATACCAGTATATTTCACTCCAGTTTTGCGGGGTTAGATTTTACGGCCAAAAGGTTGAATATTTTGATCTAATTTTTTGCATACGTATCCTGAATATTATTCTCTTTTTTCTTTCGAAGCTATTTTTTAGTAAAACTCTTTCACGTTTGGCCGTAAAATCTAGCCCCACAAAACCGGAGTCAAATAAGTGCCCGTGAGGGTATTTTTAATGATTTCAAGGAATTTCAGAGAATGTCAAAGATTTCAAAGGATTTTCATGGGATTTCAGAGGATTATTAAGGGATTTCAATAGATATCAAAAATTGCTAAACATTTTATGATGTTTTTATACATTTCGAAGATTTGAAGAGATTTTCAAATATTATAGGGGATTTTACAGAATTTGATCAATTTCATGCGGTTTTAAAGAATTTGCATGAATTTCGGAAGATTTGGAAGGATTTCAGAGGATGTACAAATATTTTGATGAATTTTCAAGGGTTTTTAATGAATTTTATAAAATTTCCAAGGATTTCAATAATTTTGAGGGACTTTAAAGGCACTATTCTTATTCAATAAGGATTATATTATATATAATTATATTATTCTTATTATTTAATAAGGAATTGAATAAATTTCCCAGGGTCCCAAAGGATTTCATAAGACTTCAAATATTCCAAGGGATTCCAAGGAGTATCATCAGATTTAACGTAATTTTATGGGTTTTCAAGGGATTTTGTAAAATTTCCGCGAGTTTCAATAATAGGGATTTTAAAGGCTCCAAATAAGGTATTTTAATGAATTTCCCAGGGTCTCAAAGGATTTCATAAGATTTTAAATATTTGAATCGATTTCAAAGAATTTATTCACAATGATTGAGGGATTCCAGAGAATTTCAAAGATTAGAAGAGATTTGCAAATATTTCAAGGTATTTCCAAAGATTTCAAGGAATTAAAAATATTTTAGGATATTTTAAAAGATTCCATTAAATTGTCAACGATATTAGTGATTTTTGGGTATTGAAAAACATTGCATAGACTTTAAAGAATTTTGAAAGATTTAGAAGGATTTTATAGGGCCTATAGAATTCTAGGATATTTTAGAAGATTCCAAGAAATATTTCAAAATATTTGAAAAATGTCAAGAAATTTCCAAGTATTCAAATGAATTTTAGGTATTTAAACTAATTTCAAGAAATTTCATCAGATTTGATGGAATTTCACGGGGTTTTGAAGGGATTTTATAGAATTTCAACGGGTTAAAAGATGTGAAGTGATTTTACAATATTGCAAAGAGTATCAAGGAATTTCATCAGATATAAGGGATTTCAATAGGATTGTAAGGATTTTAGGGGATTTTACTTATTACTTATTTTGATATCGATGTCCTCCGGCCCATCGGTGATTCCACCGATTCAGTCCCACGCCTAGTCTGCTCCTAGCCACAGCTCAGATTTTTCTTCGTGTAGGTTTTTTGAAAAATCTGTTTTTTTTTTGTTTCAGAATCGACTTTACTCAAAAACAAAAATGAACAATAACTTCAAAAATACGTACAGACTCCAAAAACACGAATCTTTGTTAGAAAAGGAAATAAATTTATTCAACAATTTAAACATGAATGTAACGCTGTTTGTCCGACCACCGGTACATCTACCCTAAATCATTTTTTTTTTTCAAATCCAGAAAATTGTGTTAAGTAATAAACGATTTCTTCACTATAAGCGTTCTAATTGAAAGGAATTTTGTATTGAATGAATATGGTCTACAGTCTACACTTCCAAAAATGAATAGATTTTTTTCAATGACCGCTTTTTCCGCAAACGGTAGGATGATTCCAGGCAATAATTTTGCTGGTGTTAAGAGCATGAATCCCATTTTCGTGGGCTGATGATTGAGGACAGATGCAGCAAGTAGGGGAAGTGTACCGTACAGTGTACACTTGTACAGTATGGATGAGGGTACGTTCGCACAATGTGACCCCGAAATACAATAGAGCACTGACCCCACACCCCCCACACCTATCTCATTCTTCCTTTAGAGCAGCTTTCACTTTCGTAATGCTTACTCCACAGTTTTTCTATTGCTCTCTCTCTCTCTCTCTCTCTCTCTCTCTCTCTCTCTCTCTCTCTCTCTCTCTCTCTCTCTCTCTCTCTCTCT
>JAUMHM010000004.1:9926909-9945336 GCA_032362435.1 Melikaiella ostensackeni
TTTTTTCAGATTTTTCATATTATTTTTTCAATAAAAAACTATGCTCCAAAGTCCACTGTCGTTAAAAGCTGTCAAATTTCCTTACTTTTTATCAGATTTTGAGGTTTGTAAGCTATAAAAATTTTTTTGGCATATTGCTTTTTGGCTCCTTAACGTACAATATTTTGACCTTTAAAATGATCCTTCATTGATTGAGCTACCATTTTTTCTTCACTTACTTTTTTGATATCAAAGCCAGAGGACTCGAATTATATCGCCGATTGTAGCTATCTTACACGCTATCCATATAAAAAACATAAATTTTCAAGTAATAATTCTTTATAAAATGATAATTCTTACCTTACAGTGATATAAAAATGCAGAATTCTATTTAAGATATGGTATAATCCTAACAATACTTTGAGTACTCGGCCTATCTTTCTTTGTTTTACTAATTTCTATTCAAATAATTCTATCGAAAGTATGAAATGTGAAGTGAGCTACAGTGAGCTAAAATAAGCTAAATATAAGTTTGAACAAATCAAAATAAGCTAGCTTGAGCTGAAATAAATTAAAATACATCAAAATCAGCTAAACAGAGCTATAATAAGCTAGCGATGAATTCAATGAGCTACAATAAATGAAAATAGACTGAATAAGCTACGTGAGCTAATAAGCTAAATAAGCTAAGTAAGCGCGCTAAGAAATCTTATTTCACAGAGTAATCAAAAATGCAGTGTCTCCTGCTGCCCTAATTTCTATAAAAGAGAAGATCAAGTTAAATTGTTTATAACCTAAAAGTCTTTACATCTCATCGTTCAAATATACTCAATTTACAAGAATTAGAATTTTATTTCTAATATCAAATTAGGTTATAATTTCACAAATCGGTTAAAATCTACGAGGCTTAACGCAGGATGCTTTTCTTTTGCAAATTTCACCAAAATATTCTTTAATTCGATATGATCTCCGCAAGAGAACTCATGGTATACGTCGAGGTGAAAGAAAGATTGAATACTAAGAGAATCACAGGTGTCAGTAACTGTGACCTGGCAGATGCAAACACCTCCCAGTGGGATGCTATCTATTTCAACTAATCTCCTATTAGTTAGAAAGCCCAATATTCGCTCTATTCAAATTATATGACAGCTTTCGTCAGAAAATCATAACACTTTTAGTATTCCATAAAATTGGATGATCCGGTGATTATCATGATTACCCTCAATGTCCCTTTTATTGACTACAGGATGGGAGAGGATCAGGTATAAACTGAAAACTCAGGTTTACACAGCTAGGATTCATTGACGATTCCCTTTCATTGAAGGTTTCTTGGCCGCTTGGTCGCTCTCTATTTTCTTGATCAGATGACAGAGTGCAACTCTGGTCTGCTCATAAATAAAGTTTGATGAACGTACTGTTAATCAATCTGTAAGTCACTTTAGTGGCCAGGGGACGAGGTGTACCTCGATCTTCAATTTCACGATCACCGTTCAAGATGTAAAACACAACTCACAAATCAGATAAAAATATCCTGAGGATTCAATATAAACGCAATATATAATTTTCACAATCGATTTATTTTCACAAAAATTCGTCTCAGAGCGTTAGCACTGCTCAGCCAAGGTTTGAAACACAAAATAATCAAATTCTAGAAATAACACACACTAGTCAATTAGATTGCAAGGTATAACCTTGGTCTACTCATTGGAAATGTGATATTTCTTTAAATGCTTGTCAAATTGAGGAAGATATCTCCCCTCTCAATGTTCAGAGTCACTTTGTAATGGACTGTGGAACCAGGGGACGGAGTGAACTCCACTCTGCTCCTACGTACGTACTGACACGTCCTTCACCCTCGGCTGGTCAGTGTCCAACTCACGAGAATCTGTGGC
Source organism: Melikaiella ostensackeni (assembly GCA_032362435.1). Lineage (NCBI taxonomy): Eukaryota > Metazoa > Arthropoda > Insecta > Hymenoptera > Cynipidae > Melikaiella > Melikaiella ostensackeni. Next base: position 9,928,781 of record JAUMHM010000004.1, read on the forward strand.
AACTGAGACCCTCTCTATCTCGATGCTCTCTGTCCTCCCACTCCTGTTACGCAACATGAGTGGGAACTAGCGATCTTGCGCTTTCCTTAGCATCCCGATCCATAGGCAGCCCAATGCTCATTTTCTTTTACGTAATACGAGGTTGCCTATGGACAGGCCTATTATGTAACTCGGAGGTTACACTAGTAAAATATGAACCAACACGCTGTCTAGTTAAACGCGCCAGACAGTCCAGTTAAACTCTGTCTAGTTAGAATTACAAGACATGTGGTATAAGTTACCAGGCATCTAGTACGGCTAACATTTCCGTGATTAGTAGGGCTAACTAGTGGTCTAGTAAAAGTAAGCAAACATTAAGTTAGGCTTACATTCACGTTTTTAGGTCATTCAAATAGTTTTCTGGTAAAATGGACCAGATGCATAATATTGGGAAATTTTTTTTTCATTCAGGAAAATCAGTATGTTTTAAGGATTTTTGTGATAGGTTTAAAAATGTACACAGCACATTCAAATGAAAGTTTGTTTATCAAATGAATTTTTCACTTGACAGAATGATAAAACGCAGAAGTAGGAAAGTGTCTAAAGCTAGAATATATGTAATGCTTACATTGTGAGACAAACAATATGAACATAAAAATTGCCAATTAAGAATATATCAATATAAAAAAATATTTACAAGGCTTCAGGGATCAAACTAGCTAGTATTGCTTTTCCCACGTCCAGCAATAAAATAAAGGAAAGAAAATTATATGAAACGTCACTTTTGAGACTCTAAATACTCCAAAAGTCAAAATGAAAAAAAAATATATTTTTTACTAAAAAGTTCTATACTTACATTTTGATTTCTCTTCGCCTACAATTTCTCTAAAGTTGGACACGCAAAATCAATATCATTGTCTAATAAAGAGTTGTTTTCGACGTCATCCTCCACATCAGCTTGAGCATCCTCGTTTCTCAGACCTTCATTTGATTCTGCATCAATCTCTTCTACTCCATCAGCTTTATGTACACTAGTGCTCACAGAAACTGTTGATTCCAGAGTGGAATTTTGTGACGTAGAAGCAATAGAATTTGGCGGATGAGCATCATTCACTGGTTTCACTAATGCCTAGAATTAAAAAATTCTGTACGAATGTTTGTTGGATGAAATATAGACAGTAATTAAGTAAAAAATTCTGAAAGTGTATTTATAAAAGAGAAAGAAATAATGAAGGCAACAATTCTGTTTTTAACTTTTTGACTAAATGTTTAAAAAAATAAAAAAACGGATTCTACTCGTAGCCCCTTGACCATATAATTGAGGCTGTATGCATTTATTCAATAGTACAGATTAGGTATTCCGAAAGGATTTTGTCAGGTTTTAAGATGATAAAATTTTTTCTCAAGATTACAGGGAAAATTGAAATTGATTTTTTGTCTTTAGAAATTTTTTTAGACTGCTTATTGATAATGAAGAATTTGGAGGCCTTTACCAGTATAGATTTTGAAATTTAATCATTAAGAATCGACGCGTTTCAAACGGGTTTTTAGTTCTGAGTTGAATTTTTTTATATTAACAATATTTTATAATATTAATCATAATTTTTATAACAATACCATTTTCATAATGTTAACAACATGTTGTTACACCTGTCCATAACTTACTCTTCAAAAAAACGTTAAAATTGTAACAAAAATAATAATCTATACTCCTTTTATACTACTTCAATTTAAAAAAAATTTACTTAGTTATAGTTATGTTTATGTAACTTTAAAAATAATTTTAAAGTGATAAAGAATAAAATATAATTATTTTAACGAATTTTGGTAATTTAACACTTTCAAACAAATTTTCGACAGTTTTGAAAGAGGACGCTATTCACCATTAGAATCCGAAAAGGAATTTTAAACATCTAAATTATTCGTAAATTCAAAATAAAAAAAATACTTGTCGCGTAATTTCCAAAAAAAAAAAACATATTTGGGCGTGGAGAGATTTTGTGTCTGAGTATACAAACAGTTAATTGTGAGACAAAAAAATACACAAACCTGTTGTTCCTGATTTCTGTACTGCTCAATATTCCTTATTAATCGAGTTCTCGGGCCTACCAGCTTGATCAGGTCCGCTGCTCCTATTTCGGTTAATGACAATAGGGACTCCAGATCAACTTCATTTTCTGAAAATAAATCAATTAGAGTTTTACAATCTGTATAATAACTTTACCTTCTTTTGCAGAGTAAAGGCCTCAGCACCTTTGAATTTTCAGGAATATGATTCCTCTTAACAAAGGGTACTCCAATAACCAAGTAAATAGTTATCCCTCGATTATGGAGCGTACATCAGTCGACTGTAGAAATATGTACACGGTTAACATTTTTTTTAACTTACATTGAATGTAGAGTTTTCTCTAATATTGGCGAGAATGCATTGTACTATATGTGATAATACTTCACGGCTATGCGATTTCTTCGTGAAAGTTGATATCGTGCCAAAGGCAGTGTTGTTGGATACATGAAAATTTCCCAGAATTTGTGTACGCCCGTTGGGAAATTTCAAGTGTCCACTCCGGCAACAGTAGCCAAAGGTATGATTTTACATTTCACGAAGAAATTGCAAGGACTGAAGCATTATCTTCGGAGCAACATGGCGTCGACACTGAAGAAAAACAAAGTTTACCTATCTTGGAATATAGCCTTGTAAGAGGAGAGGTTCCACAAGTCCAGTAGATTATTCACTTGATCGTCACGGAAGTCACTCATTTTAAAACACGTAAATGAAACACAAATAACAACACGTCACTTCACACTTGTTGCAATTCTTTAAATGGCCAGAATAACATACAGGACACGGAAATGCAAGCGTCGGAAAGAAACTGGAGATGATGACACGGACAATTAGGCAGGCAGGCTTGAGGAAGGAATAGTGATTGGTAAAGGGTGTAGGAGGGAGCAACGGAGGGAGTAAAATAGTAGTGGGGGAAACTTGCTACTAGATGTCTAGTTATGGACACCATTTGCCCCAACACGACGTATCGGTTAAATCTACTAGACTACTTACTGGACATTGAGTAAGAGTAACGAAACTTCTACCTTAAATTTACTAGACGCGCGTAATTAGTTTCATCTAATTGCCCCAACTAGACCTTTTTATCCGTGTAGATCCGTTGGAGATCGACATGAGAAATGCAATTGTGGATTCTTCTTTCAATTTAAACACTACGTATCAAAACTTCCCTCGCACAACGAGGTTTTTTCATTTAAATAAAGTGCAAAGTCGTTATGAGTTCCGTTGTGACTTATAGTTTCAAATGTTAAAAATAATGCTCATTCAATTTAAATACTTCTGAAATGGTATTTACTTTTTTTTTACTTAGAGACATAAAATTGCATACATGCACAACCAGGTCTCCACAATTAAATGGAGTGCAAAGTCGTTAGAAAAATCACAAACAAATATAATTTTAATTTTAAATCCCTCACAAAGTCACGTTCATTATCCGAATTCAAAAATGAATTGGGATAATTTCTCGATACGTATCCTCACAACAAAATAATATCTCTGGCATATCCCTAGGATATCCTGGCAGGATATGGGATATCCCGTACGGAATATCCACAGGATATCTCAATACTATAGTAAAATGTCACACGAATATCCCGATATTATAATGAAATTTCCTGCTGAAATCTCAATAATTTACTAGTGGATTTGCATTCAAGAAATGAGAAGGACTATATTATAACACCAATTTAATTGCTTTTAGGAAGTTTGCAATTGATTTTTTGCATGTTTCACATAAACTTTGTATTATTACCTATTGTAATTTTATTTATTTTACTATTTAGAGAGCAAAAACCTTCCATACACGGTTCAGCGAAGATTATATTTATTTCTGTTTTAACTATTTTCTTTTGTCATTTTATTGAATTAAAATTTTTATTACTAATGATTTGCTTTCCATTATAGAACCGATTAAATTCGTTACAGTATATTCACATTTTTAGCACTTTTGAGGTTAAGTTGACAGCAATATAGAAAAAGCTAATTCATCTGATCTTTTCAAACCTTTCTTCATCATACAGATCAGCTTGCATGCGTGAATTTATTGAAATTGATATACTACGATAAAACTTGTTTAGTTTTTTTCATAATTTTGCCAAACTTTGCTTCAGTTTTATTGAGAAAACCACGAGAAAACGATTTTTTATTTGAGGTTATGTTTACAAATATCATCTTGTACGTTGTACGTTCCACTAAAAATCTACACACAGGGCCGGTCTTAAGAAATTTGCGCGCGTAGGCAATTATTTTACAGCGCCCCCCCCCCCTTTCCCCATCCTTTTTTCTAATTTTTTATCATTATAAACACATTTTGTTACAAAAATTCACATTTCACATTCATATTTTGTATCAAAGATATACAGAGATGCTTATAAATATACTCATCCGAAAATATTTGGTAATCAATTATACGGATTATACCCGTTTTCTTGCTTTCTCTTGCGCAAATCGTTCTATAATTATATCGAAGTTAATCGAATCCAAAAGGTGCGCATTACCTCCGAAAAAGGCCAGAGGAGAAAGAAGATCGTTACATAACGAGTTTCGTAAGTAATTTTTATACGTTTGAGGACAGAAAAAGAGCGTTCTCCACTTGCATTTGTGTATATAAGGCTCAATTGAATTCGAAGTGCAACGTCGATATTCGGGCAGATTACACCAAGATTTTTCTGTCGAATGATGCGCAGGGAAGATGCTGCGGATGTTTCTTCAATAGGTATGTTCATAACCTCAAGGATACCTTTGGAGTGCACACATTCCTTACCTATTTCTCTTCCTAAGTCAGAGGAGTAAATTTTACGCAAATTTTCAGACTTGAGTCTGATTTCGTCATTGTAAAAGTATAATAACTGATCGATAAACCGGAAGCGATTGTCGATTGCAATGTAGCTGGTGCGTCTCCGTGACAGCTCTGTAATCAAAGTATCAATTATGACAATGAACGTGTTCACCCTCATATCGTTCTTTTTACTATACGTTGTGTCATTAGTACATTCATCTGGTCGAAGTTTTCGTTTTTTGCACCTTCGATTTTCGTTCCTATACTCCTCACAAAAAGTTAACTCGATTTCCTGAGCTTCGTAAAAATTAAAGCGTTCACGCAGACCCTCAATATACTTTTGCAAACCTTTATATGCATCGACGACATCACAAACCTTCGATTCAACGCTTTGCAAAAGTTTAATGACTTTGTCAAAGCACTGTAGGACATCATTTCAAAAACATGTCATGATACCGATTACGAGTTCAAAAAATTGCTGATACAGTCCATCAGCCTCAGCTCTCACGCTAAGTTTCTGAGTCGGATCTTCGGCAATGTCTAGAATGGCTTCCGCAAAGCAGTGAAAAGAAAGAAAGAGCGCCTGACAGGCATCCGCTCTAACTAACCACCGAGTGTCTGATAATTCCTTAGGAAGCGGGTTCTTGCCGCACGCTTCTACTTTTTCTTTAACCCTTGCCCCCCTCCCAGTTGAAGTACTCAAAAATGTATATACTTTTTGAACAAACATAAAAAATTTAGTGGCACCAAGACAACAATCTGCGGCACATTGACCTACATGATTGAGCGAATGACTTGAGCATGGAACATATATGGCTAATGGATTATGCTGCTGTATTTTCGCTTGCAAGCCAGCATACTGTCCTGGCATGTTTCTTGCGTTGTCGTACGATTGACTTCGACAGTCACTAATATCGATGCCTAAATCTTTGAAGTTTCTTAATACAACGCTTTCCATTCCATCCACACAATGACTTGCTAATGGAATAAATTTTAAAAATCTCTCGACGGGCTCCCCATTCTCAAGAACGTATCTCACGATAAAAGTAAGCTGGTCAATATGCGACACGTCAGGAGTATAATCTATGCTGATTCCATAATAATTACTCAGCTTCATTTCAGAGACGATTTTTTCAAGAGCATAAGAATAAATCGATTGGATAATTTCATTACAGATTCTTTTCGAAAGATAAGACACACTGCTGCTGCTTTTTGAACAAGAATTCTCAAGGTGCTTTTTGAGGAAAGGGTTGTATTCGGCAATGAGCTCTAATAAACCTAAATAATTCCCGTTGTGCTCTGTCTTGATCGACTCATTGCTTCCTCTAAATGACAGACCGCCAGTTCCCAGAAATTTGATAACGCTCAGTACCCGTCTTAGAACTGTATGCCAGAGTACTCAAATTCTTCGGCGCACTGTTTCTTTAAGTCATGATCTATACCACCTAACAAACTACATCTCTGAACATAAATTTTACTATTTTCGCAATGCTCATAACTATTTTTGTGTATATCTAACAATTTAGTTTCATTTTTCCAATCATTAAAGCCGTCCGAATTGGCGAACACTGATTCCGAACGACCAAACACTTTACACGGTAAACAAAAAACACGTCCGCGAGATTCGGAGTATAATAGTACATTGTGCTACGAGTGGAGAAAATGGTCGATTGTGAATGAGCATTCGTTTAACGCGCGAGCAAAGCGAGCGCGGTGAGAATGCGAGTTGAACTAGTGAACATACTAGATACGATTAGTAGGAAAAGTATTCAGAAGAATGGAATAAAATGAATCAGACAAATATCCAAGCAAGTGCTGCAATGGTACCTACTAAAAAAAAGGCTATAGGCAAGCAATACACACGTGTTTGTTGTGCTACCCACATATTGATTTCTTGCACTTGTGGCAAATCATCTTCTACATCCTTCGTCTCTTGTACGAACAGAAACTGCAGTACCGTTTCTTCGAATTATCTTCTTGTGGTTCTTGAATCAGAAGTTCAATATCAGGAATCTTCAATGTTCTTCTGATAACTGGTTCGGACTGTTTTGGGCAAGTGCTGGAATTGAAGCCTTTCGAGCATCCATGGGAATGTAAGTTCATCAGCAGACTTGTTTGAACAAGAATGCAAATCTTGACAAAAGTTTTGGTCGGTCCTTATTTCTCTTGAAGTAATTAAAGAGATATACAACATAAGCGTTATATGCAGCTATTTTTATCATGTGTAGAACAGACACATAGGCCACCTCTTAGTTTTTCTGTTGCAGCTCGTGTTGCTCACACTCAGGTCAAATGAATCGACGGATCCTTTAGTTTGGTTATAACACAGAATAATTTCTGGTTTCATAGTTCTTTCATTCACTGCATCATCATCGTGCATAGTGGATATGAGCGTCACCAATTTGTTTTTACGAGGTTCGTATGATACTGCAGTAACATCTTCGTGAAAGAGAAAAAAAGATGTTCCAGCAGAGCGAGCTTGGAACTCAGGATCAATAAATTCAGCAGGAAATTCGGATTTGTTTTTTCTAGCTGTTCCAACCATGGTTAGTCCATATTCTTTCGACAGTTTTTGTGCAAGCGGAATGCTGATAAACCATTCATCCATGGTAACATTTCTGTCGGTATTTTTGATCGTTTCAACTAGTTTTTCGGTGAAGTATTGTGCTGCTGGTTGTTTGGCCGGGGTAGTGCCTTTTGCAAGATACGGAATTGCGTTGATCGTGTAATGGGTTCCATGATTGCAGGTAATCACTATTTTTATTCCGTACTTAGCGGGCTTATTTGGGATGAACATTTTAAAACCCACCCGGCTCCTAAAAGCGACAAGTTGTTCATCAATGGTCGTGTACGCGCTTGGTTCAAACAGCGTCTTGCATTATTCGATCAGCTGGTCCCATATATTTCGTATGGGGGCTAGCTTGTCTGTTTTCTGCCGTTCCACCCGCGTTTCTTTCGGGTCAAAGTAAGTGCGTTGAGTGAAAAATTATGCCTTTCAGCAGAGAATATGGAATTGTGTCTGTCACCACATAGAACTGTATCATAAAGCTTCTTGACGTTCATATGATTGTCTTTTTTAGCTCCGGCCAGTATAGTTATACCCAACAGAGCCCTTAATTTAATCATCTTCATATCCTTTAATGTGGAGCTGCTCGAGTAAATTATTAGAAAATCCTCAGGTCTTATCAGTGTACCTTTGTCCTCAAACATTTTTGTTTCAGAGAGATCTGATCTTGTTTGAGCCATCTCTGTCAACAAACCGAGTATTCCAATTCTAATTCCTATTTTCTAAATATCGAGAATTTTATTTACGTAGATCCCTTTCACCTACTTTTTCTTTAAAAAAATTAAGAAAATATATCCAGGAGCTCCGAAGCAGGTGCATTCTTTTATTTCTATTATGTACAGTATGATGGTTCAATCTTGCTTTATCAATTCAAAAGAAAAATGGGCTCGCTAATTATTTTTACGAATGATCATTGTAGCTTTTTACCATCTGAGTGTTTTTAAACGTATTTATGTATCTCAAAAGAAGAGTTTTTCATTGTTTTGTTTTATTTATTAAAATCTTTTGACTTTGAATAATATTTCATCCTAACTTTCTAAATTTTGTATGGAGTTTTCTTCATATTTCTATATATCTATATTTTTCTTTCGAATCTAGATGCTTTTTGTGGGCCTGTGTGACCATACAGCTCAAAGCACTTATCTATAACATCATATATAATGATTTTAGTCAAATATAATCTGTTTCCACCCCCAGCAATAAAGTAAACGAGTTCTTCCTGCATTTCAAATCTTTTAATTTTTCCTCCATTCCTTACTTCAACGCAATGTTGCAAAATAGGGTTCTTTTTTTTCTCTTTACCAATATTTTTTAGCTGTTTTTGTAGTTCAGATGAAAGTCGTTTTGCTAATGAGTAAAGAAATAATTCCCTTCATTTACATTGAAAGGGTATTCCAATTCTCATGACGGAATTCTACTTAAAGTATCCGCTATTATATTCTTTTACCTTCGCAATATTCTATCATGAATCTATAATCTTGTACTGCCAAGATCCACCGTGTTAATCTACCACTAACTACTTCCCATGTTTCTGAACGTGTTAACGCTTTGTGATTAGTACGAATTATTTATCTAGCACCCAACACGTACGATCTAAATTCCGTTAGTGCCCATAGATTAGCTAATAATTCCTTTTCTGTCTTATAATATACGATAATTCGGATCCCTTCAAAGTACGACCAGCAAATGGAATGGGCTTGTGCTCCTTATTTTCATCAATTTGATAATGGACGGGACCTAAAGCTATATTACTCGCATTTGTTTGTAAATGAGAGGGCTTATTCAAATCTGAATATGATAGAATAGTAAATTCGCAAAATGGCGCCTTGACTTTTTTGATAGAGTCATCTGTTTCCAAGTTCCATATCCATTTTAGACTCTATGCTCCATTTCTATCATTATATAGTCCGGATAAGTAGCACGGTTTTGTGAATCCGTATCATTTATGCAACATAGATGAATGATTCAGTATTGCATTTAACCTTGTCCGAAAAATAAAAACATTACAATTCTAATTTTAACGAAAGAACATATTCAATGTATGTCTAAATAGTTGCAGTCTGTTGTAATTTGAGTTATTTCATTACTTTTACCCATGGCAAGGGTGGTTTTTTTATATAAATTATTAAAAATGGTGGGCCAACACATAATAACCTACCTCTGCCATAGGTGTAGTGACATGACTTTCAGAATCAAGATTTGATCAGTTTGGATTATTAAATTTTGATACTTCTGACATGGATAATTATTATATGCCCGTCCTGTATGAAAATTATTTCCAAATCGATTATTATCTTGTCTTATGTAGGTACGTATCATTGTTACGGTATTGAGACGGAATATTTGATTCAAAGCTTGAATTTCCAAAACCTTCATTTTCACTCCTCTATTGTTTCTCGTATTTCGATTATCGCCATCAAATCTACCGAAATCATTTTGTTGATAAACGCTGTTTTTGCGGGGATCCCCTTGCCAAAGTTTCGGATAGTAATTCATTCCGAATCATTCAGAATTATTCCGAAATCTGTATCCGAATCAATCCGAACCTGATTCTCTGAGTCTCTAATTTTTCAATAAATTTATCAAAATTTTTAATATCCCTGATTGCATATACAGTTCGAATTTCTTCTGAAAAAATGTTATAACAATCTGGAGACCATTTCACTTTTAGAGGGAGGTGGTATTAGATCTTTAGAGTTATTTATCATCTCAATGGCATAGGCCGACTTCAATGATCCTTCCTCATAAGAAAAACCATATTGCAGATCTGTACTGATTTTAAAACGAATGCATTTTTCCAGAATTTAAAAATGAATTTTTCCCTGAATGTAAATTAATTTGCCCCTACAGTAGGTACTAAGTTCCACCATTCCCTGGCGATACCCTCCAAGCATGAATGAACTACAAAATTGAAGTCGCCTCCTCTCAAATCCATGGCTCTAATATTTATCAAAATCACTAAGAAACATCAAGAGTCTTTCTCTACCCGATCCCGAGAATTTCGGTACAGGATAATTTTTAAACCACGGGATTCTAATACTTGTACCACTCGTGTTCGTATTAATTTCTCCTTCTGATAAATCTTGATAATCTTCGATAGTTTGAAAACGTTTTTGATTTTGAATATTAGTAACAGTTAGTCCTGCTAGTTCAGTGAGGACTTCTTCCATTTTCTTTTTAAGTGAGCAGACATTTTGCTCGATGACTACTATGTGTTCTTCTAAAATCCCATCTTGCTGATCAGTACTTGATTTTTGTTCTTTTACTCGATCCTTTTTTACAAACGACGTTACGAAAGCTCCGATTCTTTTTTCCATATCTACCTCGAATTCACGTCGTTTGATTCTTTCCTTTTTCGTCACTCGAAATCTATTTTGTGATATCAATGACCTACTCGTGTCGATTTGTAATTTGTCAATAATGGTTATTAGCTCATCTATCTCTTCATCAGTATCAGTTTCCCAATCATATAAATCTGAATTACTTTTCGCAACCGAATTATTTTGCACTGCTACCACATTTCTCGAGCTCAAATTATCCTTTACATTATTTAAATTATTTTGCGCGCTTCCATTTCCGGAAATATTCCCTAATTCATTCGCATTAGTTAGGGCATTCTCAGGGAAAGAATTAATCTGATCACTTGCATTCATAACCCCTTGTTTTTTATTTTCATGTTCTGATTCTGAGTCAGAAATATCAGATTTAAAAAATCGCGCTTCATTCCTTTCCTCGAGCATGGATTAAGAACATTTAAATTTCCAAGAACCCTCTGTAATGTTCCAATTTTATTATGGTTAGATAATATAAATTACTACATACCTTTGGCACTGTTTCCTGAAAATCTTATAATGATCCATAATCGGTAACAACCAAAAGTTCTAAGTAAAATAAATTCGTATGATTTTGATACATTTAATAATTTAATTCACATAGTTATTTAAATTTTCTCGCACAATGAGGCCCTTTTAGTTAAATAAGGTGCAAAGTCGTTACGATGAAAATTCAATGTAGATTTAGTTGTGAGATTGGCACGAGAAATGCAATTGTGGATTCTCCTTTATATTTACACATCACGTATCCAAACTTCCTTTGCACAACGAGGTGGTTATATTTAGATGAACTGCAAAGTCGTTACGACTTCGGTTGTAACTTTTAGATTCAAAAATAAATTAGGATAATTTCTCGAAACGTATAAAGAGAATTTTAGAAGAGAGTAGATCTTCCTCAGGGAAAATGTGTGACGCCAATTCATAAATCTGTCTTCAATGACAGGACACGTCTGGCCTCGCTGAGCCTCTTGGGAAAAGTGAATCGTTCCCGCCGTCTGAATGAGGATGCTACCTGGAATCTACCTTCATCGATTTCTTTGAGTTACGGGCTTGCATATTTTAATTGTCAACCGCCCCTTAATATTTTAAAGATAAGATTCAATAACTGTTTTTTATTTTTAATTATGAGAATAGACTAAACCGTCTTAGTAGAAGTTGAGGCATCATAGCGACCTGCGGTATCGTAGGAACTTGCAGTACCGTAGCGTTTTACGGTACCGTAGCTTCTTAAGATCTTGATGATCATGATGAATAAGCCCACTCTGAACGTCCTGGTCGCGAAGGATCATATTCAGCATTCGCAGGTATCTGTAATAGATAAAGTACTGTCAGAATAATTTTGAAATTGACAGATTTTCGAATCATTTAATTTTAAGTTTATAAAGAAAGCTAATGTATATATTTTCAGTATAAACTAATTCTGACAGGAATGAAATACCTTCCCCCCCACTTCCGCTGGCCGACCGTCCAGGTTTGGGAATCTGAGGGTTTTCTCGTCGAGGTCAATCATGATTCGATATTCATCCAAAATGTCGATTCCAATAATCCACGTCCGAGACAGGCGTGGTACGACTAAAAATGCCCACTGTACCATAAAGTTGGGTATTTGTACGTCTGCATATAATTGCCGGTTGAGGCGTATAGCTTTGCCCCCCCCCCCCAGGGGTTCAGATACTGCCACTCCTGATTGTGGCAAGGTAGGGTATCGTTTAAATCTTTCCTTGTTGGAGTTTAAAACCTCCTCTGATGTACACGTAATCTCTGCCGCGGTTTCAATTAATGCTTTCGTGATTATTTCAGCGATTTGGACATTTTAGGTTTTTGGGGTCACTGAATACGAATCTGTTATCAAATTTACGAAACTCAGCAATCCAAAATGGCGGATCTAATATGGCGAACAAAATTAGTAAAATTCATTCTAATCATCTTGAAAATTAGTATACATGGGTTGTTGGGGTCGCTGATTCCAAAATTGACCTCAGAGTATTGAAATTCGAAATGGCGGATCCAATATGGTGGACAAAATTAGTAAAATTCACTTTAATTATCTTGAAAATTCGTATATATGGATTTTTGGGGTCGCTGATTTCGAATCTGACATCAGACTATAAAAATTCAAAATGGCGGGTCCAACATGGCGGACAAAATTAGTGAATCTTACTCTAATCATCTTGAAAATTAGTATATATGGGTTTTTGGGGTCGCTGATTGTAAAATTAACATCAGATTATGAAAATTTAAAATAGTGGATCCGTTATATGGTACATATAGCTTTTTCAGGTCGCTAATTTCATTATCCTGTCAAGGAGGATTTTTTATATTTATGACATTATGAACTTTGGAACCACCGCTCTCAGCCAAACCCAGAGACACGAACATTAAGAACATTATAAGAACAACCCTCTGTAATGTTCCAATTTTATTATGGTTAGATAATATAAATTACTACATACCTTTGGCACTGTTTCCTGAAAATATTATTGGCGGATATTGTCTAAACTTTTTTTTAATTTTCAAAATTTTTTGTATTTTTTCATATTTTTAAATGTTTTTGTATTTTTTTTTATATTGTTAAATGTTTTTGTACTTTTCTGAATTTTCATGATGGCTTTCATACCCAAAATGTCAGATTTCTATGTCTAAGCGTGGTAATTCAAAAAACAGTTTCTCTCTGATGTCAAACATAGAGGTAATTTACGAACATTACAAATCCACAGACTCCTTTTCTCAGCTTTTGCTGTGCTACAAGAAGCATACCGCCGCTTATTTCCAGTATATACCGGCATGTGCGAAGATTTGGAACTTTTTTTTCAACAGACACTTGAGGTTTGTGATGATGAACGACTGTGGATTTACGTTTTCTTTCTTTAGGCTTTGATATGTTGTGACCAAATAGTTCTTCTGTCAAGCGTAGTCTAAAAGTTTTCAGCGATGGAGAATTTTCATGGTTTTTCTTCGAATATATGATAAAGGCATTTGTCACGCACAGGTCGACAAAATGCCAGAATATTCTTAGCCACCATCTTTTGGATTTTCGGTCTATCTTGTACGTTGACAATAAGTGATCAGCATTATCAACAAAACCCATGTACTTATTGTAGTCGGAACACATCACCGGACAGTATATGAGCTTCAATGAACCATCTTTCTGTCTTCGATTTACAGTTGTGGTTTCGCAAGGATCATGGTAATTAGATGAAAAATATATACTTTTTTTGTCCATCCATTTTACCAAACGAATACCAGTATTTGACGTTTGAAATTCGTATTCTCCATGTTTCATTTGTTTATCTGGAATGTTGCTCTTAGGTAATCGTGTTCGGTTTGAGCGTACTGTTCCACATGCGAGAATACGGTCATTTTTCAAAGAAATCATTAGTTCATCGCCAGTGAAGAAGTTGTCAAAATAAACGTGGTGATTTCCACCAACAAGCTCACGTGTAAGATCTTTTACAACTGGCGCTCCTAACTATTTTTCAGTACTCTCCGTTTCGCCTGTATAAACTTGGAATTCATACACGTAGCTTGATTCGTCAGCTCGTACCCAACACTTGTACCCTTGTTTGATTGGCTTAGCCGGCATATACTGCTTCAAACTACTTTGACCCTTGAATTTTATCATTGATTCATCTATGGACTGATATTTACTTGAGTTCCAACAACTCTTGAATGTCACACCAAGTCTCATCATTAATGGTCTTAATTTATACAATTTGTCATAATTTGCTTCACCTTTCTTAGGTTCTTTACGGCTCTCCAAAATGTGTAAATTGTTTAGTATGAATCCAAAACGATTGACTGTCATCAATTGACTTATATACGAATCATTTAGTTTTGGATCGTGAGACCAATAATCACGGTATGAAGGTAATTTTTTCACACCCATTAGAATATTTATTCCTAAAAATGTGATTAATTCGTCTTTTGTTACGAATTCATTCCTTTTCTTTCCTTCAATGTAAAGGTTTGTTTGCCGGACTATCAAATCTATCAAATCATCAGGAAAAAGACAAAATAGTATCTTAGATGGAGATGTTGCATTATCGGGAATGTTTGGTCCATAATCTTTTGTGAATGGTGCGTCTTTTTTTTGCCTTGTCTCGACTACACTTCGTCCCCTGAATTGTCTAACTTTTTCATCTTCTAAAAAGTCGTCGTCGGAAGAGCTTGGAATGTCGTCAGTGGGTGACTTTGTACAATTTTCATCATCTGATGAAATACAAAGTCCATCATCAGATTCATTGTCCCTTGGAATATTCGTTTGAACTATTCTCCTAGGCATTTTCTCGATACGCACAAACGATAACTTTCAATAATAAACAGTTCTTTATGGTACCAGTTTGGTGCATGGAAAAAAACAACTTTCAGTTTGCGGCACTCTGTCTCAGAACAAATGTGAAGAAAAATCCGGCAAACGCTTCTTATATAGCTGTCGGGTCCCCCTTCCGTTTTTCGCGCATGCTCATTAGAGTGAGTCAGTAGAGAGGGAAAAGCAGCCCATCCTACACTTTTTCTCTGCTTGACATCCGCGCATCCGCACAAAAAGAGGAAAAACGAAAGAGAATCAATTATTAACGAATTCAATCACGACGGTTCAGCTTTATTGAATTTCGATAATATAATAATAGATTTAAGATTATCCAGCCATTGTAAAAACCCATTTGTACCAATTTTCACCAGTAATTGCACAAACTTAATTCGCCATGTTCGATCCGCTTTTTGAATTTTTATAATCTGATATCAGATTCGAAATCAGCGATGCCTAGAATCTGTATTTGCCTATTGCTATCAAAATCGAAATCAGTTTCATGTATTTGGAGCGCTATATTGGCAACGTTATATTGCATTATCCAATTTTGAAATCCGATATCAGATTTTGAAATCAGCGACCCCAAAAACCCATATATACTAATTTTCAAGATGATTAGAGTAAGTTTCACTAATTTTGTCCGCCATATTGGATCCGCAATTTTGAATTTTGGTAGTCTGATATCAGATTCGATATCAGCGACCCCGAAAACAATCATAGACCAATTTTCAAGATGATTAGAGTAAGTTTCACTAATTTTGTCCGCCGTATTGGATCCGCCATTTTGAATTGTGATAGTCTAATGTCAGATTCGAAATCAGCAACGCCAAAAATAATCATAGACTAATTTTCGAGATAATTGGAGTAAATTTCACTAATTTTGTCCACCATAGTGAATCCGCCATTTTCAATTCTGATAGTCCGATGTCAGATTCGAATTCAGCGACCCCAAAAACCAATGTATATACATTTCCATCAAAATCAGAGTCAATTTAACGAATTAGGTCTGCCATATTGGATCCGCCATTTTGAATTTCGATAATCTGATATCAGATTCGAAATCAGCGACCCCAAAAATCTATAACACCGAAGCTTTGTGAAAATACGATGATAAGTTTCGTTAATAATGAATTTTTGTCAAAAAAAGTGCACTTTTTTCGCATTTGTTTATTTCTATCAGTAAATTAGCGAGAGTATTCGGGTACTGGAGTGTAGTTTTGAGTTTTCTAGTATCTTGTTATTATAAATTTACAAAAAGTACATTAAAATAGACGAATGTCTACTCAAAACGTAGGAAAAATGACGGCGATCTAGGTGGGACCCTGAAGGTCCCACCGTGCTTGAAAGGGTTAAGGTGTTTTTTTATTGACGTGGCTCCTGTTCGTTTCCCGCCTCCAGCATTTGTTCTTCCTGCGGGTAGTCCAAACTTTCCAGCTTCTGGTGGTTCCCTATCTCCATATTTTGTACTTTGCATGATTGTTGGCTGGACTGTTGCTTCCACGAATTGGTTTCATGAGGGGCTCGTTGCC
>JAUMHM010000004.1:9962257-9975087 GCA_032362435.1 Melikaiella ostensackeni
CATTATCGATATTTCTTATCAAAAGTTTTTGCAATCATTTAATAACCATTCATAAAATGGACGGTGGCGGGGAGGGGCGCAAAATTTTTGTTATCCTAGGGCGCCAATCTTCCTTGAGCCGGCCCTGACTGGAAATAATCTTGCGACTGCAAAGTACTCTTTAGGAGCAAATAATGTTTGACATCCACATTATCGATATTTCTTATCAAAAGTTTTTGCAATCATTTAATAACCATTCATAAAATGGACGGTGGCGGGGAGGGGTGCAAAATTTTTGTTAGCCTAGGGCGCCAATCATCCTTGAGCCGGCCCTGACTGGAAATAAGTAAGGTTGCAGGAAATCGATGAAACGGGGTAACAGCAATCTGGGTAACTGAGGTTGGGGTAAACTCACCGTGAGACTCCGCTAGAGGCAGCACGTTCGCCACGGTGAGTTTACCCCAGCCTTAGTTACCTGCAATGTTTCTTAGCCCCAGATTTTTCTGTACTCAAATTCGATCTAGGGCCGGAGCGAATCATACCTGGCTATGCAATTTTCGGACGTTCACTGTTAAATGACTGGAGCTTCATCAAAACCCTACTTGCAAAGCCAGTCTACGGATCCACCGAGACTCGAACTCTCGTCGCGAGCTAACTTCTCGAGCGTGCTACACACTAGACCACAGTTTCTATATAGATTTTCATGTAGGTTATAATAACAAAGTAAAATTTGAAAACTGACGGTAACTTGCGCTTTAAAATAAAACGGTGGTTTCGGTATGTAAAAGTGTGACGGAGGCATAAATGACTTTCGAATGAACGGTTTTCACAAGCTTCCTTTTCAATTCTGCTTATCATTTCCACAATGGTGAAGTTAAATTTTTCAGGCGACGTTTAAAACACAGCGACCTCTCACTTGATATGCATGGTCCTCGTGATAAGTCAAGAAATTGCTCAAGCGTCCGTGAAATTTAAATCTCTCGCGCTCATCTGGAGGATTCACTTCAGTCAAGAAGCGTGAGAGGAGAACCCACGCCCCCTTATTTCAACAATCCTCTGAACTCATCATACATTCAATTTGTCAGGCACCCCACAACTGAGTGTCTTACGAGATACGTATTTTTGCATGCTTAAACTTCTGGATGTGAGTAAATGTCAGACGAACGAATTAAAACAAAAATTCTTGAATAAATATTGTCTCTATCGGTTAGGGGACATTTATTAATTACGTAAGATAATGAAGGATTACATGCCATCTTCATAGCATATTTTCATTTGACATGTAATTAATTATTTATCTCTAAAAAAAGTGCCTTTTGATATTCTTTTAAAAATATTTGATCGGAACATATCTTCTGTTCTGTGTAAGGATTCGATTTTTTTTTATAAATTTTCTCATGGACCAGAAAATTAAATGGAATTTTTTGGGTCTACAGTTTTTGGTAGTGAATAATAATATATGAAATGAGAAAATAAAAAACAAAGTTTGTGTTCTAGTTAGAGCTTCTTTTAAAGATGCACAAACACGAGTTTTTTTGGATTGAGTTAACTGCACATTTTTTTGAAAAAATTGAAAGGTGTCATGCTAAAAATTTGTACAGCTGTGATCTAAAAAACACGCTATTGTTTTTGATCATACCAAAAGAATTTACTGGTTTTAAAATGATGAATTTGCTCTTTTTTGAGCAATTTTTAGATCTAGCACACCAAGAAAAAAAATTTTGTAAGAAAGCCAAAAAATGTTAAAAGTTGAATTTTCAAATCCATACACAGGAGCGAAGATATTATCCAATCGAAGCAAAACGTGGAGGGCTTACTGTTCATCAAATACAACTTTTACTACTAACTATAAAACAAAATACGAGCTATATGTCCATGAAATGGAAGGCGCCATTTCCGAAGTACACTCAACTCTCGATATACTGCGCCTCGGCTTACTGCGTTCCTAGAATTCTGCCAGCTCGCACTCTATGACGAGGGAATCCGGGGGAGAGAGGAAGACGCGTGACGACCTTGACGCAATCACACAGTACCGTAGCGACAAAGCGGGCACTCGTACATTTGTACAAAACACAGTTAATTAATATTATGTATTTCTACTGGAAATGGTTCATACGGCCCTGACTGTCTTCATCGTAGAAATTTTCGAAAGAGTCTCACGGTCAAAGTAAGCAATGCCCGAAACCCGCTAAATTCGAATTTGACCTCCATTTTTGCCAACACTTAGGTTTTTTAGTTGTTTTTTTTTAGTCAAAGTTTTCAAATAGAGGTAATTTTCTTAGTTTTCTAACGCAAAAAAAACACAAAAGAGTCTATATTTCCAACTGTAACCGTTCACAAGATACATCACAAAAGAACCATCCATTTCTGTAGAGTAGACAATTCGACAATTTATGCTTATTCGAGGCGAATAATTGTACTCGAATTCTGTTAAACTCATTGGAATTTCTTTGAAACTAAATTTAAATTGAATTCCAGTGAATTAAAAAAATTTTACCTAAATTCTAGAGAAGTTTAGAGAATTCAAGCAGATTTATGAAAATTCTAGAGAATTCTGAAGAATTCAAAGGGATTTGACGAAATTTAAGAAAATTATAGCGAATGCAATGAAAGTAAAAAAAATCCACGCGAGTTTAGGATAATTCAAGGGAATTCGTGGAATTCAGGGCAATTCAAGCGAGTTTTAGAGAAGTAAGGTGCTCATTGGATTCAGCGTTAAAAAATGCATCGAAGTCATGCTTCATTTGTTTTTAAGAATATTTCCTACCTTTATTTATAGAGCAACATGTGATTTTTCGAAAAAAAAATTTACTCAAAGAAACTCAAAAACCTGACGTGTGTATTTTGTTGTACAGTGGTTATTACAATCCGCCACTTGAAAAAAAGCGTTTTTCGGCCCACTCTAATAATTACGTCTTGATGTAAAGCGTACTTATATCTTTATCTATGTACTTAATAACTGCCACCACGCATAGTTGCTTCTTTTTCGGTAAATTAAACATCCTGTTATTTCTACTGAGCAGTGATAAATAGACAGAGAATATAGTCTTGATGGCCACACATCAATTTTCCATTAACGCCAGCCGACCTTCTGCGTTTGCCGCCATATTTTTCAATTGTGAGATTCATCGTGACTTTTCGTCTCAACCGACGAATCACTCGTTAACTACGCTCTTCGGACGATCAATAAGTTTTGACGTTGAATGTTGATATTGAAGTATAAGTTACAGATATAATATGTATTTTCTACTTTTTGAGAACACATACTAATGTGTGACGTCATAAAATATTTACAGTTTTTATATTCAGCTTTTTTTCTCTTTACGCTTAGCACTGATTTCGTTCAACATTTTTATAGAAATCCTTCCAAGTTACAGAAGTCAAAAACAATTTTATCGGAGTCCAAGTGGTACACTGAAGATGTTGAAAATTTTGCTCAAATTGTTACAAAAGCATGAAATTCGGTGTTAAGGGTTTCTATTGTCATTAAAAAACTTGTGGTACGAGGTGCCAAAAATTCTCCTTTTTTTAAATGCTTTATTTTTCAAACTAATTAAAACATTTAAATTGCCTTTACCGGCACTATTAGGGCTTTTTTTTAAATATATGCATGATATGCTATGAATTTTGTTTAAAAACTTCATATTTTTCTTCTGGCTTTCCAAATCCATGTAAAGTATCACTTTCATTCGATTTTTCAATGACTAGGCTAAGCTGAGGCTTGATACCGGTCAGGGCCAGGGTCCAAATAACATAGAGCGAAAAATTTCTTGGCAGGTGATCAGGTGGATGACAGTCCTCAGTGCAACACACTACGACTCTTGAAATGAAAAAAAAATACGATTACTGTCTCGAAATGATGAATTTTCTCTAGATGTGCACGTGCAGCTGTCTTCAAGGGTTCAAATATAAGACTACAATTTTCATTTTGAGATCAATGACAAATGAGCTGCAGCAAATTTAGAACACAAGCGTTTTTCTGTGCTATGAGGAGACAAAAAGTGACAAGTGACAAATATATGAAACAAAATTTTCAAATTTCTAGTCCTTAAAATTAATGAATTATTTTAAAAAGGAAGTGGTGGAAATCATTGGAGCGATTCTCAAGATCATATTAATAACAGTACTGTTCTATTGCGATACGTTATTAGTATTTGTTCGACCACTAGTCGCACACAATATTTTATTCAGCTACAGTGAGTAATATGTGATTTCAAGGCTCTGTTGAAAGGGGGGAAAATACTTACCTGATTGATTGACGTAAATATAGCCCTCAGAGTTCTTTTTAATTTTTAATTTTGAGGTTGTGGCAAGATGCCAGTGTTGAGCAGTATTGCCAACATAGTCCACGTTCCAAAACTTTATTAATAGTGAAGTAATGAAATTTCATTATTGTACTAGTGGAAAAACATTTTGATTACTTATGCTAATCGTCAAAAATCAGGTAACGTATTATTTTTCCCACTCGAAACAGGGCTGAGAAATGAGACATTTCTCGCGGGTGTTGAATAAAATATATTTTCCACTTGGCGTGAAAGTGAATCGCTTAAGTCGTATTTTTATGAGTCATTTTGATAAAAGTGTTACTTGTCCCCACTGTAGGCAGAGCATCGACATATTATAGAGCCACGGAGTGCTAACTGCATAAGCGTGTCCGGCACGTGTTGGTGAAGTGGCGTGTGACCTCGTCGGGAAGCGTTTGACTTGGATGAATTGGAAGAGCCAACGAGACCTGCTCCTTTCGGTAGGCTTCACACTTTTCAATAATAAAGACAGATGGCTCATCATCGCACGTGTCAGTAACATCAAGTTTGCTTTAAGTTGCAAGCTATAATTTTGCAGTTATATAATTCGTTCCGTTATAGAACGACTCGACTTTAAAACTTACTATTCGAGTTATTTGATTCCTTATTTAGACGGTCGAATTCAAATGTAATTCACAAATCGATTTATAATTCTAACAACATTTTCGTATTCTATAACCAAATTTAACGATGCGTTTGATTTCAAAAAATCTTGTCTGGCTCATTACTTTTTAAATTGCATGGTCGTGAAAGATGCTCTCCTTTGATTTCAGTGGAACTTTCTCCCTCTCCCTTTTCAAATCTCCTGCCCCTCCCTCGCCCTCTTCTTCCCCCTCACCCTCTACTTCTACCCCTCCTTTGGTTGGAGGAATTTGAACTTTTTTTTTCGAAATGTCCGGAATTTGATTATTCGAAGACAGATTCCAATTCATAAAGTAGGCCAAGTCTTAAGCAGCTTCCACAAAGGGGATGCTGCGTCCACCAATCAGAAGAGATGGTAGGGTAGCAATAGTTTCAAAACAGGGTGAGTAGGAGGGTCTTATAATGATTCGCATCGAACCATTATACAATAAAGTTGACGTATTAACCATAACCAATCTTGTACGTAATTATTACTACGTGAAGGTAAATTTCGTTGAAGATAGAGGGTACTCTGAAATCGAGGTAAAGAAAAACCAAGTGTACGTTCTTTCTTCTGCACGGTTCAGGAATGAGACTATTGGCCAAGACCCATCGCTACACGCGGTCGATAACTTTCTGTACCATTCGAAGTAGATCATCAAGAGAGGTAATCGGTCCAGAGATATATAACTTAAAATTGTCAGCATATTTGTTGAATTCATAGAGATGCAGTTTATAGCCCACATCAGTTGGGGCGGAATCGGCGAGAATCATAAAGTGTAGACTCTGAGTCTTTGACAAACTTCGCTTTTAACCTTTCAAACAATTATCTTGAATACGTTTTATAATTTTCGAATGAATAAATAATTTCCGAAATCTTCTACGCTGTAAAAAGAAATGTCTTGTAATTTTACCACTTTTAGAGTGGATCTGTTTATTACCTACTTCCAAAGTAACATTTTTTTACGCAGTAAGCGATGGTCGTGGGGGACACGGCATGGCATGAGCGTTAGACCCACTCCGTCTGCTTGCGGGTTTGATTCCCGCCTCCCACTGTGGAAGAACCTCGGCGGCCCACGCAGCGTGTTCACCTCCGGAGAGTCGTGGCGCTGGCACCTCTAGAGCAAAAGGTTCTCTAAGCACTTAAGGTAGTTCTCGCAAGATTTAACTTATTGTACCAAATACCTCAAACTTTTACAATCACAGAAAAAGCAAAAGTTGAAATGCTTATCAGATAAATTTTTGAACAGTTAAACATTAAACGAATTTCGGCGAAAGTTCAAAAACACAAATGAAACGTTGTACTTGTTTATAAGTCTCCTCTGAAATAGATTGGACTATTGTCAATACACTAGAACTTACTTTACACCACTTAACAAAAAGTAACTGACAGCTGGGAATTGCCATTTTTGCTCCAGTTTAATGAACTCAAATGCCGGCAGATAGCACTGGCGTCGCAACTTTTGCTATTTTTCGAATAAAAATTGAGGCGAAAGTAGAAAAAAGATTACCAAGGCAACTTTAAAATCACGAAATTATCTTCGCTCCATGTGAAGTTTAACCGCCAAGGTTAATGTCTGCTGCAGCGAATCTTTCACCTGGAATCGATGTATTTTTTATCTTGTATTTTATCTGTGACATATGGAGGAGATTATTATGCAACGACTTTCCAATTTTTGAATTGCCGTTGAGTCTGTAAAGGTAAACATTGTTATCTGAAAACAGTACCCTTCACATGTGTACATTTTACAATTTCAAGATGTGAAATTGCGTTCCCAAAAGGAATTTTTAACAGCTTCTGTACTTTTACCAGCGTCATAAAATTCAACACTTTGAAATTGGTAATTTTGAAACATTTTTTACAGTGTATCTAAGTATTTTATTTCTACGTGATGTTTGACCGTCATCTGAAAAATATGAGAACCAAAATAATTCCCGAAGTGGTAAGAAGCCTAACTGTTATTTGAGAAGTAAAATGGTACCCAAATGAGTTATTTAATCCAAAGCTATGCGCCTTCCGGAACCGAAAAGCGACTCAGGTTTCGATGGTGTTGCATGTACTTTCCCGGGAAGCCAAGCTGGAGCCAGACTAGATTTAGGGTTTCATGTGGAGCTAGAGTCTAGATTGATAATCAAGTCTGGACCTGGGCCAGAGCTTTCTCCACGGGCAATGGATAATTTATAATAAATGGATTGGTACAATATTTTATTACTGTTCTATTAGTAATATTCCTTATTGGTGTTTTTATATTACATATTTAATAAATATTCAATATTAGATTTAAAATATTGTTTTTTTCCCCCTTAGAAACTGACCTGTCCAAGTTTTTGAACGAATTTTCAACTGAGCAGCATGTAAATAACATGCAAATGAGATAAGTGAACCATATTATAGAAATGACAAAAACGGTTGAAAAATTGAAAAACAATATTGCACAATTTAAGAAAACGATAATAAATTTTATATACTACTCCTCTATAAGTACAAGTAATGAATATGGTTCTTAATCCCGGGATGGTTCGCCCAAGATACAGAGCCATTTGAGATCACCCTGTCGCGCGACGCGTGCCGCCCATAACGATTCCCCTAAAGTTACGACTTCAAATTATGAGATTAGGCTCCGTCCTCAACTGCTTCTATCTTGTCTGTCATACCGCAAGTGAGATAACTACGAATCCAGACTTTCTTTATCGGAATTGTTTGATTCACTTTCACTATTTAGTATGTCGTTAAATATTGTATAAAAAGCTCTAGAAAAAGGTATTATTATTAAAAACTTCTTGAAACAACTAGATGGTGGATTAAGAGAAAACACGTATACAAGAATCTCTCTTCTGGAAAACAAGGACTTGAAATTAGAACTAGAGACTTTAATTACAAGTTGAATATAGAAAAATCCCAGCTGGATTGGCCAAGCTCAATCGAAAAGTCATTACTAGTTTTTGTCGACCCAATCAAGAAGTTAATGTCCTTTAACCTCTGGGAAGTCCCAGAAGGATTCATGGACTCAGTGGAACCGAGCGAAGAAGTTGACAGGTCTCACATGCCTGGTAAAATGGATTGCCGACTTATGATTGATCGCCTGTTGGCTTGTCTGGTTGGTGCAGCTTTTTTTACTGATTTTCTTTCTTGCAGGTTTTTGGATGTGTCAGTTTTGAGTCAGGGTCGAAATAGAAACATTATTATCGGTTTTGAGTGGGGGATGATACAAGGACCTGCAATACTGAATTTAATGGCACTACACTCATGCCCGGAAAACAACTGGAAGTGGTTATATTTCATGTTCGGAGACAAAGTATAACACTTCCAACTTCCAAAAATGCTTCGACGACTCATTTTTTAATCTTAAGGGTTAGTCTTATATGCAGAACATATACAATTAGTGCGCTACAACAAGGAAAGAAGAGGTGCTGAGAAATGTGATGAAAAGATTGTAAAATACCCGGGAGAAAGGAAATTGGTACTGATGAACTTGCAAAATCTTAGGTACGTAGCTTGCATAGTATATATTTACTTAATTTTTGTAAACCGTCTGAGTTCTCCGTTCATCTGATATATCATCCTACACTACTTCCCCGCGCACTGTTGCAGTTAGAGCTAATATTGCTGCATTATTGGTAGTACTTGATACGAAACACTGGAATATGAAATACTGTATTATATATTATGTATTATTATTAGACTAAGTGCAATATTAAATAAACATTCTAATGAAAAATGTTTTAATTGTCGAATAATACAATAATAATAAATATGAAGTTTACAAATTTGATGTCTTACATTATCCTAACTTTTCCCTGTAAGTAGCAACGTACTTTCTGTTCAGCCTTTCAAACCCCACACTTTATCAAATCCTGGCTACGCCAGTCGGGAGACATGTACGGATACCCATGTAGAAAAATTTCATGGCAGTCTTGTGTCAGGTCTGGATTTATCTAAACCAGGCCTGTCTAAAGAGGAGAAATTCCAGGAATTTTCCTCGAAACTGCTCAAATCACAGATGTGAGTTTTCCACCTCCACTTCCCGTTTTACTTCACGACAGTATCCACCACTCGAACTATCTCAAGTGAGCGGAGAGAAGTGTTGGTGGAAGTGTAACATGTGGCGTTTGAGCAAATATTTTCTCTCTGGTCAGGCGCAGATTAGCTTTCCAAGGATAATAATAATTTCTAGGTTCGATCAGCAATTTTCTTACGTATTTCAATAAACTGACAGGATGTCCAAGAAAATAATACAAAAGAAACTAACACTATTAAAATAAGCGAGAATGAGTGAATCTCTGTTTTACTAAGGTGAATTTATAACGTGCGCTAGGTTGCAGTCCGGTAGATTGTTCTGATTGGTTAATCGGCAGTAGACGGGATCTGACGGACAGCACAACCGTGTACGGCAATCTTAGTACGTTTCTTGAGATACTTGAAGCACTTGAGACGTACACCATGCACGGTATACTCGTAGTTGCACCACATAACCTCAAAATCAAATAATTTTAAAGGAGAATTTAAGTGTTCATTTTTTTAAAATAGTTTAACATGTAACTGTCTATTTAAAATTAGTTATTTGATGTTTCCGTTTTTTTCTTTCACTATATATCACAATATTGTATTAAGCTAGCCAGTTATTATTTGAAAAGTTTATTTATAATTTGTTTTGTATAAGTTCAACTTGTGTAACTCTTCTGTTTTAATAGAACTCCCACGAATAGAATTGTATAGATTCTTTATAGCCCTGGTACTCTTGTAGAAGTTTCTGATAGAAAGTTCTTTCCGACTCTATCCAGTCGTCTCCAAAAAATTCCATAACATTTTGAGAAAACATTCTGTTCATTTTATTTATAACTAATTGACAAGATATTCGCGCTAGCTTGAATTTTTCGGTCAAAATTAGTCGAAATTTATGATAGGAAAGAAAAGCTTCGGATGAAGGTCTCGGAAAGAATCTGAAAGAAAATAGCACACAGGCCTATCTGAAATTTTGACCAGGGAGGAGCAGAATAAGCCATTAATAATAGAGATTGAATCTAAAATTATAATTTTTATATAAGTACAACGAAAGAAAAAATCGCAAACACCAAATAACTCGTTTTAAAATAAACAGTTACATATTCAACTATTAAAAAATATATATTAAGTTAGAATATTGATTTTTAAATCGTCTTTGAAACTCCCTATACGGTGCATTGAAGCCAAAATTAATTGAAAGCACCTTAATGAAATTTAAAAGTAAAAAGCATATTTTAGACTTTTTAAAATGTCTCACTTACGGGGGGGGGGGGGAGGTTAATTCAGTGAAAAACAGCATATTTTCAAGAATTTTTTTTCACTCTACAGACAGTGCTAGTTCATTTAATTAATTTTAATATTATGAAACAACATTTGAAGAATATTTCATGAAATTTTCGAGGAAAAATATCAAGTAATAAGCCATTGGCAGCAAATCTTTGGAGGCGCCTCGAAAGAAAGTTGTTCTGCGGTGACAGCTGTAATTCATCACTGGATCTTCCGAAATCAAAAAATCAAAATGTTTTTATTAGTTTATAAGTTTCTCACGGTAACACTGTCGAGTTTCTTTTTTTTATTGATTTTTCCACTTTTGGTAACACTTGGAAATCAAAAAACCGATTTTTGCTAAAAAAAGTCGGCAAATTTGTTATTGTAAAATTAATAATAATTATAAGAAAAAAAAACTCGACAGCGTTACCTCATAATCTATGTGTAGAAAGAGTGTAAACAATTTCAAAAGGATTGGTTCAGCAGATTTTGAGTTACAGCCGTCACCGACTTTGAAAATGCAAAGTGTGAGAAAAATGCTTTAAAGTTTTTTGTTGTCAGGCAGGTATACGAAACCGAGGCGAGGGGGAGCAACGGACACTTGAAACTCCATATCTCTGTTAGTTTTGCTCCGATCGGTCTCAATTTTTGACACAATATTCTTGAGATGTTGTACATTCATATGAAGAAATAAAAAAAAAATGTCCAAAAAAATTTTTCACCCCCCCCCCCCCTAAAGATCCTTCAGAGAACAAATTTATCTTTAAATCGTCTTTGAATATCATTTTTATTTATTTAGGGAAAAGGAACATTAAAATAGTTTCGCAAAAAGTACTTCAAATTAAAGTTTATTCAATAAAGAGAATTCAGTCATTTAATAAGTTCATTCATTAACTTCACAGGTAGAAAATGTGTTAGGGGAGAGCCGGCTATGGTGGCGGTGCGGGCCATGGTATATTACAAATAACGCCCGTGTTTGTTGATTTGTATATCAATTTTTTACATGAAATTGATTTTTTTGTTTGGATAAATGGTGCTGTAATGCAATTTCCGTTTTAAAATACGTTTTGGAAGAGTAATTATGAATTAAATGTCAAATGATAACGTAGTTAAGAAACAGTTCTGAGTAATGACATATATTCCCTGATAATGTGAGCTTCACCTTTAAAAATCCAAAAATAAAAATCACATTTCAGTCATAATTTATAGAACATTTAAGTCAAAGCGCGACGCCATACCCCCGTCACCCTTCTATATAGAATAACTTTTTAAATGTATACAATTTTAACATTAAACTAATCCAATAAGTTACAAAATGATCACGAATTCTTTGGAAGATTGATTTTATTAATTAATTATTATTTTGTTCATTTTTGCCTCATAATAACGTGAAATTTAATAAAATTCTGCGTCTAATAAGCGTCTAATAAGTCTGGAAATAATGAACATTTTTGGAATTACTTAGGCTCAATTCAAAAATAAATCTCTATAGTATTTTTCTGAATTACTAAGATATTTTTCGATTCGATTTTTCCCCTGGATTCTACCCTAGATTCAAACTTTGTGCAAAAAGGTCGCGAAATTTCAAATAATGATTTTACTCAACACATGATTTTACAAAATTCAAAATAATAATATTTTTATAAATATGACATCTTTTCATAAAATTGACATTTTGTCATCACATTGGACTTATTACACGCAGAATTTTATTAAATTTCACAGTATTATGAAAAAAAAAATTTCATGATAATATTATCAAAATTAAGAAGACCCCCCCCCCCTGGGATCGTCGATCTGGTGACAACTAAGACTAAGACATCCAATCTTCCAAAGATTTCGTGATAATTTTGCAACTTATTGGATTAGTTTAATATTAAAATTTTATACAACTTAAAAGGCTATTCTATTATAACACATTTTCTACCTACGAAATTGATGAAAAAACTTATTGAATGGCAGAACTCGCTTTATTGAATAAACTTTAATTTGAAGTACTTTTAGCAAAACTACTTTCTTGTTCCTTTTCCCTAAATAAATAAAAGTATTATTCAAGGACGATTTAAAGATTGATTTTTTCTCTGAAGAATCTTTAATGGTAATTAATTTGATGTTTGCGATTTTTTCTTTTGTTGTAGATAACAATTATAATTTTGAATTCAATCTCTATCATTAACGGCTTATTCTGTTCCTCCCAGGTAAAAATTTCAGATAGGTCTGTGGGCGATTTTCCTTCAGATTCTTTTCGAGATCTGCAACCAAAGTTTTCCGTTTCTATCAGGAATTTCGACTAATTTTTACCGAGAAATTCAAGTTAGTGCAAATAGCTTGTCAATTAATTATAAAGGAAATGAACAGAATGCTTACTTAAAAGGTTATGGAGTGTTTATGGAAACGATTGGATAGCTTCGGAAAGAACTTTCTATCAGGAACTTCTACCACGGTACAAGGGCTATAAATAATCTCTACAATTTCTATTCGTGGGAGTCCTATTGGAGCAGAAGAGATACACAAATTGTACTTATACAAAACTAATTATTTATAAACTTTTCAAATAATAACTGGCTAGCTTATTACAATTGTCAGTGGCGGATTTACCATATACGCAACATAGGCACGTGCCTAGGGCGGCAGAATTGGGGGGGGGGCGGCCA
>JAUMHM010000004.1:9975187-9988924 GCA_032362435.1 Melikaiella ostensackeni
ATTATTCTTAGGAAATTTTGCCTTGCTAGGAAATAATGTTTCTAGGAAATTCCTAGGAAATTTTGCCGCCCCCCCCCCAATTCTGCCGCCCTAGGCACGTGCCTATGTTGCCTATATGGTAAATCCGCCACTGCTCTCAGTCAAACGAAAGATTCTTTGGTTCAAAGAAATGGTTTTTTGTTTCATTGAAAATTTTTTTTCAGGGAGCATCCACATATCACGTGACGCTCTGAAGGGGTGGGGGAGTCTGCCCTAACATCATAAAGTGGCAAATAGGAGGGGGGAGAGGGTCGTAAAGGTTTGCAACCCGTGACGCTTTTCTTTTCAAAAAATAACATTTAAATCCGTGTCAATACATTAAAGACCAATATTAAGATGAAATCTGTAAACTATATCAATGTTCTGATGTGAAAGAAAATACCTAAAGAATTTAATTAAAAGTATGTACTCTCGTACTAGTATCAAATAATTTTAACTCATTATTCATTGTTCAATTGACGATTATATAAAATTACATTTATATTTCGTATTTCAAAATAGAGGGGGGGGGGGGTCAGCTTCAGTGTCACATAACATTTTGAGAGGGGAAGGGGAGGGTCACCGAAATGTCACAAATTGTCACAAGAGGGAGGGGTGAGGAAAAAATCACTAAAAACAGGGTCACGTAATATGTGGACACTCCCTTACCTAATTTAAAATGATTTTCTTCATCTTGATGTTACTTTTGGTTAAATGAAAAAATTATGTTAAAGAAACGGTTTCCTTATTTAAAGACAACTATTTTTCTGACTGTACTGCTTAATTAAGCTGACTTTATTGTTTTCATATCTCAGGATAATTGATGAATTCCAAATTAGTACAGTAATAATAATAATATAGTAATACAGTAATGTATAACTTAGTAACATGCAGGCATCATTAAAACAGGACGTGCGTTAACATCGATCAAAATGCGATTCAGCATCCCCGGCCATTAAAATGTCGAGTCTGCCAAAGGTTCGATGGTCGAAAAAAGTGCAACGCAAGCAGTGTTAAAAATGTATTCAGTATCGTTTGTCAGGTTGAAATATATAGGTAGGAGTCTAGAGAGCTCCATAGGGTTGTGCTGCGCAGAAAGGAGAGCGCGACATACATGTGTCGAACCTGAAATATGTAGGCGTGGCTACTGCAGACTAGCAGACGCGTCTCGACGACTGAATATGTTCACCCCTCAAGGACGCTCCACCCCCGAATAAGGTTGGACAAACTATGATTGGCTCGGGCCACCCTCGGCCGCCTCCACCTGCCTCCTGCCACCTCATCCGACTAACCCCTGAATACCACGATGCGCAAAAGCAGCCTCTCATTTGAGCGTGGACCGCTGGTCCGTCGTCTCTGCAGTCTTCTCAGTTCATTCTCGGATGGTGGGTGATTCGTGTGTTCGGTTAACTTAAGTGCAACAAATGCTTTCATAGTCCTGGGAATTCATCATTTCGATTATCACATTGAGGGTGAAGAAAAGAGCTTCTCGAGAAGGAGCGAATCTAATCAGCTACTCACACTTGAGGTGAATAACCATCTGCAGTTACATCTTAAATTCTGACCAGTGCTTGTGAACATATTACCTACTAAAAAAGTGTTTAGTGATGCAAGCATTGCAGTTATATTTAGAATACTAGTGGAATTTTATAGTCAGATAAAATTCCATGAAATCCATATTTTTAAATATATCTCTTTGAGTTTTAGATTTATTGTATTGAGCACAAAAAAGCAAGTTTATGCCACTTGTAATAAAACTGCTTATGGTGATGTGTTCACGATTTGTTGATTGCTTATCTAATTTCATTATGAATATTTATTTCATTTTTTAATGAAATTGTCCTTAAAAAGATTACTATGTTTCGAATGTTCATTTTTTCACAGTTCTACTGTGTTTCTTTGAGGCGGAAATGCATTCGTTTGACATAATTCCCGATTGTTTAAATTTTGAAATGAAAAAGTATACAAAGTAATGATAAATTGAGTGAAAGTAATATAGTGTCCGTTACTTAATTGAAGAAAATCTGATCAATTGAAATGTGCTTCGTGCAGACAATTTTTTTTTAAAAACGCATAATTGTTAAGCATAATCCAAAGTCTATTAATAGGCCTACAGTATTTATTTTTTTTTTAAACTATTAGATACCTAACTTAGTTGTCTCAGAGAAGCAGGAACCGTTATTTATAATGGCAATCTCACTGCTCGCAGGTTGGCTGTTCATCATCAGCACGATGACAATGGAAGATCGTTCCGCAGGCTTGGAACGCGCGGCACCTGCTACATCAACAACTACAACGATATCATCTTCCAATACGTTGTGCGACGATGGATCCTCCGATGCCTCCTACCCTCTACAACGAACCAGTAAGCGGACTTTTGACGTTGCCTTTCTGGTGGCACCGGACGAGAATCTCGTACGACGACAGAGCGAGAAACTCCGTCTAGTTTCTACAGAAAGACTATCAGACATGATGAAGGATCGCTCCCAAGATGAGCTAACGGCGAACTTTCAAGATCAAGATTCTCTCGAAAGGTTACCACAAAACCTTACGATGAAACAATATAGGAGGAGATCGCATCAGTGCACTGAAAACTCTCTCAGCCTACCTTATGTATCGTCAAGGACTCAAACACCAACCCTACCAGGACTATCGCCAGAACCAGACGTCCGGAGATACAACCATATTAGATCACAGAAAACTCCTAGTCCACCCAGATTTTCTCAGCATCCGCAAACGCTTCTGGGTAGATGTGTTGATTTGGTTGAACCAATTGGACTGACTTGCGGAAGACCCTGTGCTGATCGACAAATTGAATCGAGAAGCGCTTTCACAAAGGTCTCTTTGAACACACCCAGGAATGGTTTCAATGATGGACAGACATCACCTAGATCATCGATCTCGCCTGACAGGGCGAGCTATCAAAGCGGTGTTAGTCCACCCGTTCTTCCAATAACTGGAAATTCCCCTTACAAGTATAGTACTTTTCCTAATAAGATGACGTATCCTTTCCTAATGGGGTCCGATACACCGCAAGCTAACATCTTGGAAAATCTAAAGATCCCCCATCCACCAAGGATACCGAGTCCAAAACTGGCAGGTTTCAGGCCCGATTTACCACAAATGTACCCAAATATGCCATATAATTCGATTTCGGTCTTTCCTCCAATGACTGAGGCTCTAGCCAGACCCAGATTCCTCGCCACTGCTGCCAGCGTTGCGGGACTTCTACCACCGTCGTTTGCTGCACTGACTCTTCCAGCGCAGAATGTGTGCGCCAAATGTAACCTTTCCTTCCGCATGACCTCGGATCTCGTTTATCATATGAGGTCGCATCACAAGAACGAAAGTGCTGGTGAGGCTTCGAGACGTCGACGGGAGGAAAAGCTCAGGTGTCCGGTCTGTGACGAAAGCTTCAGAGAACGACATCATCTAACGCGACATATGACCGCCCATCAGGATAAAGAGAGCGATGCGATCGTTGATCAAGTCGATGTCAAGCGGAGGACAGCCCCCATCCACGGCAAGTGACGTCGCAGGTCGATGCCCACAGACCGGTTTACTAGTGTAAGATACCACTAAGAATACTAAATTGGTAGGTGAGGGTCACTTTTAAATATAAAGGTGATCCTTTTTCTTGTTGTTTGTTATCACGGAAAAAACAAAAGATGAAATTTACATCGATTCCGGATGAAAGATTCGCATGAACAAAAATTAACCTTGTCGGTTAAACTTGACCCGAAACGAAGATAATCTCCCGTTCTTAACATTGCTTTTGTAATCTTTTGCGTCATGTCTCATTTTTATTCGAAAAGTAGCGAGAGTCACAATGCCGAAACTATCTACCGTCGTGCGATTTAATTAAATTGGAGCATTGAGGCGATTCCACATGTGTCAGTTGCTTTTTACTAAGTGGTGTAAAATAAGTTGTAGTTCGTTTTGAATAGTCTGAGATATTTCAGAGAAAATTTTTAAGCAAGATCAATGTTTTATTTGTGTTTTTGTTACTGATTCTATATTTTACTTCAATTTGCTCACTAATGTTTCATTTGGCACAGCTGACAACGTGATGTAATGGATGACGTCAGAATTATTCTCCTAACTTCGGTGAAGCTTTTGCTGAAATACGTTCGATTTTTAATTCCAAAGTTTATTTTGCAACACATTTTATCTTTTGTTTTTCCTGTGATAAATGTGGATAAAGGCTAGGGAATTTTTTAAAATTTAGATTATTATAATTCTTGTAAAATATTTATTTCTTCAAAAACTCGCCAAAACAGATTTGAACAAATATTTCCTCTGTTGACTTGTGTTATGATAGGCACGGGCAAAGAGTCGCAGTTGAGTTTGAAATAGTGGTACTGTAGCCGTCAACAGTTTAAACCACCGTCCCTTGAAAATCGAAATTTGCTTATTTCAACGTGATAACAAATTCAAATTTAATGAAGGTATTACATATCTAAATTCACTTGAAAGAAATATCTTTCATAAAACTCTAAAATTCTTAAACCTTTCTATCCAAAAATTATAACAACTTTTTTAAGTATGAGTTTTTAAAGGTGATTTTCTTATGTCTAAAAGATACCTGAAAGGAGAAAAAATTATTATTTGACCTAAAAATATTAATTGTTCAAAGCAGAATAAAAAATACTATATTTTTAGCTACAGAAAATTGTCACTTATCTTATAGTAACTGAATTCAAATCAATGTTTTGTTGTTTTGAATTATTTAAAACATTCTAAACATACTCATACTACCTTTAAACCTACTTCTGTAAGCAGCGACTACAGAACTGTCATTTAATTCAAAATCGACCGCCTATTCATGGTTGAGTATGCGCCATTGATTCTACGCAAGCACTAAGAAAGCGCTGTGGCAAAATAACCTGAAATAACTGGAACTAACCTGAAGCAGGAAACCCGTAACAATGGGCAAGAAAGCAGTTTCTGAAAGTGTGAAATGGCAAATTGTCGGCCTTTTTATTTCTAAGAAAAGAAAAAACGAAATTTCAAAAATTCTTGGTGTATCGAGGGCTTGTGAAGAAACCAAAATTGGTTTACTTGTATTGTATTTTTACTTGTATCTCGAACGCAAGTTCTCGATACACCAGGAGTTTTTGAAATTTCGTTTTTGCTTTTCTGTGCCTTAGAAAAGCCAATAATTTGCCATTTCGCACTTTCAGAAATTATTTCTTGCCCATTGTTACGGTTTTCCTGCTTCAGGCTAGTTCCAGTTATTTCAGGTTATTTTGCCACAGCGCTTTCTTAGTGCTTGCGTGGAATCAATGGCGCATGCTCGAACATGAATAGGCCATAAATTTGGAATAAAATGACAGTTTTGTAGTCGCTGCTTACAGTCGTATGCTTAAAAATAGTATGAGTATGTTTAGCATGTTTTAAACAACTCAGAACATCGACTTGAATTCAATTACTATACGATAAGTGACAATTTCCTGTAGCTAAAAATATAGTATTTTTTACTCTGTTTTAAACAATTATTTTTTTTAGTTCAAATCAAAATTTTTTTTCTTTCAGTCATTTTTCAGACATAAGAAAATCATCTTCGAAAACTGAATTTTTAAAAATTTTGCTTGCTATATCCATTTAAAGATGACTTCATTGAATTATAATTTGTTATCACGTTGAAATAAGGAAATTTCGATTTTCAAAGGGGGGTGGCGTAAACTTTTAACCGCTACAGTATATCAATTTTGAATTTTGAATTTTAGTTTTTCGTAATTCTTTATGAAAGTATAAGTTATGCATAAAAGCCTTATTGGTATTCAGAAGCCTTTGAAATATGAAAGGAGGAATTGCAAACCACAATTAGATTAGTTATTGCACAATTGTGATGGATAAGTGATAAGTTGATTTTGTTATTGATAGGGTGATGATAATATTCTACCAGCATCTTGAAAAACTAAATGTCATACTTAGACAAAATATTTGGAAGGAAAAGTTTAGGAGAATAAATAAGTGAATGCTGGAATGAAGTGCCATGTTCGAATATCACAACTGCATTTTTCATAGGCTTCATTTGAATTTGTGCCTGATATTATTAAGAGTTTTTTTACCGTTATTAACATTTTCTTAAGTACTTTCAAAATTTTTTCGATATCCAAGTATATATTTGAACAATTTTAATTTTTAATTTCTTTCAAGACCTCAGGAAAACTTCGAACATGATAGCACATTTTTACACTTAAGATAAGTCAGGATAATATATTCTAGTTACGTAATCTTAATCTAACAATTAGACACATTCCCTGTCTAGTCAATATTAAGTAGAAAAATTTGTACATATATTATCGACGAGATCGAGAACGCTTTACTTATTTCAATACGATTCTATAATAATACTATTCAAATGAGCACGGTTATTTCGCTTCTTCTTTTCTTAATGGCCGTTATTGTCAATAAATTTTATGTATTTTAACTTCAAAATAGACGATAAGGAATGAGGATAGTTTGCAGTAAGGTTGGATATGTACCAAAAAAGAAAAAGACTAGAGGGAATCATAACTGACTCATAGTGCACCACCCAACTTAGAACATTGACGAAAAAAAGTAGCATCTAAAATACTTTTGTATAGAAATGAATAGCCATTCCTTTGTAACTTCAAAATTTCTGCGTGGACAGCAAATATTTTCTGCATTTTTTTTCTCTACCATATCATTTGGAATATCTAGAATGTACATTTTATACGTATGAGGTATAAAGAATGATTCTGTATTCAATGCTGTTCCATAGCATTTCAACGTGACAGATAGAACGGAACGAATGCGGAAGAGGCGATAGGAGGCGGGGCCAGGGTGTAAACCACGTTGGATCGCTGAGCGGCAATAAATAGATCGTAAACTATAACCACGTCACACATAAACCGTCGGAGCGCGCATAATGGTAGGAAACAATGAATGCCGTAATCGGAAACAGTGCCGGTTTGTTATCTGCCATTTACACTCCATTTAACTTCAAACAGTGAATCGGCCGGCGCGCATTCGCGTTTTAAATACATGGCGACCTATCTCCTAACCAAATCCACCCCTCCAACAGGCGGCTTAACATAGGGTTAAGCGCTTGCCTGCAAATGGCTTAATATTGTCCGAAATTACGTAATTTATTGTCACCGCTTCTCCACCGACTGCGATTAACCATTCCAGATAACACCAAGCTGTTCTCCTGTTCTCTGATGTTTCTATACAGTTAGAAGATTGCAAGGGCTGTGTAAATATAAAGTCTAAATTGATATTATTCAAAGAAGTTTTAACATAGATCTTTCAGATAATTTGACATTTTCTTAAGTAATATTTTATCTCTACCTGTGAAGAAATTGTCTGATTTGGCGCTGGCGCGGCGGTGCATGAAACGCAACACCATAGACCCAGCGTCTGATCTGTCGGATAAAATAATTTGTAAGTACGAAAGATCGCGTTGCAGTTTTTCAGTCGCTAGACCAGGACCAGGTCTGGTGTGGTGTTTGTATGCCACTTTGGAATATAATTTTATAGCCAGGTCCGACCCTTGCTTATGCTACGGCAAAATTTCTACACGGTTAGAGGTAAAATTTACTCCATTCTCCAATGAATGTACATAGAAGAATAGTCTTTTCACAGTTACAACTGATAACATATTCTGACATTTAATTGCAAGAAGTTTCTAAAAGGCTGGTGATAGTTTACACACAGTACTTTCATTTGTAATAATAATGATTTCATTTCTTATGTCAGATTACAAATGTACACATTTTTATATCTTCAATTAGTCGTTTGTATGTAAAGTTAAATAAAGATTCTTTATTATGGTACTAAGTACGAAATACTAATGTAAATTTTGGCTTTTGGATTTGTGTCGAATAATGCACTATTCCGGTAGTCAGAGAAATGAACAATAGGCCAATAAAACATTGCAATTTTTATGAATGTTTAGAAGATCTGCAAACAATATGTATGTTAGGAAATCTCAAATCGTCGTAACACTAATTCTGTGAAAAATGATGTGAATGTTCAATCAACTCTTCGAATTACATTTTGGATCGCGATATTAAAACAGTAATGGCATCCACACTGTTAAAAAATTCTGTCGGAACTTTATAATAAATGTATTGGCAGTTTACTTCCGAGACGTACGGTAACGTTACTATACTGATCTTATAGACTTCAAAATTTTTAAATATTTACAAGACATGTATTGTAATGCTCAATGGAGACTTATACTATTTTATTTTTTCCTTAAAACATAAAATAATTGTTTGTTTTTTTCGTTACCGAAAAAATCAATTATTAGTTTCAATAGAATATGTTGAAGTTAAACTCTTAGCTCATACTGAGAACCGAAAATAAACATACGGAAATACACATATATTACGGTTTGAGTCCGTTTCACCTTTACAATCTGTCAATACATTCGTGAACTGTAAATACATACGCTATTTAAACAGGTTGAATATAGTTTAAAATTGATTTTAACATTTGCGGAAAAGCGATCTATATAGATATTAAGCCGTAAAATCTAGATGGTAATTTTTATAATCCAGAATTTTGAATATTAACATTCAGATTGCACGGCTTAATATCTCTATATTCAACCTTAATGTCTTTAAATGACTGTCCCAAATGTTAATATCCAAGATCAATGGTCATAAACGGTATAATCCATTTTTCTCAGTGATTCCATTCATTTAATATAATGGCTTCAGTAAGCATTTCAACTAATCATGAGCAGAAAATTTCTAATTCGCAGTAAGATTCTTACTACTTCAGTTTAGCAAAAAACTGTTTTTACTAAAATGCGCTAGCAATATTTAAACGATCAATTCGTAATTTTCTGCTGTAATGATTAATCGATATGCTTTACAGAACAATTTGGCATTGCATCATTAGTATAACTTCGTATACATTAATTCAGATTCAGAGAGTGCGTTATAAACTCCAGCAAATTATTCGACCCTTTCAAAGTAAAGTGGTTTCCAAAGTAAATCGGTTGTACTCTAGAATACGAATCCTATATCAAAAAATATCCATCTGTAGACAGATTTAAAATTAAAGTTTGAACATTAAACTTTATCATATAGAAAATATTAAAATTAGACATTAAGCACGTTCGAGAATTTTTGTGTTGATGCGTATAAATATGAAATGTTGAAAACTGCAACTTTCAAATCTTAGTTCAAGGCTATTCTGATGTGTGTGATTCCTATTCATTTCAACAATTTACTCTAGAACGCACTGGACTTTCAAAGGATCAAAATTGTGCAGCATAGTTTCATTATCATCGTTCTTTTTACTCTGGGGATCTTCTGATATTTTCAAAGTACTCGCTCATTATCACTTTCATCAACGTGTAAAGCAACAGAATAACGAATGCTACTAAATTTATGCTTTGTGTAAATGTTCTCATCAGTAAAAAATATACCATATGTATAGTAGTTAGTAGGTTTTGAAATCAGTCGTCTTGTATTTAATCTCTAAGGTCATAAGCATCAATATCAACGTCAAATTGGTGTTTTAATAAGGTGAAAACACCAACTTATGATTGAACATACAACTTTTATAAGAAATTTCATTATTCGAAAATCATTTTATATCAGCAATCCCCATGTTTTGTCTGTGGATGTCGACATCTATATATATTTATTTTCTTTTTAATTAGGCCTTGTATGATAAGATTGTAGTGCAAGTTTTGTTTTGTTGTCTGAAAAAAATTTATTTCTTCAAAATATTTTATATAAAAACTGTTGTAACACATCGATGTAAATACCACTTTGTACATAAGCACTGTATTTATTCGAAATCGTTGTTAATGATTAAAAGAATATCAAAAGAATCAAGTTTACTTTACTTTTGCGCTGCAATTTGGAAATGTTGAAGTAGGGGGACAAGTCTATGAAAGACTTGTTTTTAAAAAACTGTTTTTATTTATTGTACAATGACAGCTAGTTAAATTGATAATGTGTATGCTAAAAAAATTAATCGCCATATTCTCATTATGGTTGCTGTTTCCATAAAGTGAGAGCATTTTTCCAGGAAGAAGAGTCCATAAATATGCCTTTACGTCTGCAGCTCGACCCAGAAACAGTATGGCTGGACTCCGATAACAGTTTTGCAAGAAGAGGATTGATCCTTGCCAGTCCTCTCTTTTCTGCTCGCCGACATTTCCTATCCTTCTCTTCCCGACCAACACTAAATCATTGGAAGCCGATTACACAGCAACAGATTAATTTCTGGCCATTCCGTGGTACCACCTTCTCTTCGAATGCCGTCACCGAATTGATCGTTGTTACTGTTTCTGCTCGCTATTGTGAAGATAATATACTTTATTTATTTCTTCTGAACATAATTTTATTCAATGCTTAATTGCTTACTTTAAAGAAAAATTTAAAGATTAATTTAAACTTTAGAGGAATTTTATTTATAAAGTGCACGGAGAAAAGTGCAAATCCAAAATCTTTCACTGAATATTAGAAGTGTAGCAATTCATTTTCACATTGATTTTTTCGGAAAGAGTACTATATATTTTATATTTGGAACTAAGCATACTATACCTAATGTCATAAAATTAGCAAACGGCCATAGACTAGATGACGCAATGTAATGACAAGTCTGAGACTAAGTCCCAGAATTTGATCGTGAAAATGAATTGCTAAATTTGTAAAACTCAGTCTTATTTCCTTACATTCACTACTTTATATATAGGGTACTCAAAGATAGATTTTAAATCTGCATTTTTCTCTGTGTATTTGCTAAAAAAAACTGCTCAGTGCGGCTGAATCAACTTCAATTGAAAGGTCTGCGAATATGGGATTTTTCTATTGATTATAGTTGCCTGACATCCCATGAACAGTTTAAGACCAAAAACAAACAAATTGCGAGGTTATGTCACAAGTGTCAGGGTTATATGTATATTCACAAAGCAACTGTTAATTATTATTTGATAATTTAATAAATTATAGTTTTATTTATTCATATTGATTCATTAGCTTCCCTTATAGATATAATATTTCGTTAAACACGCATTAGATACGAAAATCAAAATTATCAAAAATCTATCATTTTGAATTTAGTTTTAAGAAGTTTGGAAAAAATATTTTGTCATACATTAATCACGGCTAGTCTCGATTAAGTTCAACTCAAAGCTTACACATCTAGTTTCTCTTTTGTACGTGTTCACGGATGCCCCCGGTTATTTTAGGCCGAGAAAGAAAAAAATCGTACAACGCGTTTTCGAAAAAAATGATTTTTTCATTTTTAACGATAAAAAATTTTATTTTTCTCGAAAAGGACGCAAAATATGAATAGTATTTCATAGTTCAAAATTCTTCCTCTTCCTGAAATCTATAAAATTATGCCCTTACTAGATGTTTATTTTGTGTATTTTAACAAATTTTTCCGAAAAAATAGAAAAAATCGATGAAAATCGAATAAAATAGCATTTAGTTTAAAGAACTTCAACATTTTATTTTTAAAAACATTTTTTGTAACAATGTGAATAACATGTTCCATGAGATTATTAAAGTTCCTGAACTTTAGAGTAAGGAAAAATTGGCTGTTATCCCTGAAATTGAAGAAACGTAATTTTGAACCATTAAAAATCTCATTTTTGTCGAAAACGACGCAAAATATCAAAAGCAATTCATGTTAAAAATTAATTGTCTTTCTGAAATCTATAATCATTGGTTTTATATGAAAACCATTTATTTATGGCAGTTCGGAGCGGAACTTCTAACACCGCTGCGGGGCTAGTTGTTACTGCCCCGGGGTAAGTTGTTTCTAAAAGCTAAGAAATATTTTTTCAAAGAATATCTCAATCTTTTGGTAAATAGAATACAAGAACTGTATTCAAACTTACATTTATAAATGCAGTCATGCAAAAAAACGTATATTCACATTGAATAAATAACTTAGAATAGTATTATGAATACGTCGAGAATTATGAACATCGTATTTAGAACAATAACTCTTTAATTTTAATTAGCATCATATTTAATACTTATATTACTCTTATTTAATATTAACCAATATATATTAATGGTTGTTAATATTTATTATTCTTATACGTACAACTATAATTATAATTGATGTAATTATATTACTATAATATATTATATTATAATTATATTAATATTATAATAATAATTTAATAATATATTATATATCATATTATTATAATTAAAATTATAATATAATTATGATTTATTTTATACATTAATCTTATATATTAAACTTATATTAATTAATTGAAGTTTGCATCCAAAAACAAAGTTAAAATTGATATAGAATAGCTGAACATTGTTCAACGGGACAAGTTGTTATGGGAACAACGCGCCCCATGGCAGGGTAACAACAAGCCCCGTACAACACATGTGACAACTTTAGAAAAATTTTAGATAATGCATTGAAATGGGCTAATAAAGACTGTCACATAGTATTCTTAAACTTCATTCAACTCATAATCACGAAATAATCAATGACCCTGATCTTAAATAATCATAATAGATCAAAAAACAACAATCAATCGAAAAATATTCACTCAGGTGGTGCGCGACTTGTCCTTGTTCACAAACACAGGGACCGGATAATCGGATGTTATTAAAAATAGCCGACACATTGGCGTGATTGGCTCAATAGCCGAGACATACTCAGAATATATCGCTGTCTTTTTTTATTTTGACGATAAAAATTTTATTTTGCCTTTTTTATTCATCTAATTAAGAAAATATACTTTTAAAAAATAATAAGAATAATGGTTTCATATCATATGTTCAAAAATTCTTTCAATTTGAGCTCATGTTTTGAGGGATTTCGAAGGTAAGTATTTAATTTTAATTTTTATTAATAATATAATAACTAATATTCTGATTTAGCGGTGGAAGTTGTTGTCATTCAATATAATATAGATGATTATACTATTCTAATTAGAAAATTATTGACGATTCATAAATAACATCAGTCTGCCATCAGTCTTGAAGCGAGCATTATAAGAGAGCCAATATGTGAAAATTATGGGTGAGAGTATTGTAAACGGGATTGAGTTTGGCGGAAGGTTGAAAAACTACTTTAATGAACGAAAAAAATGTAATTACAAAGCTGCAAAAAGGTGCAGGACAAATCTATGTACTTCTTTTAAAGCAGAAGTTAAATTCGGCTCGTGTGCGGTGTCCTTTAAGTTCACCTTTTTGCAATAAATAAATTTTGTAGTATTTCATAGATTCCATGTTCTTCTAAATCACGTTGTCCAACATATT
Source organism: Melikaiella ostensackeni (assembly GCA_032362435.1). Classification (NCBI taxonomy): domain Eukaryota; kingdom Metazoa; phylum Arthropoda; class Insecta; order Hymenoptera; family Cynipidae; genus Melikaiella; species Melikaiella ostensackeni. Next base: position 9,988,447 of record JAUMHM010000004.1, read on the forward strand.
AATTTTTGTAAAAATCGAAAGGAATTATCTACGTTAAATTAGGGGACAAGTATTCATTTTTCAGTCAATTTTGATTTTAGTTTTGTAGTGAATGGCTAAATTTACCATTTAACATGCATTATTATTTGAATTCTCATACAACTTTGAACTTTTCTGGAATTTAATCCATTTCACTTTTTACTTTTTTTTTCATGTAGAATTTTTAATGCATACATTTATAAATGACAAAATTGCAAACTACGTAACCTATAAAAACATGAACTTAAAATGAAAAAATTTTGAAGCATGTGACATGAAATCATTATTCCTCTTATTTATTAAAACTATATTTGATTAATGAGATAAATAAAAAAATAAAAGTAAAGTGTTAGATAGCTTAATGTGTGTTTTAACCCCTTCGTTGGCATTGACGCCTTTTGGCGTCAACCATTTTTTTCATATTTAACTTGCTCCGACTTGGCATCCAAGTCCTACTCTA
>JAUMHM010000004.1:9999762-10013300 GCA_032362435.1 Melikaiella ostensackeni
TTGTAGACCCTAATGCCAATTCAAAAAACATCTTCTTTACAATTTTCTATCTTTTCTATTTGGCAGTCTCGAGATCGCTCTGGCCACTCAAAATTACCATATATTAAAGTAACTCTTCCCCGTTTTTTTTGCATTTACATACCTTATTCTCGATAAATAAATATCCTACCAGCGTAAGGTACGTCGTACCTTATTTGTCGCTCATTCCGTCATATCCATATAATATGGTAAAATTTCCCCCAAACGTTTTCCCCGTGTATTTATAGCATATTGTGTACCAAGACCAAGAAGGTCAACCGGTCCTTACCCGTGTGGAGCAATTTCATAGCAGTCTAGTGTCAGGTCTGGCCCTGGTCTGGCTTTGACTAGAACATCCATTCTGGAAGGTCTGATCTGGTCCAAGTCTGGCGCTGATCAATCCTCCAAACAGAAAAAATTTCTAAGTCCAATCAGCAATTCTTTTTACCTATTTCGAAAAACTGACAGGGTGTCTAAAATGATGGGAAATAAAAAATTCACACAATCAAAACAACACTTTTTTTCGTATCACCTTGACAGTCTGGTCTGGCCCAGGTTTGGTGCTCATCAGCTTTGCAAGATATACAAATTTTCAAGTGTCTATCCACAAAATTTTCTGTACAAATTTCTAAAAATTGACAGGGTATCTAAAAAATGAAAAAAAGTAATGACAACTATTAAAACAAGTGTTCTCTTTTTCTATCGACTTGGCAGTCTAGTCTCACCTACACCTGGTGTTGGTCAGCCTTCCATGACATGAGCGAATAAGTGACTTTTTTTTTAATGAGGCGGATTTTTAATTTGCGGTAGTTTAGTGGGTAACAAGCGCGATTTATAACTTAGGCGGTTAGGGTTCGATTCTCGGTGCTTGCGAATTTTCCGCAAATGCGCTTTTAAGCATTGTATTTAATACGTGAATACGGGTACTTTGAGAACTATCTATACGTTCAATAATAAGATCGTTTTTTTAATGTAGTTTTTTTTAAATTAACTTTTTCCGCGCAGTTTGTTCCATAAAATTTGGAACATCAGCGTTCTGGAAGAAAATACAAGTTTATTTCGTCTTTTGTTGATTATTTATTTATTTAATCATTCGATATTTATATATTACTTACTATTAATTTATTATGCACCATGTCCTATTTGCTTATTTACTTGTGACTGGACGTTCTAGCTAGCATCTGACCATACGGTCTGGCTTGGGGCTAGCCAAAAAAAGCGATACACTTTTGGCCAGGCCCAGGCGAGACCGTATGGTCCGCGCCAAGACCGGAACCTAGACGGTCTGGTCTGAGCTCGGCCAACGCCAGAAGATTTTTCCACACGAATAATTGAAGGCCCGGCGGCCCCTGAATATATAAAAAAATTTTTGTTATGTTATGTCAGAACATTTTGATTCAAATAACAAAAGGCAACCTTTTTACCCCCTGCCGATTTCGAAATCGCAAAAAGCGCTTTTCTACCCACCCTATTAGATAGTGGATATTTTGTATTAATTGAAAAATTAGTGAAGCAATTTGTTTCAAACATCAGGGATGAATAACATTCATACGAACACATTACGCTCTGAAACTGGAGCCATCTAAATCTGTTAGTTAAAGAGATAAATTTAAAAAAAAAAAACTATTTTTGAGATCAAACTCAAAAAATTTAGCTTGACTTTGTCTTAAAATATTTGAAGTGCTTAGTAGCACCACATTCTGGTTTTCATTCTCTTATTTGTTTGTGTGATGTGTTTATTTTTGTAAAGAACCACATTCTGGTTTTCAATCACTCCTGAAACGTAAACTACTAAATATACTACATCTTTACATAAATCGCCTATTTTAAACTTATTTTCATGCAATTCCATGAAAAACAACTTTGCTCATAACGATGCAAAAGAAAATAACATGGTTATCGACCCACTGAATAATTTATTGTGTGACAAAAGCGTTTTTGTATAATCAACTATACTATGATACTACATATACTATGATTATACGACGACGTAAAATTTGCGCCAAAATAAGATTTTGAAAATTACCCAGCCCTTCAAGTAGCCACTGTCTCCCATATATATTTTCTGATTCAAAAATGATAAACTGCCTTTTACAGAGAGATTATAAAAAACTGCATATTGAACAAGCGATTACGAGTTCACTCTAAAATCTACAACATTTCGCCCTGCGGCTTTTCTCTCTGTCCTTTTCAGGTTTTCCTCTTCCTTCTCTCTCCTTCCCTTCTCTTCTCACCCTTGTTAGCGATACTTCCCGTGCTCCGTGGAGAATCGCGCGCATGCTTGTTCTGTCAGTGAAATAATGACAATGTCATAGCCCTGGGCCGATTCGCCACAGCACCCTGCCACGTGGGCCACGATTGGACGCGGATATGCTAATATGGCGTCCGTTCCGAAGCATTAATTTCTACCAATTCGACCGCTATACTAGACGAATCACGTCTTGACGATTAAGACATGCATGCATAAAGTTTCAGAACTCGTATCCAGTACGATCAGTTTTATATTCGGAAATAATCATACTCTATATCAAATTTGATGAACTTCCGTCAAGTAGCGAAGTTTTCATTACGAATTATCCATGATCATTCTGAGCTCCTCTCTAAAATATGTGAATTAGAAGGTTTCTTATTTTCGAACTTATAATGAAATGTTGAGCTTCACCCCAATTTCTTACGAGGTTATTGTATACGAGAAAGATGCTGACCAATTTTTAACTTCATCGAAATATAAATCGTGGTCCAAGAGATTTATAGCTTTTTTATTTCAAAAAGTGGTAGTTTACAAAATTAAAATTTTTGAAATAATTTATAATGACTGGCACTGCAATTTTTAAAAATACAGTCAATTTATCGAATTTTGTTACGGTCGCAATTTAGAGTTTGTTCAAAATTTATAATATCATTTTAAAAATAACGACTTTTTCTGCGTATCAATTTTGATTGAAGATTGATTTCGATTATATTTGAGAAAACTGGTCTATTCTGAAGCTTTTTCTTGGGTTTCCCATTTAAAGTAGATAAATGGGGAATTTCAAGGGAGTATTTCTAAGACACCTTAATATCCAGATGATCTACATATAGATTGGTGGGCACCTTACCTTATGAAAAAGGGGTTGCGTATTCAACATGTGTTGTGAGTGTGTTGTAATTGTCAATGTAGTAGTCAATGTAGTAGTCAACTCTGCCGTGCAAATGAAATGAGGGGTAAAGCTGCAGTTCGGATAAAGCACCTGTCACTTTTTCGAATCTTTAAAATGGGACTCAAATAGCCTTAAGTCTCATAGTTCTTGTAAAAATCCATTATGTATATCGTATTGCAAAATGGATATTCAATAAACATACCTTCAGAAGACAGGACATTTGAGCCCTATTTTATAGATTCGTAAAAGTGACAGGTGACTTATCAAAACTACAGATGCGCTTTACTTCATTTGCATATCAGAACTGTTTACAGCTTTAATAAACGATTTTGTGGGAAAAAAGGTTGAGGTTGATCTGAGCAAGCACCGCAAGGGTATTGAAATTTTAAACAGCGAAAAGCGTACAATTTCCTTGGTCTGATCCATTCATTACCTATATACTAGAATTTGTAGTCTATGTTACTGCCGGGATATTCTGAATTAAAAAATGTAGAATATAATTTTAAAAACTGAATAGTTGCATTGGTTAAAAATGTGTAGAATTTACTTTTTTCTTCATCTTAAACAGCTCTAAACTGCTCTAAACTCTAAACTTCACGAAAATGCTTTTTGCAACACTCATCTCGAAAGTTAAACTTTACAAGCATCTAAATCATGTGCAAAGTAACTAATTCCAGTCGACGGTGCGAGAATAATATTAGCGCATGCGCACTTTGAAATACAGATATTTTGCACACAGGTGAGTAAAGTCGCGCATGCGCAATTTAAAGATAAGGAACTTTGCACACCAGCAGAATTTGCAGGTGATATTACAGGACTCTTACCTCACTGTTTCGGAGCAGACTTTAGCTTGCAACTTTCTCGGACAGGTGTTGCAAAACATAGCATGTGATACACGTGTGCACAGGTGATTGCTTGCTCGTTTGATTTTAGGTTTCGCTTTCAGCTCTTCGTACTCGTAAACAATCATCTATTTTGCGCACTTGTATCACAAATACCTATTTAACATCTGATGAAATCACACGTTTTTTGGCAGGATATAAGCTTTAGAAAAAATGAAGATTTGATTTTTCACTACCCATATTACGATAAACCAGGCTAAACCGTCTGGTCCGCGCCAAGACTGGAATCCAGACGGTCTGGTCTGGGCCTGACCAAAGCCAGAAGATTTTTCCATACGGGTTTCCACGAGTAAATACTGTCTCAAAATAACATGAGGATTTTCCTAGAAGGGGCCAAATAATTATGTTTGTGTATAAAAGCTATTCATGCTGTTCAAAATAAGATAGACAGAGGATGATGCTTTTGTTTCAACCCAAGTGGAAAAATCGGACTTACGCCGGACTCTACCAATGCACAGTGGGGCAAAATGACGAAAAAATGTTCAACAAACATTTATTATATAAATATAATAAATATAATTTATAATATTTATATAATAAATATAAATCAATTTCAATAATTATATTAATATAATCATTATCTAACATTAATATTTTATATTTATCCTTTACGGCCCTAACTGTTTACATTGTAGAAATGCTTGGAAGAACCTCACGGTCAAAGGAGGCTATGCCCGAGACTCGAGCTAACTCGAGGTTTTAGTGTACATTCAAAGTCTCTTTATTTGACCGAAATAACTAACTTAAAAGCTCGAAAAAAATTGTACAACAATTCGGTATCATCCGGTAACACGAGTTTATTATTAGCAGAACCATATTTTGGAGGTGAGTTGCTGAAAAAAATATTAATAAAGCCATGTACTTCTTACCTGTAAAACACTTGACTGTTAAGTTATTCCCATGTAAGAATATACTTTAAAATAATTTAAAAAATTGTGGATAAGCTTCTTATCTTACATTGATTAACATTGAAAAACGGGACTTTCCGTCGTGAAACAATTATTTAATGAAACTATTGTCATATGGTGTAACTTTGAGATAGCGTAAGTGAACACCATTATTCAATAAAAGTTTTTAATTCTTGTTTGGGGGTTGTCTTTTCAATCCTTAGGGAGATCATGTATAGATAAGGCCCGAATTTTGAGCAACGAATATCTATAACAGATGTTCTGATCAAGTTACTACAACTTGAAATCACTCCTGGAAGCCCTCAGAAAACATCCCCATGCAGGATCAGTTTCTTAATTCAGTGTAAGGGGTCGCATTTTCAACTCTTATACATTTAATGCACGGATATCGTGATTGCTTGATACCGAATGTTTTACTTTTTTTTATTTTTACTTTTCTATTATATAAAGATATATTTTTAATCATAATTCACTGAAAAATGAAGATTTTTTAGTTTTTTCGTCGCATTTTAAAGCTTATATCTTGCCAAGAAATGTGTGATTTTATCAGATTTCTAAAAAAATTTTCATGGTTTGAGGGCTGTTAAAAAAAAAGAAAAACATATTTTAAACACTTTTGACCAGTTTTAGTGAAATTATGCAGCCTTTTGAATCCAGTTCTTCGGTTTGTCCTTCTATTATTCAAGATATATCAGCAATAATATAAACTGCATATTCTAGTATATAAAAATAACAAAAATTTATAAATTCATCGGGCATAAAAGAAATGTTACGGTCTTCGCTGTTTAAAACATCGATACACTTGCAATAGCTGGGTTATTTTTTTACTGGATTGAAATTTCCAGGATAAACTTGTGTTTGTAGCATACGCAAACTTTTAGGCACCATCGATTTTTGTAAATAAAAAAAAATTATTCGACCCATCCTAGTGTATGTGGTGCAGAGATCCTAACTGCCGAAACCAGAAATCTGTCTGCCAGAAACAGTAAATAACAGCGTGAACCCTAAACCGAATTCGAACGGATACGTCGTTGGATGGCGAAACGAGGCAGACAAGCAACAAAGGGCCCGTGAAAACAGCAGCAGAAAAGAAAAAAAGATTGCTAATAAAAAGGGAGGCGAAATAGGAAGGCGCGTCCACGGTGTGGCAATAATTTGAAAAAAAATGTCAAGCGGCCACTATTGTCGCGCTCGCTGGTTTGTGGTAGGCGCCAACTAGAAGCGACGAAATATCGTCCAGTAAATCAAGGTGGTCGCAGAAGAGAGTCCTTCCGTGCGCTACAACACGCCCCATCCCCGGATGACATCCACGCTTCCGTTTTTAATCACCAAACATCATAAATACTGTTCTCTAGAAAAATACGCGAATTCTATCTGCCGAGAGTTGTATGTGCTCGGCGGAATCTATTTTTCTACGTGACATCATTTACATCAAACGAATGAAAGCATATGCGTGTTCGATGCCCACTGCAACAATGCATTAGACCCAACATCATCCGAATAGGTAGCGCAGCTAACGAGTTACGAGTCACATCTTGTACTTGTCGCACGCTGGCGTACGTTCTATAATCTACGCATATGGAGTCGAATCGGACCCACTCACCTAAAATTTTGGCGTGACGCCTCAAGAGTACATGGATCCTGACGACTACTTTGTGTTGCTGTGTTGAAATCTCGAACATTTGTGTCGTGTATTGCGATTTTTCAAATTATATTAGGTTACACTTTCTGGTGAAGAATGAATTAAGTGTTCTTCGATTCGGCATCACCTATAGTGATCTCGAACGAAAAGCGTCGTGTTCCTCACTCTTCGTAAAATTGCATAATCATCAAAAGGAACGAATGCTCGAGGATCAGAAAGAATAATACAGTGGATTATGGTATAACATCCGAAAAAATTTTATGCAAATCTTCATACTTCACAGGTATAACCTATATTTTGCGTTCGATTCACAACCCAAACAGGTTTGGATGTACGATCCGTCTGAAATTGGTGAGTCAGACAACACAAAGACACGGGAACATTTCGAGTAGTTGCTCTGACCTAAGTAATAGGTTGTACAGTACAACAGAGTTGGATGACACAGTCACCTCAGTTGGTTGGCGCAGCCAAGACCACCGTTTCCATTAAAAGTGGCTGCCTCAGCCAACTAATGGGATGGCGCCCCAGAGTCCAACTAAATTGGTTACAGCAACCATTTTACAGGTCACACTATCCAATCTCTTCTTCGAGTGTGCGTCTCTAGTTAATCGTTTATCAATGATCGTTGAAAATAAAATCTGTCCTTGGGGATTATCGTGGGACCAGCGTAAGCTTCATGTTCGCAGTCAAGTTACATAATCGGCATGAATGACCGTGGCGAACGAGGCTTTGCCGTGCCAGTGTCCGGATCGTCACACTAATCATTGGGCGCATCGCCGGCGGTCCTCAATCAGCTTTTCTAATGCGCCGCTCAAAAGTTAACACTTGTGGAAGAGGGGAGCATTTGAGATATTGTGTGCGCTGGACACAAACAGATAAAATTATCATTTACGGACTTGAAGACATTCAATTGAAAAAATTTGACATTTGGTTCACACACCCCATAAAACGATTCTTCCTTATCGCAGTGACACACTAGCAACATCCCTTCAGAAATGGAGAAAGATATCAGCTGAACACCTGTCGCGTGGATTGACCGTGGGTGGAAAAAATCCAGAACCTTCGACCCTGCTTAAATATGTCCGACCACAAGGCAATAAAATACCTTTATCTCGCTCGTGCCATTACCCCCTTGATTCGGAGGGTAACCAATTTACATTACTATCGGAGCTTCGAAAAGATAAGTTCATTTAAATAAATTAGTAATGCTATCTCTGCGCTCGGTGGTAAGGCCAGGGAGGATTAAATGATATTTTATCAATTTTCACTGCGATTCGTTACGTAGGGAACTGGTTTTCCATTATTCTTTAATGTAGTCGACAGTGATTAATCTTCTTTGAACTTTAGTACACAATACTGCAATAGATTCCGCAGCGAAGAATGACAATAAATGATGTGGCCTCGATATTGCACAATTTATATAATAAGAATTGTAATTGGAGCCTGTATCTCCAACACGATGCGCAAATACTATTTAGAGTCAGCTGAAAAAAAGATAATAGAAAAAAATTCCAATTTTTTAAAATTTACTGCTCTTACATTTATAATCCCAGACTTATCAAAATTTTTTCCAATGTATATCGAACGTAATAGAATGTAACAGAAAAGCCTCAAACACCTGACAAAATTCTTTCGTCATTCTTGTAGATTTTGAAATTGTTGGTTGAAAACAGGGGTCCATTAAACATAAATTATCGCTCAGAGAACGTTAATCAAAAAGCTGAAACAAATTTGAGAGACATTAAAACTTCAAAAAATACAAAACAAAATTGAAATGCCCGAAAATATTGAAACTATGAGAATAAGAATCTTTTCAATCAAATTTTGTTAACGCATGAGCTGAAGGCTTTCATCAATCGGCACCAAATTAATTATACTTTTTCAAGGTCCTAATGCACTACTTTTCCATATAGTTCCAATTTCGATTTCCATAATTTTGTTTTTTCGACCCGCCATAGTATACAGGTTTTTAAAACCCATCTTCCTCCAAATTTCCTGAAGAAAAATGATTTTCAAATATCTGAACTATGAGAATTATTTTTTCGGACAACAAAACCTGCGGGAAACAACCTGGGTGTCGCAACTTTTTATTACAGTCACTCATTACTACTAGAAGATGTGTTTTTAACACTGCATGAACCTAGTTAAAAGCATTTCCATTTGTCTTACAATTAAGAAGAATCCTTTTGCAGCAAAGATAATCCTTTCGTGGTAAACTATTCATTGCAGCTCCTATTGAAAAAGTCCTCGTCTTATTTTCGGACAGGATTTACACAAGAAAAACCGCGATTCAATCAATTGATACATACGGATTTCCTCGAGGAATATGATAATCCTCGAGGATTCCCGTGTGGAAAAATTCCATGGCAGTCTAGTGTCAGATCTGGCCCAGGTCTGGCTTTATCTAGACCGTTTTGTCTGAAAGGTTTGATCTGGCCCAGGTCTGGGGCCAATCAGCTTCCTAAGAATAAAAAAATTCTGTGGTCGATCAGCAAATTTTTCTCACGTATTTCAAAAAACTGACAGGGTGTCTAAAATGTTAGAAAATAAGAAATTCACACTACTAAGACAAGAATTTTTTTCTATCTCCTTGACAGTTTGATCTGGCCCAGGTCTGGCGCTGATCAGCCTTCCATGACATGAGCGAATGAGTGACTTTCTATTTTATTAAAGCGAATTTATAACTTGTAGTTTAGTGGGAAGCGCGCGCGGTTCACAACTCAGGCGGTTAGGGTTCTATTCTCGGTGCTTGCGAATTTTCTGTGAAAGTGTTTTTCAAGCATATTATATTTGATAAGTAAGTTAAGATACTTTAAGAATTATCTATACGTTCAATAATAAGATTATTCTTTTAATTCAGATATTTTCATTAATTAACTTTTGCACGCAGTTTGGTCTATATAATTTTGAACACCAGGGCTCTGGACCATACTAACCATACGGTCTCGCCTGGGGCTAGCCAAAAAAAAACGTTACGCTTTTGGCCAGTCTGGTCCGCGCCAAGACTGGAATCCAGACGGTCTGGTCTGGGCCTGGCCAACACCAGAAGATTTTTCCATACGGGTTTCCACGAGTAAATCCTGTCCCAAAGTAACATGAGGATTTTTCTAATAGGGGCCAAATAATTATGTTTGTGTAAAAAAGATATTCACGCTGTTCAAAATAAGACAGACAGAGGACGATGCTTTTGTTTAAACCCAAGTGGAAAAATCGGACTTATGCCAGACCTTACCAATGCACAGTAGGGCAAAATGACGAAAAAATGTTCAAAATACGATTCCGGCTACAATTTTTAACCGATTAAAATTTTTTTTTTAAATTAAAGCTAACTAAATTCTTAAGAGATCCTTCGAGGCCGATTAAAAAAATATATTGTTTACTTTATTTATACACAAAGTTGGCAAAAATTGTAAAATTCAAGATATTGTTACTATAATAACACGCAATTAATTCAAAACGATTGATATTAGTGTTCAATCAGTAAATAAACATTCGTAAAATATAACCCAACAGTTTATTATAAATTAATAAATTGTTATCAACAATTGTATTGTTATAAACAATGGTAGGTGATTTTTGAGTGGGTTTGGATATTTATTAAGCGATTTTCGTTTTTAATCCAATTTGAAGTAACATAAAAACATATGACGACAAAACGGAATATATTTCTTATTGTTATAAACAAATTTTATAAACAAATGCGAAGTTTGAGCAATTTTTGAGTGTTTGAGGTACTTTTTTTCAAAAGTGCTTTGTTTGACGTGGCAGTGAAGTTTCAATCAACTATATTTGCATTTCATAACAATTTTGTGATGGTTATAAACGAATTTTATAAAAAAATAAATATTATAATTATAAATATTAATATTAAATAAATATATAATAATAATATAAATAATATAATTATATATATAATATAATTAATTAATTATATAATATAATAATATGATAATATATAATAAGTATGTATAAATAAATAAAATCAATGCAGTTTGAGCAATTTTTGAGTGTTTGATACTTTTTATTTTAAACGTGCTATGTTGGGCTTACCAATATTACATTAATACAGTTTGGTGTTATTATAGGATAAATATCAGAAGGATCTTAGTTTTCTTCAACTAATAGTTCCTGAGCTCCTGAGTCTAGTTTCGAGCCTGATTTTGTTGCGAGACTTCTTTCACAAGCTATGACTGGATCAGACGAGACAAACAATTTGTGAGTCAAGTATTTGTTAGTGACACCTCGATTAAATTTTCTGGTATGAAATTCTGTGATGCGACGAACATCTTTATTTCCTGCTTGCGCAGGCTCTAAACAATACAAGTCAAAATTACCTGGATGGATATCCTTTCCACAATTTAAAACCTGGAGTATGATACTAAAATTCTTTATAAGCTGGAGATTGATGGCTGCAATTTTTTCTGTCAGCTCTGGATCTTGAAAGAATCTGCGCAGTGTTTCCATCATTAGATGTGCCACTGCCTTGCTTCGGACGATCAACAATTAACCCCATTTTTTCTCCAAACTTTTCTTAAATAGCCTTCTTTCTCTCAGCCATCAGCTTTTTTTCTTTATTCTGTAGAGTCGTCCAGCTTTTCATGAAATCTTCACGATACGCTATATGTAGAAAACACTCCATAAAGCGTATACGGACATGGAGTGGAGAAATTCCAAATTCGAAATTTTCTGGCTGCACAGGTCTTTTCTGAACATTTTTTAAATCGTTCATTTCTGGAGGATTTGCTTTGCGTATGAAGCAGGATGCAGCTGATGGTGTTTTAGAAACTGCCTAGCACACTTTTCCATCAACCACTTTATGATGTACAAAAAATTTGAAATGATTGATTTTAATGGTTGTTGGTAACAGTGCAGCAATTTCTTTTTTTATTGAATTGGCTTCTAATCTAGTTTTATCGGCTATTTCCTTTGTGTATTCGAATATTAACGGACGACAATACCTGACAGAACCTGGCCGAGGATCGTTCCAAAGTACCAAAGACTCGAGAGAAAATGTTTCAGATGATTCGAGCGGAGATTGGACATCTAAGAATAATGGTACGATAGGTACCATAAATATGCTTTCATCGGATACGCCGTCTTCATCAAATTTTTGTTTATATTGACTTTGACTAGAGGCTCCATCACAACCCCATTTGGTTATCATCCTTAAATGAATTACATTTCTAGGCGTGATAATAGAATTAGTCAAAGACATAATTTCAGGAATTTGAAGCAAACGAGATGCTGTATGATTCAACAAAGCTTGTAAATCAATCTTAACCCGTTTTTCCGTAACATGTATGACTGATTCTGGAGGACAGCATTCTTGTCTTGCTGTAGAGTTCTTTTTACAGTTTCAATATGTCCTCAGTCTTTGTCTTAATTTGCAGACGAATACACTCAAATTGATGCTTGGAAAGTTTAGCATCTTCTATTAGAGCTAAACATTCATTAGCAGTAAATGGAATAAGTTCTTCACCTTCCAATAGATACTTATTTAGCTCGTCAGAATCAGCGCACAGAAGTTCACGGATTTTTTTTCTAATGAAGTCTTTCCTGAATATTTCAAGTTTGTGAGAAATGCGACTTGAATTTTTGTTTCTGAGTAGGTTTCCCGAATTGACACAGTCTTCATCCTCTTAGTCGAAATCGGACAATCTTCAGAATCACTCTTCGAACATCTCCCACATTTTTGGTGCTCAAAATTTACCACAAAGGGAGAAAGTAACCAAATTTTATGTTTGCTTTCATACACTTCTTCTTTATGAAAAGAGGCGCTTCTTTTTTTCTTAAGAGCGGGAATGAAGTGTCGAAGAAGCTTTTCTTCAACTTATTCAACCTCATACTCCTTTATTTTAAATTTCTCTTTGATAAAATTTGTTAAAGGTCCAACACTGATCCCCTCGCCTAACTTTATACTCTATCAATATATCCGACAGGATTTTGTTTTTAACTTCAACGTCACCCATTTTAGGAGTTAACCAAAACAATACTTACTAACGAAAAAATACAATACAGAACTAAAACGAAACCTAAAAACTAATTGAAATGGAAAACACAAAAATGGAAGAATTCAATGAACCACAGACAAAAATAAGAAGAATATTTCTTAAAATACCACGGTTAAAAGCCTGTTAATACGAGCTGCTGAAATCGGCTACTTGAAGAAAAAACAAAAGTAGGTGATAACCAAGGAATAGCAGTTTCAGTCTGGAGTTAGATATCTATTTCAATAAAAAACAAATGAATGTAATATCCACGAAATAGCCGGTACCAGTCTGAAGTTAGCTGTCTACTTCGAGCAAAAACAAATGAGTGTAAACAACTGCGCATTTCTTTATAAAATTTGTTTATAACAATCACATTTTTCATGAAATAGCAATATAGTTTACAATAGTATCAATAGCAAGACTAACAAAGTACGTTTAAAAAAAAGTAACTGAAACTTTTAAGAATTGCTCAAACTGTGCATTTGTTTATAAAATTTGTTTATAACAATCACAAAATTTTCATGAAATTGTAACATAGTTTATTGCAACATCACTCCCAAGTCAAACAAAGCACTTTTTAAAAAAAAAAGTACCCCCAACACTCAAAAATTGCTCAAACTGCGCATTTTTTTATAAAATTTGTTTATCACAATAATAAATATATTCCGTTTTGTCTTCATGTGTTTTTTATGTTACTTTAAATTGGATTAAAAACGAAAATTTCTTAATAAATATCCAAAACCACTCAAAAATCACCTACCATTGTTTATAGCAATACAATTGTTAATACCAATTTATTAATTCATAATAAACTATTAGGTTATGATGAAAGGAGGTGTTTCGGGTTTTATTAGACATTAGACATTAGACCGCATATCATTTGACCAATCCCAACGGATTAAAGATCTTTCAACTCAAAAACAAAAAATAAAATTTGA
>JAUMHM010000004.1:10061489-10088598 GCA_032362435.1 Melikaiella ostensackeni
CACTCGAACTCCAATATAAGGACAGTTTCGGGAGTTGCTTCGCACTGACCTTGCCCCTAAACCAGATCTCTTGAAACGTAAACAGTCAGGGCCGTGTGAACTAGCTAAACACTAAAAACGAACTGACTCATGTGCTGACAGCTGATGGAATTATTCACTGCGATACTTCCCCCCTTTATCGCTCCGCTACTGGTGGCGACGCACTGCGGGGGTCAGCAGTTCTAGGAAGGCTTAAACTGAATGGGACTATATCACAGTTCGAGTGTATTGTCTAAAGAAAAAAATGCCTTTACTATTATTTTTTATGAGACTGTAAGAATAATGCCTTTTTTGCATCAAAAAGTACGTAACCGCACTCTTATTTGATATTAATATTAAAATTTAATATTTATTTATTTATTAAAATATTTCTATTATTATTGGAAAATGAATTTTAATAGACGCATAATTTGAAGCCTCGTTTTATTTATCATAGCATGCGATGCTTATTTCAAATTTTATAAAGGTTATCAAAATGTGTATGAAACAAAAACCTTAGAAAACAATAGGGTGACCGCTGGACCGGGAATGGGAATGTTAAGTTTAATTATTAACTTCTTCAATTTTGAAATCATTCAGCTTAAAATGCGTTATTGTAAGATCTTTCACTTAAAAAGTTTTCTATTCTAGGTCTTCATTTTTAAGCATACATTTCAACTTTGAAGAATTTTAAAATGCAGGTTTGAACACTCAAGCAATTAAAAATTAAGCGCGTTTGTAGTTGAAAATTTTGGATGAAAAACGTTTAAACCTGATCAACTGCAAATACAAAATTAATTAATGATCTTCAAACTTGAACTGTAGTTCGAATATTGATAATTGAACAATAATTGATTTTACAAGATGATTCTAAATCTGTTCGAAATTAAACAATTTAGAAATTTTTACGTTAAAAATGGAATGTTTCAGTCCGGAATCTTTAGTAGTTAAAGAAATGTAAACGTTAATTTGAAATTTTTTAATTGAAAGCAAGAACAACTTAAAAATATTTAGCAATATTTGACTATTCATTCAAAATGAGCAATTATAAATCAAATATTTAGCACTAAACAATCTGAATCTGAATTCTATTTTAAAAATTTCTAATATGTGGGTGAAATTGTTGAATTTTGATGTATAAATAACAATTAAACACTTATTTATTTGAAACGAATTCAAAAAATAATTTAACTACTAATTTGAAAAGCATTGTGATAAAAAAATCAATCGTTCAATTTTTAATGTTGCTGAATTAAAAATGCTTAAAATAATATAATTTCGAACATCTACAAATTTGTTGATTTATTCTTTAATTTAGAGTATTGAAAATGATAGCATGGACTTATATTTTTTAACCAGAAATCTTTGACCTGTTCAATTTATAAAAGTTAAAAATTTTTAATTCTGCAACTTGACGGCATTTAATTTAAGATTGTTCAATTGAAAGTGTTGAAAACTTCCATTTTATACACGTAAATTATTGAGCATTTGAATTACATCAATTAGAAATTTTTTAAGCGTCAATTTCAACAGTTTAAAATTCAAAAGAAATCCACTTCGAGTGCCTTAGTTTGCAGTTCGTTTTGTTCGCTTCAAACAAAATTTCTGTAAGCTTTTAGAGTTCGCATTTTTCAATTTACCTGACCATGACAAATTTTTGCAAACTGGGAAAAAACCGGGAAATGACCGGGAATTTGTTTCCTCAACTGAAACGGCCACACTGAAGCAATTGTTTCAAAATTTAAAATAAAAAAATTATAAATACTGTAGTCTTATGGAATTAATCATTTTCATTATAATTATTTAAAAATGCGCCTATCACAAAGCGCGATGCATATGCCTCGCAAATGCGTGCCTCTCACAAAGTGCGACTCATATGCCTCGCAGACACATGCCTCTCACCAAGTGCGACGCATATGCCTCGCACCCTGCACGCACCTCGTGCCTTTCATGTCTTACGGGTAACGTGCCTCGCACGCTAGTTATCTAAGCGTTAGCACAACAAATTGAATTGAAACGCGGAATCCACGAGAGATGGCCTGAAGTGGTCAGAGAAAATCTGAGTGGTTACATCATGCGCAGGTCCTATTAATTTTACACTGTGTCGAAGCTTCTAGAACTGGAACGAGGCGACATGCCATGCGCGAAAAAAATAGACTGCGCAGCGCGGCGTGTGCAGTGGCGTCTGTATTTATGTTTCCCTGCATCGAACCAGATCGAACCTTCCAAAATATCGATGGATCTTCCCTGCAAAGACGTTAGAGATTAAATCCAATATCGATGATTCTAGAAAGTTTGATGACAAAGAAAATTTCAAAATCAATATCTCCTCCTGTTTCAAACCCTCTAGAAACTTGAATGTGTATAAAAAAATCGTTAGAGATCACATCCATCAACGTTTTTAGAACGTTCGTCACTTATGTCAAAGACCTATGCAGATAGAAATTTCTACTCGGTCGGTATTGCAGGGATCAATCTCGTTCATAGAGTCAAGATAACATGTCACTGTCCTACTTTACCGACAGTTAATTCACTGACTATCCGTAACTGACCAGCTACTGTTTTACCAACATTTAGCCTGGAACAAAACAGTGACACGGAACCCGTTCAGATGTACTACTAACAATAACAAATTGCTCAAAAAATTTATTTTTACCTCTAATTATCAACAGAATGTAATATTATATGTATTAGAAACTTTTCAGGACCCGAAATAATTCGAGTACCTGACACAATTCGAGTACCTAACTGCCATGTACAACCATATTCACACCTCCTAATGCAGTCGACAAATCTCTGCTGTATTTTTATCCAATTTTAAGATAAAAAGCTTGGAGTTTTTTTGTGTTCTCAGTCACTAGTCTGATGTCTCAGAGCTTGTAAGGATATTATAATAATACATATGATGTCAATACTGCTGTTCTGATAAAGGAACGTGACGTCTGCAGTTTGACATAAGGGACACCTTCGCATTTTTAGCTATATTTTTGTACTTTTTCTTGTCATCTTAAGCATCATAACTCAGCGTCAAGTAAACAAACATTGTAATCATGCCACACATGGAGCGCATGCTTACATTTGAATTTATATTTTCTTCTTATCAAGCACGTTCACTGCTATAGATAACTTTGGCACGCTTCATCTAACATCGCATCACAGAAAAAAAACTAATGTTAATTTGAACTCAAAGAATAGAACTTAATTACTACATTTTTTACAAGAGCGGCTTTTTAAAAATGAATACTCTGTTTAAAGTTTTCTAAACTTCGAGAAATTTATTTTTCATTCCCAAAATTTTCAGTAATTTATAGTAATTTATCGGTAATTTATGGTAATTTATCAGTGATTTATGGTAACTTGTTTTACTAGATAGTCAACGAAATCCCATCTTACGTTTGCAGAGTTGTCTCTTCTAGTTGCAAACTTCTTTATATAAAATCTTACTTTGTTACATTCTCATCACTTTAATAAATGGCATTACTATATGAACTTTGATCCATCCAGTTTTCCTCGATTTTCGGGGTTTTGACCCTCCTGAGTCAGAAAAAACGACCTTACGACAATGACTAAATGTCGGTCTGTCGGCTAGTCTGCGGTTTGACGGCACGTTAACTTTCGAAGGAATTTTTCAATCAGTTCCTTTTTTACACTGTTTTTTTGATCACAAAATATAAGTTGAGTCCATTAGTCAGCCTTCTATCCACAATATTTACGGCAATATTTATATTCAAATAATATTTAATATTCAGTCAAAAAATTTGTTTAATTAAAGGCTTAGTAGATAGATGTATACAATTAAGTAATGTAAAATTTAGAAACAAAATTTAGATAACTTAAAAGTTATTTTATTGCAGAATAATTGTCTACTTCCGTTAATAGATGGCGTCATAAAAGAAAGAATTCATGAAATTTACAATAGTATACACAAAAATAATAAGCAAAAAAAATTGTTAGAAAAATACAAAAAAAACTGATTTAAAGGTTACATTACCTTTTGTTCAAGACCTTTCTGAAAGACTGAGATGTTCTTTACAAAAATTTAATATTAAAATTTATTTTAAACATATCCACACTCTGGATAATTTCGTTTTGAATAAAAAATATTTTGAAAAGATTGAAAATTCATCAAGCCTCATATACTTAATAAAATGCACTGGTTGCAATAAAGTCTACATCGGAGAAACTTGTAGAAGATTAAAAACAAGAGTTGCCGAACATAAAAGAGATTGTGAAATCGGAAATTTAAACACAGGTCTGTCTCAACACTCATGGAATTTTAATCATTTTTTAAAATTTGACTTTAATAACATAAGAATTTTAGCAAGAGAACAAAACACTCATAAACGGCGACTTATTGAATCTATTTTTATAAAAATATGAACTAAAATTTCAATCAATCTTCAGGCTAAAGTACTGTATTTTAATCAGATGTATCAATGCATTGTACATCAAACTTGATATCATAACATAAAAATTAAACAAGAAAAATTATTTCACAATTTTGAATCCATGAGCTATGACGCGCTTTTCTCATCTGTGGTTCAATTGAAAATTTGACCTAATCATTCTCGTCCATTTAGTATCATCTATAGCATCAATGTAAATGTCAGTTCATTGTCTTGTTTTGTCATCGTCCTAATAATTATTTGGAATTTTCTTCCTTTAAAAATGTAATGTAACTGGTTTGGAGACTCTCGAAACAATTTTTTTGAGGCTACAATTTTGAAAATAACTTATGTTTTTTCAGCATAAGCGTTAAATCTTTACTTCATCGAACTTTGTTATATTTAAAGGATTCTGACTCTAAAATGTATCTTTTCTGACTCTGCATAATTAACGTCAGGTAATAACAAACAAACAAAATTTATGACACTCAGTAGGTAATTTGTATTTTAGTTTTAATTTATTACGAAAACACTATTTATTTTAGAGTGGAAAACTTTCCTGATGAAG
Source organism: Melikaiella ostensackeni (assembly GCA_032362435.1). Taxonomy (NCBI): domain Eukaryota; kingdom Metazoa; phylum Arthropoda; class Insecta; order Hymenoptera; family Cynipidae; genus Melikaiella; species Melikaiella ostensackeni. The sequence goes on from JAUMHM010000004.1 coordinate 10,066,461, forward strand.
ACCCGCATTGAGAGCCGAAACGTCGAAAATAAAAACGATGTTTTTTAACAACTAGAATCGTTTTTTCTGTTCGTATTAATGGGACCGTAAGACCGAAGAAAGAAAACCTTATTAAATTTTGAAATTACATCAACGGTCGAAGAAAAGGGAGAAACAACTTGGAGTCTCGCTCAAAAATGTTGGTTTGGATACTTTATAATATTTACGGCTTTTGCAATGAAAAATAAAAGTCAGAAAATTGAAAATTCAACTTAAAAGCTAAACTATGGGAGAAACAATAGAAGATAAAAAAAATATTCATCTAAAAAAGACGTCCGAAATCACGTGTAAGCTTTTTTATAGCGCCGATAGTTTGCGTTTTAAATGTGGAAAATGCCACAACAAATAAAAAGTTCAAATTTGTTTTTAAAAAACACAAGATACGATAGAAATTGCAGAAGCAAAGTTTCTCGTCATGGAAAGACCCACAATTCTCAGGCAACACAATTGCGTGTAGGTATGGTGAGGCGGTAATGAATGTTTTTCGAAATGTTATCAATGCCACTGACTTAAGTGAGTCAGTAGTGACATAGATACTGAGACTTTACTTAGAGTGCCGTTCCAGGCAATAATGTAGTAGCTCCATATGACGTAATATGAAGGTAATTTAAAAATGTGCCACAATATAACCTCCAGAAATATATCATCCAGATAAAAAAAAAATATTTAATTAACCGCCCGACAGTTAAAAATACCATTTGAAAGACCTTGGACTCTTTTCTTCTACTAATAAGATATCACGAAAAACAACTACGATCTAAAAAGTCGGCCAAGTACAATGTTATCTGTATGCAAATGAATTTTGTGATATCTATTTTGGCCAAGCAGTTAGAAATAAAGATGAGATTCAAGTCATTTTATCTCCCTAAAAATTTCGTGTTGGTCTCGAGTCTTTTTCTACCGAAGTATCGATTTTCAAAATATTCCAAAAGATTGTTATTTTGAGGTTTGGTTGAACAAGGTAACGACTAAGATGCATTTGCCTAAATATTTTCAAATTCACATTTCTAGCAGTCGAATCGCAAAAACCAATGCGAAATTTTCAGGGAATAAAATGAAGACCTGACTTACATATAATGTAAAACCTGGATTCTTTAATTTTCCTTCTTACGAGTCATTTATCCACGAAAATGAACAAAACCTAGGTCCGTTCCTCTAGCGCCTCCACAATGGAATTTGAACACTTTTTATTCGCGAATTTTGGGCTACTTTGGGCTATTTTTGTGCACCAATGCCAATTTTTGGGCTATTTTATTTTTTTTAAAGCGACATTTGGGTGGAGGTGCTGGCCGCCAGCACCTCTATTACAGGAAACTTAAGAAATTGAAAAAATCAAACACACCAGAATTTTGGGCTATTCTTCAGCTCTCCAAACCACCCAAAACTAATATAACAAAATCAATCCCTAACACTAAAAAAACATTACAAATTTAACACTAATTAAAAAATTAAATATGAAACCCGAAAAAGTGTGTCAGAAATTTATGCTTCATTAGGGCTTCACAAGAACAGCAAAAATTCTCAAATTAAAAAAAATCACAGCCGAACCCACTGTAATAATCAACAACCGTAAAAAAATCACCCCCGGTTAATTAACTGAGCCCCATCTCAGCTGCCTTCAACTGAAATAGTCAAAATATTTTCAAATTAAAAATAATCGTAACAATCACCTTCAAGAAACCACCCCTACCACATTTAGCAAACCCCATCCTAGCTGCCTTTCAGGCTCGGACTGGGGGTCCTAAGGACCCACCGGGCAATGAGCCAAAGTCGGGGGCCCCGGTACGTGCGTTTTCAGAATTCACTTGGGTAAAACCAAGTCAGAGGAGGTTTGTTAAGGGGCCCCTAGAGACAAAAATGAAGCACTGTGATAAAAAATTACAGACCGAAATTGTCGAAGCCCGAAGGGGCCCCCGTAAATTGAGGGCCTCAGCATATGTGGAAATCGAATGCAGAAATGAGAAAAATAAAAAAAAAGAAGCCTTTGATGAAGAGCCCCCTATATGGGACGAGAGACGATGTTCAACGAAGCGTGAAACACCAGCAGCGTATAGATAAAGGCGCAGTGCGCGTGTGCTAAGGTTCGAACTTACGTTCGGAGATTGCGTAATATTAGGAAATGATTCACACGTCCCTGACTGTTTAAGTTTCGAAGGTACTGCTTTAGTCCCAAGGCCAGTGCGAAGCAACTCCCGAAACTGTCCTTATATTGGAGTTCGAGTGTAGTGTGAATTTTACAGTGTCTGTTTATACTGTGAAAATCTGAAAAAGATTATTTTTTAGCACAGTCATGTCGATGTGATACAAGGGGGTTGATTTTTAACGTTAAGAGTTGGAGCCCAAAAATATGAGACCCTATTGGCACTGTCAAATACTAAAAAATATTATTTTTCAGCAAATTCATATCTACGTGGTACAGAGGGGTTACTTTTTAGCGTTAAGGGTTGGGGCTTGAAAATCAAGTTTGCTGTTTTTGAGAAGTACAAAAATCAGAGACTCTTTTATCATTGAAATATTCTGAAAAAGATAATTTTTTGGCAAAGTTATATCTGCGTTTTACAAAAGGGGTAGCTTTCACCCACAAGGCTTGGAGCCCAAAAATCAAAGTTGCTATTTTTGAGGAGCCCAAAAGTCAGAGACTATATTAACATTGAAAAATTCAAAAAAAGATTATTTTTTGGCAAAGTCAATATCTGCGTGGTACAGAGGGGTTGCTTTTTGGCGTTAAGGGCTGAAACCCGAGAATCGGGGTTGGTATTTTTGAGGATCACGAAAATTAGAGATTCTGTTGACTCTGTAAAATTATGAAAAACATTATTTTTTGGCCAAAATAGGGCGCTTTTTGACATCAGGGGTTGAAGCCCAAAAATCTGAGTTGGTATTTTTCAACAGCAAAAATGATGCCCACAAATTGAGCGTGCTTTATTTTTTGAAATGTTGAGCTTTTCTTTCAAGGGATGATTTTGAAACGTAAGGATTGTTTTTCTGTGTTTGAATTTCAGGAAATTCAGGAGCCTTAAAAACCCCCAAAAATATAGCGGTATTCAGATTGCGAAAAATTGAATATCTTGGAAGAGGGTTGATTTTTGGACTCGAGGGTGTTTTCAGGGTAATTGGATTTTGCGAATTTCAAGAGCCCAGAAAAAGTCGAAAATTCTGGTGAAATTCAATCTTGTTTATTTTGATATTTTAGGTAGTGGAGGTGCTACCACCACAAGCTGAGCTTTGAAGAATGCTGAAATTCGATTTTGGAGGGACTAGCTTAACGGACCTAAAAAAATGTGAAATAAAAAATAATCGCACCAGTCGACTTCGTCAAACCGTAGTAGATATCACCAATCCCACAATCGTATTCAGCAACCCCAAAAAACAAACCCTACCACAATGTTTGTACCCCATCTCATCTGCCTTCAGGTAAAAACGCTCAAAAAATTTCAAATTGAAAACAATCAAACTATTCACCTTGACCAGTCTCTAGTGGATATCCCCAACCCCATAGTGTTAGTCAGCAACTTCAAGACACTACCTCTACCACATTTAGTGAACCCCATCTCAGCTGCTTTCAAGCAAAACAGCTAACAAAAATTCAAATTAAAAGTAATCATTCCAGTCACCTTCACAAGACTCTACATGATATCACAAATTCCATAGTAATAATCAGCAACCCCAAGAAACCACCCCTACCACATTTAGCGAATTCCATCTTAGCTACCTTCAAGTAAAAGAGTCAAAAAAAAAAAAATTAATTAAAAGTAATCACTCCAGTCACCTTCACACGACTCTAATGGAAATCCTTAGCCCCACAGTGATAATAAGTAACCCCAAGGCGGCTGAGATTGGTTTGCTAAATGTGGTAGGGTTGAATTCTTGAGGCTGCTGATTTTCACTGTGTGGTTGGGAATATCCACTAGAATTTTGTAGAGTTAACGGCAGTGATTACTTTTAATTTGAATTCTTTTTTGGTTGTTTCACTTGTGGGCAGCTGAGATGGGGTCTGTTGAATGTGGTAAGAGTGGTTTTCTGGGGTTGCTGATTATGATTGTGGAGTTGGTGATATCTAGTAGAGGCTGACAAAGGTGACTGGTGCGATTATATTTTATTTGAAATTTTTTTAGCTGTTTTACTTAAAGGCAGCTGAGTTAGGGTTCGATAAATGGGGTGGGGGTGGATTCGTGGGGCTGCTGATTATCACTGTGGGATTGGTGATATCCACTAAAGTCTTGTGAAGATGACTAGAGTGATTACTTCAAATTTGAATTTTTTTGGCGTTTTGCTTAAAGGCAGCTGAGATGGGGTACGCTGAATGTGGTGGGGGTTCCCAAAAATAGCCCCAAAATAGCCCAAAATTCTGATATGCTTATATTTATGTCTAGCGCATATTTCATTTTGAGGGTAGTTTTTTGGCGATAAAGATTTTTTTTGAAAATTAATTTTTGCAGTTTTGGCGAGACTAAATAAGCCCGAAATTTTTGTGCGTTTGATTTTTTCAGTTTCTTGAATATCCTGTAGTGGAGTTGCTGGCGACCAGCGCCTTCACCCAAATGTCGGTTTTTTGCGAAAAATAAAAAAGCCCAAATATCGGCATTGGTTTCCAACAAAAGCTCAAAAATAGCCCAAAATTCTGATGCGTTTGATTTTTTCAATTTATCAAATTTGCTGTAGTGGAGGTGCTGGCGACCGGCACTTCCACCCAAATGTCGGTTTTTTGAGAAAAATAAAAGAGCCCGAAAATCAGCATTGGTGCCCAAAAATAGTCCAAAATAGCCCAAAATTCAGGCATAAACAATTTTTCAAATCCCATTGTGAAGGTGCTAGCGGAACGGACCTACAAAACTTCCAAAATGTTAAATTTCGAAAGGAAAATTTTCACATTTCAGCATAAAAAGTTGAAAATGTGGCGAAAATTATGAAAAGCCTGACCAAAAATTAACCTTGTGAGGTAAGCTGCAATTTTAAAAAACTCATCACAACGATTTTGATAAGGCTATGAAAGTGCCTAATATTATTGCTAACTGATTAATTAGAGAATTTTTCATTATATGGAGGATATATTTCTGAAGGTTATATTTCTGTAGCACATTCTTAAATTATCTCCATATTACGTCATATAAAGCTAATATTTATCTTTTTTGGCTGGAACTGAGTTATAAGTAAAGCATATCTTCCGAATGATGGAGGACATAGTTACATACACTGAAAAAATTGTTCGGTTAGACAAACAAAAGTTCCTTTGTCCTAACCAAATTTTTTCGTTGCTATAGGAGCAGCAAAACTGTTTTGTTAAGCCGACCAAATTTTTTTTGTACCGTTTGATTGATCTAACTATAAAATTTGGTGGTCACAGCAAAACATTTTGCTCAAAAAATTTATTTGGTTGAACAAACCAAACATTTGTAAGTTCAACAAAATAATGTTTCAAACTTAACTAAAATTTTTCAGATTTGATAAAATAGTTTTGTTAGACGAATCAAATATTTTTAAGCTCAATGAAATTATTTTTTGTTGTTAAAACCAAACTTTTGTAGGCTTTTCAAAACAGTTTTTTTGAAGCAATACCATTTTTTCTTAAAGCGGCAATCATTTTCTTGAAGGCAAATAGTATTCTTCAGAAAAAATATAACATATTTCCCTCAGAGAAAAAAGCCTAAAGTACAAAAAATGCTTTGAATCAATAAAATTCATTTATCTTTTGTCCTTCAGGCTTTTTCCATACACAGAAAATATTTCCTATTTCATTTACACAATACTTCTTATCTTCAACACAGTAATCGTTGCTTCAAAGAAATAATTTGCCTCAAATGGATAACTTGGAATTCATATATAATTTTATACATTGAACAGTTAAAAGTAGAATAAGAACATGAATAGAATGAGAGGAATATGATTTATGGAATGAGGAGAATATGTACATTGTATAATGTACACAAATATTTATTTTAATGAGCATATGACAGATTTTATATCGCAGACATAATAATAGCAAGTTACAAACGTATGGTTATGAAGAATAAAATCTGTTAAAAAGAAAATACTACTCAGATTTTATTCTAGGGACGTAATATTGCATATAAAAGAAGCTTTTCGAGGTACTTCTCTTACTTTTCAGAACATAAGTTTAAGTTGAGAAAGTAACATATTTTTAAAAATAAAGAAATCACGGAAGTTTTCCGTAAAAAATAAAACTTTAAAATGTAAGAAGAATGGTCTCAATTGACTAAAAACTGATTTGCAAAATCTCCAGTAGTCCCAAATGCATCGCTTGGAACCATATTTGTGAATTTTCGTTTTAAAAGATGTTTTTAAAAGTTGTTTTTTAGCGTTTCTAGAAGGTGAATTTCAGGAACGTACGATTCGTAAGATTAATACAAATGATTTCAAATTAAAACTGAAAAGTCTTTGACTGCGAGTAATGTTGGCCCAAAAATAATAAGCTACGAGAATCTTATACTTATAGCCATCAACTCCACGCGTTATTTGCGTTTATTTTTGAGCTGCATAGCTGTCAAAATTAAAAAAACATTATATTAATTAATTTTGTCATTAAGTGAATTTAAATTCAAATTATTTATCCTTATTCATTTTTGAAGACCTAAAGACTGTTGTTTTATTTAATCATTTATTTAATGTATCTCTCCAAAATGAGAAGTAGGAGGATTAATCTAATCCCAAGACAATATCAAATTACATGCCTCACTTTTTGTCGACTCATTTTCGATATTTGCCTGCAATCGATTTAACTGTTTAGAATTATCTAATGTGCTCGACGGGGCTCAATCACTGCGGGCTTCATCACTGTCTGACTACTGGGTTTCCTTAATGGGCAAATAATTCTTGAACTTTCGACCCAAAAATTAAAAAATATAATACATTTTTATCTGAAATCCTACTCAATGAATACTTGAGACAGGGCCTTTAAACGACTAAAGGAAATAAAAAGAATACATATAAATTAAATAATATTTGTATTAATATACAGTGTTTATAATGTATTTTTACTAATTTTGAAGTTTGAATACTTAATTTTGAAGCTGCACGATTATGGCGTATTTGATATTAATACTTCGTGAATTACCGCATTGCAGGAAACTTTGAACACGTATGTATTGATTTTTTAAGACATAAAATAATAATTTAATAACAAGAAATACTGAGTGTCTACTTGTACAAGAAACTGAGAATCACTGAGAAATGATGGAGCAATTTGGAATTGCATAGACGTCTCGCAACAATTATTTATATCTCAAGGCATTTATTGAGCACATAAGTATGTGTATATATGAAAGCTAAAAATTCTGAAGCCAAACCTTCACCTTGAACCTTCGAGGGAATATACAGTTCTCACTTTCCATGCGAATCTGACCTGAACTGTAAAGATGTTTATTTCGTAATCTATACTGAATTTGGATCAAATGGATCGAAAAACAAATTTGTTTGCTTAGAAATAATGACAATGTTAGTCCCAAGTGTTTTAGGTTTAAACTAATAAAACCTACAAAAGACAGGAACTCATCACTCACTTTGGAAGGTATCTATAGGTTTCCTAAATCACATTCCTTCAAAATCTGCTGGGTCTTAACGTCATCCATTCCCTTTCCTCAAACCAAATCCGACTCTCAATTGAATTATATTTCACTTTATTCAAAAAAATCAGAAGAGACATCACTGATTAAAATAATTTTCTCTCGAATCCGCCATATTGAAAACAGTGCTTAACCAAATTTTTCATTTGAGCCAAATAAATATTTTTATTAGAACTATTTTTTTGGTAATCGTAACAGCATTTTTGTGTTACGTCACTCGCCTAGTGGAGAAGGGGGGTCATCTGTAGTGTGACGCCGAATGTGACGCCCATGTAAAAGTTACATACACTTACTATAGAAAATGCGTGACGGAAGGGGGGGGGGGGGGGTAAGTATTGTCTGAAAAAGCGTGACATAATACTTAAATGGCCCCTTATGTCACCGGTGGTTGCAGGTAATTTTCATAATGTCTCCCATAACGTTAGAGACAGCTAACTGGAAGAGATTGTGTTGCTTGGGAAGATTGTCTTAAACGATTTTTTGATAGGACCTATTGTTTGACCGTAAAATTAGAATTTTTGCATTCTCATAATATTTATTACAGAAGGTAATATGAATAAATAAACTGGAAGAATGAAACTTTTTGAGAATATTTTTTTTATCGTCAAGGAAAGGACTTGAACATTTATTAGGGCTCATGGGCAGACCAATAGACGTAGAGTTGACCAGAGAAGATTGCGCTTCAAAAACTGCTTTTGAACCTTAGGATACTATTTTAAATGAAATTCTACGAGTAGCTTTTTTCGATGTCAGCATTGTTGTCAGAGTTTCGTAAGTCATTTTTTGTACGTTGCATAAGCATATATCGGAGTTGCGTAAGAAATTTGTCAATAAATCCTTTCTTACCAAATGGAAGTAGATTATAGAGTGAATCATGAAAAAAATGTGTCCCGCTCAGATACCTCACTGCAGATACTCGACTCAATTCTAAACAAAAAATAAAAATGTCTTTGTTCATCAGGTATTAAAAATAGGAGTTAATGAATATTTCCACTGTCTCATTGGCGCCACTCTTAATACACATCTAAAACAAATGCAACCTACATATGTGCAAGTGCAACATTCATTTGAAGTAGGAATTACCTGTCCTCGAACCAGGAGTAGGGTCATAAATATGCTTCTAATGGAGATTTGTTTACATGTGACGTTCATCGATGTCGCAAAGTGGTGCCATATTTTCTATAGAAGCTTATCAGGGAACAGATGTCAACCACCTTCTAATTAAAAGTAGACAAGCTCCCACAAGCGCCTGATTTCACACCACTCAGTTTAGTTTATAAGGTCTCAAGAAACGGACGTTGCGAGCATGAAAATCCATAAAGAGAAAGGTTGTCGCCTACTTCAATATGCTTGTGCTTTAAGTGGTAAGTAAAATTCAGCTAGAATATAGGGGTATATATCAGACTGTCACGTGATCAATTCTGTTAAACAAACTTACTAATAAAGTGCTCATTCGAATTAATTTTCCATATCAGGCAGACGTAAAATAAAGAAAGGCGAACGCTTGTGTGGTATGAAACATTCATTCGAGTTATTAGCTTATGAGTATACGATCGTTTAATATAACTGGTCACGTCACAGTCTGGTCCATTTCCTTATATAGCCAATTTTTGAAAATTATTTCTTCATAAGCAATGCAAAGAGTAGACTTAACTTAATTGATACATTAATAAAAAACTGGGATTACTATTTAAATTCTAGCAAAATTAAATGAAAGACTAGTAAAATCTGTTTCTAAGTTAAAATAATCTTGTATTGTTGACGTATTCTTTTCCGGTCAGAATAAGAATGTCACAGACACACAAGAATGAATGCACAGAAAAAAATATTTCCGTTAATTGGTTTCATGTCTAAAATAGCCTCGCAAGGGGTAACAATCAGTGTTTTTGACACGTTAACACTTAAAAGTAGCGCGTTAACGTTACCGTACTTCACACAAATTTGTAATGCATTACTGTTACTGTTACTTTTTTTTAAATGTATGTTATGCGTTGTCAAAAAAAAGTACACGGAGAAAAATACGATGGGAAATGTCAGTTTTCAGTGCCTAAGATTCAGATCTCATTCCTAAACTGGTCTACTTTTCCAGATCCAGGATGCGATTACAATAAATCATTCATGCACAAATATTTCAATCGGAAGTCGAACAGCAAGAACAAGTCGGTATGATTCAGGAACGAACTAATGTCCCATATAGTGGGGTGGGGGGGGGCATACCAAGCGTAAAGCGTATACAAACTTCATGCCATGATTTACACGTAAGCCTTAAGAGTGGGGGCCAAATGCCTTGAGCAAGTTGGTAGGCGCTCCGCTCTACAGTGCAGCACAGGAGTCATTCCCGTACCAAGTATGAGGTGCGCAAGGAGGAAGCCGAACAAAAAATCGTCCCCCAAAGAAAGGATGGTAGCTACCAATGTAAAGTTCGAAACTCAGGTTGAATATCACTGAAAAGCAAAACGAGACTTTGCAACGAAAAAAATATATTATTTTTGAAATTATGATTATATGTTCTTCATTTTTGAAATTTTATCAATACACAGTCACTTATTCATATAATCGCACGCTGAGACTCGAACCCTACCTGCCTAAAACTACCTATACCTTATACTGCACGCACTAACCAACTGAGGTACCTAACCGCTTGGACCTTTTTGACAAAATATGGGCCAACTATTTTGAGGCAGCGTCGGATGAAAAATATTTCTGTGCTTCGTTGAGTACGTCACTTATTGTTCTTGAAATTTGTATTTGTCAGTTTTTTAATTGATCTTCTATAATATAAAATATATTCTCAAAAAAGTTTGGCAAAAGTATTGTATGAAAAAATTCAAAATTCATGTTAATTATTTGAACAGTTTACATGAACAAATGCACATTTAGATCTTTTTTTCATGCATAGTCTCATTTTTTAAGTGAATCAACTCGAAATGTCTCAACAATAATTTCTTGTTGTCATTTTTTTCAAATTGACAACAAATGTTATATATTTGAATAATTTTTATATACAAATATGGGAGCTCGTACATTAGCTGACTCTTGACTTCTGACCGTATGAGGCTGACTACTAGACGTTTGGGAATGAACCTGGCACTTCGAACATTACAATGCATTCCGCAGTTCTTACTGTGACGCATTCTTTGACCATTTCCATCATATCTGCACGTGACATAAGCTTTAATTTTGTCATTTTAATTGCAGCGATCAATCATTAAGATATGTTTGTATCTTTAAACTCAATTCTAAAATAGCTCCGTTTACTTCAATTTATAAAAACGATCATTGTATTTTCTTTGAATGAGCATGAAGCTCCGAATTAAGATTAAATTTTATAACTGGTTACAACATACGATTTCGACAGTAATGCTTTCTCGAATTAAATGAATAAAACTTCGACAGCTCATGGTACTTAATTCAATGAGCGTATCAAATACTTATTAATATATTGAGGACTCACTTTAATGTCTTATAGCTTCTAAAATATCTAGGAAAGTAATATATATTCGTGCGTTCGTTCCTACTTGAATAGCACTTTTTGATGCTGTTTAGCAGTCCATCCGCAACCGAAATTTTCATTTTTCTCCTACTGACGCGTTACCTTGCCGTTAATTTTTCTTTAATTTTCAATATATCGTTTTAAATTCCTACAAGCTTTCTATGAGTTTTTTTCTGTAATTGATATCGTCTTCTAAAAATTAAGAACCGTATTTCTCTATTAATTATTCTAAGCCACAAACTTTGCATAGAAATTCTTTTATTTTTTTTTAAATAAAACAATCATAGAAATAAAAAAAGTAAGTAAGTAACGTATCAGTACCGGAAAATTGAACAAGTATTTTGACCTGTTAAAATCGAAAATGAGGTCCCAAAAAAACTCATCACGTCAAATTTTCGTGCCAAATTGGTCTATAGGGGCAAAACGTTCCATGGGTGAAACGTTATTTTGGCCAAATAAAGACACTTTAGGTGCAATTAAATTTGCATGCCTTGACTGAAAATTAGTACTCGAGGGTTCTTGGACATTCTGCATCCAAATCTGCAATCAAAAAATAAAAAATTACCGATTCATTATAGCGGATGAAAAATTTAAATGTTGTCCAACTAGACTGAAAATTGGTACATGGGGCTTTTCGGGGACTCTGATTTCAAATCTGCAATCCAAAGTCCAAAATTCGTCTGCTTGATTTATTTTTTTATCACGTGTCGCTTGGCTAGAAATTAGTATTTTTAATGTTCTAACAGCATTTTCTTCGACTAAAAGAAAAACGGAAAGTCCTATCAGAAATGATTTCAGGCAATTTTATAGAACTTTTTAAAAGAAAAAATTCGTTTTCTGGAATTATTTTCGTACATCGTGTTGTTTGGCTCAAAATTTGAATTTTAGATTTTTTATTAATATTTTTTATGGGTAAAAGAAAAACCGTTGGTAAAAGAAGGCTGATTAACGAACTTGAGCTTTCATTTTAGCCCCTGAAAAAGTATGCCAAAGTACACTCCCATCCGGTAATTCTTTCAAAAGTTATCGTGCCTACAGACTACTGCAGACCACCTTCGTAAAAACCGTTTTTTCTCACCCAGGGTATCTCAAAGCGAGGAGATTTGATAGAAGCGGGCGAAGTAAAATTTTACATGAGACTAATAGCTTCTCTGATGAGAATGTAAAAATTTATTGTTTTCACCCGAAGTGGTTAATATATAGTTAAAGCCCTACATAAGAGCATAAGAACCATTTTTTTTAAAATGATATTGTTAGCTCAAAAAATTAAATAAATTGAAAGAACGAGAGCCTAAAAAAAGAATTTCTTTTTTCCTTATACACATTGTCATTTTCACATTTTTTGGGAACATACTGCAATTTTTTTAACATTTTGAAACTCATTTGTAATGTTTTCAATTCAACAGCTTTAAAAATCTATTTTGCATTTGCGTCTGGCAATTGAGAATTAGAGTTTAATTCACCTCATAAAGTTGAGAAAACATTTTTTTGAAACGCAAGCATTAAAACTGCGAGTTCTTACGTGCGGCTCGTGTGACAAAAATGGCCGATTTGTGACCGATCACGTCAGTTTGTTTTTAGCGGGGTAAAAGTACTTTTACCCTGGTGATTCAGGGCAGAAGTGATTTTAGCATGTTAAAAACGGTGCCTTCTGTGGCATCATCTGGCACAGTTTCGGAGAAGCCTTTAGGTAGTTTCAAAGTGACAGGCAGTGACAGGCTTTGGGGTGCAATGTTTACATTATGTTACTTCGTCAATCGGTCATAAATCGACTCACTTTTGACAAGCTTCACAGGCTTTTAAAACCTCTCATCTTTAATGCGGTTGTTGCAAAAAGTATCGTGTGCATTATGGGATAAAAGTGATGATTTGAGACGAGGGTGATTGCTGCCCTCGCTTCACTCAAGCGGGAAACTTTACACTCGTCTTAAATCAGCTGCTTTTGTCCCTTAGCGCACAATATACTATTTTCATCGATTCAGCAACTCAATAGCTAGAAACCAAATTTTTTTCTAAAAATGAAAACTGTATTTTTAGTCACTATCTAAACTTAAAAAAAATATGCTCCTTGAGCGAAAGAATAATAGTCTCCTTCCATTTTCTCGGAACCTAATAACACTTTTAAATCAAAATGTTCACGCTTCAATTCAGCAATGATGCATTTCGCAAATATCTCGATTTTTGGAACGTTTTTTGTCTCTCCTGAAAAATCGTAAAAATTGGTATTACGATTTTATGCAGGGCATAAGTTATAGACTTTCCATTTTGGATCACATATAGTATATTTTATATAGTCATTAACCGCAAGATTTGCCAAGATCTAATTAAAATACTCTTTAAACCTTTCTTTTAATTCAGCTTGTGAATGATAATATAACCATTGAGAAAACTTTAATTCAGAATCTTAGCGATACGATTTTTATGTAACAAACCTTTAACACTTTAGTAAATAATTTTTTTCAATTATGTTTGCAGTATCGTTTGCAGTGATGGAGTGTGGTGTAAGTTTGGCATGGACGTCGCCAACATTGCCGTACCTGAAGAGAAAGGATTCCGAAATTCCCATATCCGATATTCAAGGTGCCTTATTAATATCCATATACTTTATTGGAAGTTTTTTCGGTTGTCTGCTAAGCCCTTGGACGATGGACAGCTTCGGCCGCAAATATAGCTTTCTAATGTTCTCAGTACCCGTCATTATTGGATGGACAATGATAACATCTGCAAACAATTATATTACTCTCTGTATTGCGCGTTGCGTAATTGGATTAGGCGATGGTGGTCTGCTTGAATTTATTTCCATCTACTTAGGCGAGATCACGGAAAAAAATATCAGAGGTAAGCTCTCGATAATCACGAAATCAGCGATGCTGGTCGGAATTTTGTATGAAAATGCAGTAGGCACATACTTGCCTTTCAGGACTTCAAACTTAATAACTATAGCCATACCGGTTATTTTCGTTATAACGTTTTTCTTTATGCCCGAGTCCCCTTACGTATTCATGATGAGAGATCAGGAAAAGGACGCGATGAGATGTTTAATGAAGTTGCGAGGATTTAAACAACCGGAGTCGGTGCAGATGGATTTAGACATGATGAAGAAAGCTGTGTTGGAAAGTCAGGACTGCAAAGGACATTCTATGAGTGAACTTTTTAATAATAAGAGCAATCGCAAGAGGCTGAGTATCCTCCTAATGGCTAAAGTAACAAGGCACGTTGCGGGATCAGTGGCCATCTTAACTTCCCTACATGCGATTATGAAGGACAGTGGCAATTCCCATAATGCTGTACTCTACGTATGTGTATGCAAAATAGCTGCGAGTTTGATGAGCTCGCAACTGATAGATAGACTCGGCAGAAGGATACTCTTTTTAAGTTGTGGAATTTTATGCACTCTTTCTCTTGGATCACTTGGTATATTTTTCTTTTTAAAACTACACCTACATTCTGATGTGTCATTCATAACCTGGTTGCCGGTAGCTTCTCTAATAACTTACGAAATTGGATATTACATGGGAATCAGTCCAGTAGGCTATGTTTTGCAAGGAGAACTTTTCCCACTGAAAGTTAAAGGAACAGCTGTGGCCATCGTATCTGTTACCGAGCAACTTTTGAGTTCCGGAGTTGGATTTGGATTTCCACTGCTAAATCACCTAGTGGGAATGTACGCAAGCTTTTGGTTATTCTCAATATGTTGCATTACTGGTACATTTTTAGTTTTCTATAACACACCTGAAACTAATGGAAAAACTTTGGAGGAAGTAGAAGCATTGATAAACCCAATGGCAATGAAAACTATAGTTAAGCCGCTGTTGATCGAATCTAAATGAACAAATATTTTCTTTCTACCGTGACACTAGACATGAAAGTCAAGTACTTATCTACGAATGGAGCGCATTCTTTCAAGATAAGAAAGTTTGTCAGGCAGCATAATAAGGAACTTCTTGAAATAGCCTGGCATTGTAAACATTACGATCTTCAAGGTACTACACGACGAGTTCTTAGACGGATTATAAGAAGAGAGGAAATAAAAAGTGGAAAGATCTGAAGGTGCTCATTTGTTGATGCATAAATTACATGAAACTTTGTCATCTTTCATGTGAGGATATCCAAACAATTAAAAAACAGTCTCAAGAATTATACATGTATACATAGAACCGAAGTAATTACTCATTGCAATGAAAGATTGCGTATCAGAGAAGGAAATATAGTTTACTAACAATGCCTCTAAAACAAGGAGTAGCTTCCTGCGAAATTTCTACTTCACTTTCAAGATCGGTTTCTCTGTTCTATCAATCTCAAACTTGCTCCCTCTCGCGCAGGCATTTACATGGCAATAGCTACAGCTACATATATACAGGGACGAGTTGCCTCGAGGCCAGAATTGAAACCACCTCATTACCACGGAGGGCGGCTGCCGTCGAGAATCCGTTTTGCGAATATTGGAGGTAATGTCGCGAGTGGTTTTATACAACACCCGAACCCAACACTTAGCCTCCGGCTACCGTTCCTCATATTACGAAGACTGATGAAAAATGGAAATAGCGATTTGTCCCAAGCATCCTACCTAAACGGTCAAGGGTCTCTATACCCATTGCACATCAACATTTAACCAAGCCTTTTATTATTCTGAATTCAATTCTATGCAAATAACTAAGTTCTTTGAATAAATCTGTGTCAATCCAATATTTCCGACATCACTGTTTATTAATAGCAAACATGTAGTTATAAATATAATATGTTTATTTTGTACGTCACTTCATTTGAGATGCTACCGCCTTAAATACCAGCGTGTAATTCTTACGTTTTAAATGTCTATAATAAGTAACCAAGGTCACGTGAAAATAAAATTACTTAACATTTTTGATGATTAAATATATCGAATAAATTTAGGCATACAAAGAAATGACTGGTATACCTGCTTTCAGCAATTTTGCGATATGTGTCTGTTTATTAGCCTCTTCAATATTTTACAGAATGTAAGATTATTTCTAATTGTATTTTTAATACATTTTTTATAGAGGAATTTGTTCCAAAATTTTGAAAAAGTTTAAATTTAGAATAATTCCTTGGCAGATGTTCGGAAATTGATTCTAAAACTTTACACCAATTTCGAAGCATATCAGCATCTGTTATTTATCATTGGTGAACAAAATAATAGAAATCTGTGAAGAAAAACAATCTTGTATTTTTATGAAAAAAAAAGTCGAGTTCATGTCACAATTCACCACGATTGAGATTTTTGAGGAAGAAGAAGGAAAAATGAGGTGAGCCTGGATAGGTCTTAGGAGCAGAAGACACGTTCGCCTTCGCGAGATAAGAAAATGGGGGCCGTAACACGCTTCGCAAAGATGCCCGCATTACGAAACACGACGGAGTCCCGCATTCGCGTTTACGAGTACGACGCTGTGATACAGCCTTAAGCGTTCCATGTACCCAGCATAACAAGAACAACCCCTTCAGATACGGGCTGTAACAACTTTAATTGAATGTTTGTCGTTACGTTGACGACGTTGTTGCTGGAGTCACAAGCCGCCTAGACTTTCTGCTTTAGCACCGATGTGCTGATAAAGCAGTACGCAATTTCGGCACGAATTATACGTTGCTGCGCCTATGATTATTGCGGTGCGGTACCTTACGAATGAAGGTGATTTTGTATGGCTGCTTTCGTACACAATTGTATGCTCTATATTTCGAATATTGTAAAAGCGTATTAAAGAATCGACATTGATTGGTGACTGGTAGAATTTTGTTATTCGGAGCAAATTATATTGTGCGTTTCGAACTATAACGTAAGATATGTACATAAGACGACTTCATGCAATTATAAACTTTATTGATACTCATTATTTCGATTTGATCATTAGTTCATTCATGGACGGGCGAAAATAAAAAAGTTAGAAATATTCAATTTTGAATTGAATGGAAAAAAGTATTTCAGATCAAAATAAAACATTTTTTTATTCATGTTATTTACAATAAGTGTCAAAATAATTATTTCCGAAATAATGAAGTATGCTGTTATTTTATAACATTATAATTTTTTGTATTTGATAACAATATTTTGATATATATTATTTACGATGTTTTGTAAGTCAAAATAACAATTTGATCTGCTTTTCGAGGCTAATAATATAAAAATTATAATTTCATTATTATTATTCTTTAAAATACAATTAATTCACCGAATATTTACCAGAATAAAATTTGTATTTTACTGATTTGTTGCGCCCTTAATTTGTATACATAAAATATTTATTTTTGTTAAATAAACTCAGTGTCCTAATTATATCCTAATAATTCTCATTTTCGTCATATTTTTACATTGGAAGTTAATTACATAAATTAAGTTTAATAAAAAATCAATTGGTTTCATTATTTTATGTTTATTTATAAAGATTAGATGTAGAAATAATTTTCATGTTGAAAAACATTATAATAAATGTAAAATGTAACTTTAAATTTATTTAAAATAATTCTTAAATTCAAAAACAAAGAGAACATCGATTATTTTCCGTTTTGCAACTAGCTTCAGACGTTGCAAATAACTTTTGTGTTACCGGATGACAAGCATATGCAATAAAAATCTTATCGTTTTAAAGAATATTTTTAGTCTGACCTAACCTATAAATCAAGTGTATTATCTGCCTTCTATTTGTTGCCGCAGGTGTAGTTTAATCAATATTTGCAACTCAATTTTTTAATAAAAAAATTTTCAATAATTTCTTAAGAGTCATAACGAAATTTTTTTAGACATACATCAGATCATTTCGATGCGTTTTTCAATTTAGATTCTATATATCACCTTTTTTTTACAATAGCTTCAACGGTAGTGCATATGCATTTTTCATATCTCAAGAACGGATTATCCGAATTCAAATTTATTTTCAGATTATTATTTGGCATAAAAAAATTACAAATTCAGCTCTAGCTTATATTAAATAATTAAATATTAACTGAGTAGAGCATATTCACTTTTTCGTGAATTTTTTCCAGCTTTTTTTAGTTTTCTGAGATTATTTCAGGAACCGTTGCAGCTATTGTAAAAAGAGGCTATATTTGAAATCTGCATTAAAAAACGCATCGAAACGTCCTAAAGTATGTCTAAAAAAATCGGTTTGACCCCTCAAAAAATTGTTGAAAGTTGTTTTAATGAAAAATTGAGCATCAAATATCTATTAAACTAAACCTGAAGCAACAAATAGAAGGCACATTTATGTTCAGAATCAAAAAATACTTCGAAAATGAAATGTATGTCGCACTCAATGAAAACATTTTTGTTGACCAGACGTATAATAATCCGTGTTACTGGATGGCACCGAACTGTCGTACGATCTTTTTCAAGCTTCTAAATCGGTTATTTTGGCCAAATAAAGACACTTTAGGTGCAATTAAATTTGCATGCCTTGAAATATATTCAATAATCTTCAATTATGAATCAATTTAAATGTTAAAAAGATTTCTTTTGTAATTCTGCAATTAATTCTTAAAAAATACGTGTACTTAAAAATTAGACCTTAAGCAGGGAAATGTTACCGGATGGCATTTACTTATGTTTAATCGAATTTATTTTGATATGAAATGAAGTAAAAATAATTGTCATATAGGATATTATTGGAGAAAATACGCTAAATGAAAACTCTGTAATCGAGAAAATTATTTCTTCAAACACAAGCGTATAATATTGTTTGGTGTTTGGTTTTCTGTCAGTGCAGGAAAATATCCAGCGATGTTGAGTTTTTGATCTACTAATCTTTGAAATTTATTCATTAGTATTTACTTCTTTATTTATTTACTACAAGAAAAACGTCGTTGTATGTTCTTCAGCTAATGAGGGAGAGGATTATGTTGAACCTGAAGAGACTCCACGTCGTGGAGCAAAAGCTCGATAAATAAATTTAAGGGCATTTCCATGAAAATACATACATACGAGGCTGAGAAATTCAGATCAGTCCTGCATTCCAAATAAATTGTTGTTAGTAAGGAAAGAGCACAGTAGTTTCTAAATGTGAAAATGATTTTCACAACAACATTTTTAATAACGTATTTCAGAATGCTTAAAGTCAGTAAAAGTGACATGAGTGATTTCTCTTCTAAGGAGACGTTACTTATATATTATACGTAACAATATCACATTTCTCAAAATTGTTAGCTTACTCAAATTTGTATACTATATTTAAATGAAAGTAGATATCTTTATGTAAATTGAGTAAATGATTAACACCTCAATTAAAACAAATCTTAATAGTATTCATAGGAAACCCTGTAGATTGAAACAAATCTTTGCTTGATGTCTCTTTTTTAAATTTTTGAATGATTGAAATGATATCTACTTTCTTATGAAAAATTTGTTGTGTACCAAAAAGAGGAACATCCAAAAAGTTCACAAATCAAAAATAGACTTCGAGACTATCTGCTTTTCCGGCTCATCAGAGACAAATGTACCGTAAATGTACAACAAAAAAGAAAAAAGAGGGAGAAAAAGAAACAGTCAATTTGGTAATTTGGTTTTCAGTGAAATTAATAAAAATTGAGGGCAATATGATTTTGTGATGGATGTTATTGGAAGATTGGTGAAAAGTATTTGAAGTTTTATTCAATTAGTAAAAGCTTAGATTGGATGCATTACAGAGGGATTTATTGATAAAATGCAAGATTCATGGGTTTTTCCAAAAAAAGATATTCAATATTAACAAGAAAATATTAGATAAAATTTTTATAAGAGAGTAACTTTCATGTGATATCGAGGATTTTTGCTTTTAACAAGTAAATTTAAAGACTGACCAAACAACAATTGATAATAAAATTCATTTTTATTTTCAGGTACTTTTCGAAATTCTTTCTCATTATTCATTACTGTAGTTTTCTCATGAATTACCCCTTATGAGGAAGTCTAAATAGGCTTCGAAACATGTTGGTCCCCAGAAGTATAAAAAAGACGGAGAAAAGAAAGAGTGTGAGGTACACAAAAAATTTTCATAAGAAAGTAGATTTCATTTCGATCTTCAAGAGAAGTATTTACTTTGTTACAACGCCAGCAGTTCATCTTATAAACTTGATATCGCGTATAAAAAGCTAACTTTTCTTCCTGAATATATTTTTTTAAAACCATTTTTGCGCTCAGACTCATATTTGTTTAGTTATTGACTCGTTTATTGCCGTGATGCACAAATACAGGTGATGCGTTACTAGGCACCGCGCTGTGCTGTTTAGAATAATGCCAAAAGTGAAAACGAAGAAACACAAGAACACTACAATGAATTACCTTGCAAAGTACGTTCACATTTGTAAAAAGCTTAGGCAGAAATTTGATGGATGGGTTCGATCCTTCCAATTATAATGAAGGTCCTGACGCGATTGTATTTAAAGTAAATCAATGGGTAGCTATAAAAGTAGCCGCAGTGAGGAAGAGTTTGTATGGAGAACATCAAAGTGTTTTCATGAAATAGAAGATCAAATGACACCATTCTTGACTCAAGTGTGTTTATTGAAAGAACACAGGCAGATTATTTTCAGGTCTGTATAAAAAGTGCCATTGGGAGATGAATTTGCACACAAATTGATTACGCCGGAAACTATAGTCTCAAACATCAGAAAGAAATTCAAGCCGCTTATTGGTATCATTCTCAGTGCACGATCTTTACTGCTCACAGTTGGATTGATCAGAACCAAAAGAATAGTTGTGCATTGTTCTCGGATCATTTGGATCATGGCGAACTCAGCGAATACAAAAATTGAGAGGTTATTTTCGATGATCTGGTAAAGACCTCGAACATGGATAAAACTAGAGACAAGAAACGTGGCAGGTGATCGGTGAAACGGGATAATAGAAAGCTGGGTAATTAAAGTTGGGGTAAACACACTCTGATAACTCGAGAGATTTTGCCGATGGACGCTACTAGAGGCAGCACGTAACAGCCTTTAACGTGCTGCCTCACACGATTTTTGGAAAATCCGAAAAATTTTTTACAGTTCAGAAATCGAATTCCATTCATCAAACTGGGAATTCTTGAATATGAGACTTTTTACAAGTGGGAAGACAAAAATGGAAGTGCAATAATAAAATGAAATCCAAAACCACCTGAAGCAAACCTTAAATCAATTAAGAGGAAGAGTTTCACCATTTTCCAAGATATTTGTAGGCTCTAGCGCCGAGACGAAACGATGAATTTTGCTTTTGGATACAATATTCTGCCTTGACATGTGAAAAATCATGAAATTCACTGTTTTTCAAATCATCCGAACAAATTAATTCGACAGCGGCGAGATTATTAGTCAAATCTATAAGCTTATCTAAGTCACGGAAGATATGCTTTCGAATTACAACAAAGTTTCTAGGTAGCTTAGCAAAATGTTTAATATCCTTTCACTTAAAATATCCTCAATTCTTCTTTCGATTTGAGATTTGTGGTAGTTTTTAAAGAGAATACAGCCAATAATCATCAAAATGGAGCTCAAGAAACTTAACGTCAGTGATATTTCTCGGGTCTATTCTCGATCAATCACTCTATTTTCCTTGTCTTTTTTTTTAAGCTGGTTTTTTTTTGCCACCGCGCAGTGGGGCCGAATCGGATTTTCGTGGACAAATTAAACTAGAGGATACAATTCTTAACCGATTTAAAAGTTTTTCTTAGATCGATTCTGTGCTAAGTTTAGAATAACTTTAGAGAGGCCTATTTTTGAATATGGATTTCATTTTTTCTAAATTTAACTAACAAAGTGAAAAAATAGGTGTTCTCGAAAATTCAAGTCTCCTAACTTCTTCAATCTGTTTGCAATTACTCAAAAATTTTTAAATTCAGGGTGAATTATTTCTAGAAATGCTTACTTATATTACTAAGGGAAGAAGAATTTTTCTCTCTTATAAACAAATTAATGAGCAAAAATGTTTTCTTAAGGATTAACAACACTCAGAATTTTTACTTCTTAAAATTTTCGTCGCAATATACCACCTTGATCAAAAAATTTTAGGACTTTATTTTTAAAATCAAAAATACAAGTTTATTCATCATAATCGATATTGTCC
>JAUMHM010000004.1:10102360-10116327 GCA_032362435.1 Melikaiella ostensackeni
AGTATACGCGGTTCTTAAAACTCAAAAATGACATCCATTTTTACCTATCTCTTACGGTTTACGAGATATTTGTTGTTGAAAATAACAATAACGATAAGTCCCCTTCAAGTTCCAGTGGAACGTTGCTGTAACGTTCCGCTGGAACGTTCCAAGAGGGCGGACAGTTCACACGGCCCAGCGACGTGCCTGGAACGTTCCAATGGAACGTTCCGAAAGTCCCAGCAGCTAGTTCCTGGAACGTTCCGTGCTATTAGGGAGAGTCCTCGAGCGTGTTACCACGCTACGCTCTCGGGATCATCTCCTTCTCCCACGAGACGCACAATATACTATTAATACTTGATATTCATGAATTTTTTTCGCAGTATATTGTTAAAATATTAATGTACCTTGATGACGCATTATAAAAAGTAAAATCAAGTAGAATTCATATAAAGTTGTAAAGTCATAAATATTATTCATCTTAGAACAAGAAATTATTGATATGAAGCGAAAAAGCAACATATTTATAAGAATTTCGTGTTGGTGATCTGAAAGCAGAAAGAAGTTAGGTAAGGTCAGGAGAGGTTGTCTCTGGTTGGTGGAAAATTTGAATTTCTGTTTTTGCTGGCTGTTTCAGCTGTTACTCCAAAGGTAAAATAGGTCTCAGTTTTACCTATAGTTTCTAACGAAAACGGGGCCCGTCTTAGGAATCACGCATCTTCTATGCTTTTCAAACTATATTATTAAACAGTATAAAAATTAGTAAAAAGCACATAGCAGTCTGAAAGCTTAGAAAATTATCTATAGGAAATAACAACTACTTACAGTTTCAAATCACCATAAACTATTAAATTGAGACTTCTAAAATAGGTAATAATTCATAATCTGAAGTGCTACAATCATTTTTCTTTCTGCTTTTGTTAGTTTACTTGTGTTGTTGAAAAAAATAGATGGTAAGTAGCTTAAAGTTTACTGAGCACGAATACACGTACGTTAATTTGATGAATATAATACTCGTATGTTCAGAAAAAAATATGCAGGGGGCCCTTCTCAGGCACCTTTCCCCTACGTGCTGTGATTCTGTAATAAAACGTTTTCTAATTCGAGCATTTTTTGTTTTCAAATTTTAACAATTGAAATTTTCAGTTTACTTTACTGAATTTGTTTCGACAGTTTAAATACGAATATATTCATTATACGGAATTACAAGACGAAAGAAAAGAAGTTCTGAAAAAAATATTTAATTACGCTTCAAATAATTGAAGTTTTATATATTATTATAGTATATGGTTTAACACAGAAAGAATGTTTGTTTACGAGAAAAAATTTCAATGACTACACAATTTTTTTGTTTAATAAATTGTTTTTTCAGCGCAATTTCTTACTTACACATGTGAAAAGATATTCCTGAACTTCACCTGTCCAATTTCTGTGAATAAATTCTTCATGGCTAAAATCAATGAAAAATCATTGATCATCAAAAATTTTTAAAAGCAAATAACCATATTCATCAACTAATTTACTAACTTACTTTTCTTGAATTTGATATCTTGAAGTCCTCGAGGATTTTTTCACCGTCAAAATAAGCCATATCAGTAAAATCGCATGTTTAAAAAAAATTGCGAATAAATATGAAAAAGATTCAAAGAAAAATTTTCATTAATATTCTCTATTTTTCCAGTATTTTTCACCCTTATAAAAAGTAAGTATTGCTAAGTATTGGATCCAATATTTAACAATATTTTTTTCATAACAGCACGTCTCCCTAAAATTTTTAGTTAAAAATAACTAATAATTGCACAGAGTTCAAATTTACAAATTGAGCCTGGTAATGAATAATTTCATATAAAACAGTCAATATTTGATTAATAAAAAAAACGATCCTGAAATTTTGTGAAATATTTCCTTCTGAAAATATATATGCAGCTCTTAAATTCATATGTACATTCGTAAACATACATCTCTAAAATAGAAAATTTCGACTATAAACCCCAATGTGAAGCGGTATAATGGAAGAATGAAAAGGAAAGTAACAAATCCTGTAGATATTTTTGAATGAAATTGATCTAAGATTGTCCCTCGTAAAGATATGTATTTTAAACTTTTTTTTTATTAATTTACCATTTTTCTTTCTCGAGTTATTAGCTAAATGCCTAATCCAAAAATGGTGGATATAGTGTTGTGTGTATTATTGATCAGTTATTCATGTGTGCGTGATGTAGTTTAACTTCCTAGGAAACTACCGTTGCAAATGTATGTCTGAAACTACATATGAATATGTGAGCGTGTTTGATGTAGGTATAAGACTTATGCACGCTGGAATAGCACAGCAAAACTGTAACTTTTGCTTTTCAAAGCGAGATATATCTAGTGCGAAATTACGATTTTCGCTCCCAGAAGGGAGAGTCTAAAAGAGCCATTCTTAGACATTTAGATACTTTAAATACTTAGACTTTAAATACAGAGAACGGGTTTTGGGAGAAAAAAAGCTTCCTTTCTGTGATTAAAAAATAGAATTTTTATTGAGGCACATTCTGGAGCACAGAATCGTCAAAATCATGGATGACAAAAATAAAGGCATAATATATTAGGTACCGTAAGCCGGGGCTATGTGGCGCATGTGGGGGAAAGCGGCGCACCCTTGATTCTGCATTTCTGAATTCTATATTTTCTTCTTCTGGGTAAAAATTATAAAGGCTTGCAACTAACAATTGTAAAACTTGAATGAAAAAACATAGAAAAAGCATTATCGTGTTTTAAATACAGAATTAAGTGTGCGCCGCTTTCCTCACAAACGCGCCGCTTAGTCCCGGTTTACGGTAACCAATGTAAAAAAGCGATCAAGACAGTACAATCAATATTATTTTGTTTTTACAGAAAATGTATGGTATATCACTAAACAGCCCCCCCCCCCCTTGAAGCGAAAAATTCATTAAAAACGATCGAGAAAATTATCATGAAAAACGAATATAATCTGTATAAATAATAGATTCACATGTTAAAAAAATCTGGAAACAAAGATGAATGAGATTCGAAGTTTGATAAATATACATTGAAGTATAATTGTTGAGAATAATCCAATGAATTTATATTTTAATATGAAGGTTAGTGAAAATGTCTTGCACAAAGTATAAAATATACCAAAGATCTTAGAACTTGAAAATAACGTGTCGCAGATCATAAAGAAAAAAACGATCAAGAAAACATTATCAAAGGTATTGTCAGGTAGAGATTACTCAGAAGTTGTTAGCCAGTTCATATATATTAATATTGCAAATAAAAATCAAATATTACATTAATTACAAATTGATTCGTGTCATGTGAAGCGGGCCGGAAAAGAACTGAGAAAAAAAGTGGAGACAGAGAAAAAAGCTCGTGGCAGATGTGTGTGAATATAATCACCAAATTTTAATTAATTTATTTTTTCACCTCTTACAATAAAGTTGCTTTGATTAAAATATAGATAAAATTGTTTTTAGTATGTGAAATATAAGGGAAACTGTTAAATTTGTACTGTGTAAAGTGGAAGCCAATGAAAAATAATAAAAATAATGAATTGTTATAGTTGAGCGCAAATGATCAACATTCAAATGTCGTGTGATGCAAGCATATGCAAAAAGCGGTTTTCAATCAACAAAATATAATCATTTGGAATTATGTATTCAGTGTATTCAAACATTCTTATTCATTTCGTTGTTTACAAATCGTTTTTCACATCACAGTAAATCCCAGGTATATATTTTATCCGAAGTTGGATAAAAACGTTGCAAACAATTGACAACTACAATTATCCGCCGTCGGATAATTTTTATGGAGAGGCGGATTCACAGCCACATTCACAACTTTATACGTAGTTGTCAATGGTTTGCAACGTTTTTATCCAACTTCAGATGAAAAATATCTCTGCGATTTACTGTGATATATTTACATGATATATGATATTTTTACACTGCCATCCAAACTAAAATGATCGGAAAGTGCTGTCTGGATTGAACGGAGATATTTAAGAAAAACCGTTTGCGCCAGGGATTATTATAGGATTTAGTATAGAATCTCATTTCCATTAATTCAAGTACCGCTTTTTGGATGAAACGCATGTGCTCTTTCTGATTTTGCAATAAAAAATGGATTATTCGAATAATTTCTATTGGAAAATACACTTGTGTATTTTTCTGAATTCAAATCCTAGCTAAGAAATACGCAAAGTCGCTTGCGGAGTGTTTCGCTGTAAAGTCAGCGAACGTGGGACCCTCGATACAATGCAAGAAATCCGCAAACGACATGCGAGGTATGGTGGGATGCCGGTCACCACCCGTGATGCAGTCGTTTGAGGATTTCTTCGCTTGGACATCTTGGTTCGACTCGACATATTTACAATTGCGACTTTATGTAAAGCACATGCGGAGTTTTGATTTTGTAGCAAGAAGCACGCTCGACCATTTTTGCAGACAAAAAATCCGAAAAGTGCTTTACAGATATTATTCTCTTGCATTTCGTGACGTATTCGACTTCTCTTACAAATTTTATGAACCGCAAAGTACTTCGCAGATATTTTTTCTTTGTATTTAGTCAATTTGCTCAATTTTCGTATTTTAAAACATTCATTTTCTAGTATAAATAATTCTGAATTCTAATTCTAATTATGACAGTCAGATGCAGCTTACTGTCGCGAATCCACTGATACTAAAAACTATTTATTCGAAAAAATATCACTTACCTATGTTTTCCTGTTGTATTTTGAACGTCCTGGGAAACAGAAAGGGCTTAGGCGGGCGGTGGGAGGGTATTTCCTTTAGGACCTGGCTAGAAGTTCTAAATAGAGCCCGGTTAAAACAGCGTTCCAGAACTAGCCAGGCCCTCTCTATGTTTCTCTAGTGTGATGGTAAATCGTTTCTGAAGAACAAAGTTTCTGTTTAAAAGTTGCAAGAAAATATTTGAATTCTTCAAACAACATTTTGCTTTGTTTTTTTATGGATTTAGAAATTGCCAATAAATTGTTGTGAACATACGCATTTTGTTAGGGATGCGTGAATAAGCTTTATAAATTTGTGAATAATTTCCAAAGAAATAATAAATTATGTGCATCACTATCAATTAATTGTTAAGGACAAAAAATCAATATGTATAGTGCATCTTTTAAAAATGTACACGACGCTTCTTTTTTTAAATTGTTTTGTCATCAAAGAGAGAATAGCCCGCGAAATGTGGTTCGTATTAATAAAATGTAGCACTTCATTTCGAATTTCCATCATGTGCATACCTTCTGTTAAGTTAAACATTCCAATACAGATGTCAAACTTTACATTTCTGGCGTGCTCGCTGGCGTATTTCCGAGCAATATATTTTCCGTCTTCTGAGTTGCATATGCGCTGCGTGTCAGGAAAAACCTCATATCGGAGCATATCGCAGTATATCGGCGGGAGTTATGTTATTCGACATAAGGGATGCACAGAGAGGGAATAGATGGGAATCACGGCGCCGGCAGACTTTTGTTTCCGAAGAAGCATAAAAATCATTCAGCATGGACGTAAAATTTCCGAGAAAGCGGGAGCGGCAGACACTTTTATGTGTCTTACATTAATTTGCATAATCGAATATAAAATCTGACTATAAACCACATTTTTAGTATACATTGTCATAAATAATCGGAGTTGATCATAATTAGTCATTCTATTCCAGTTTTTAGTTGCTGATAGTCATGTATAAGCCAGATAAAATTTGTTTTCTTATATCAATTTCAGTTTGAAAAAATGTGAACAAAATATAAACAACACTTTGGCTAGATTTGACAAAGTAAAAGAGTATCGATCCTACCGATAACATATCTAAACAGTTTCACATGCAATTGCACCAACGGATGGTAAAGCTCATAATTTGGGTTTCTTGAATTTCGATTTTTGAATAATCCACGTTTTTACAACTGAATGATCTAAGTTTGAGTTCAAACTTTGAGATTTTTTTGATTTTCTTTTTAATTTTTAAGTTTGCAGAGAAAAAATCAGTTTTTAAGAAACGCGGCATTCACTGTATCGACTAATAATCCAAATCTAATTGCATATTTTGTCCTGCCAAAAACAATACATATTTTGAGTACATAAAATGAAGTAAATTATATAACTATAGTATCTCATGTTTAATTAAGACTCAAGTCAATGCAAAAAACATTAGGTTTGCAGATTATGTCACATTTTAAGATTACTACCTTAACGACCGAAGGTACACTTTTAGAAAAATCATATATATCATGTTTGCATTATGTTTGCAGATTATGTCACATTTTAAGATTACTACCTTAACGACCGAAGGTACAGTTTTAAAAAAATCACATATATCAAAATAAATATTTGTATTCGTCTTTACAGACCATCTGCTGGAAATAAATACTGAAAATAACTGTGATATCAAACATAGAAAAATATCAGATATGTTATCCTATTATGGTAAATTGTATCATTTCATTCGTTCAACATCTTAATGCAGGCTATACCTGTTGAGCTCTATGGGAACTCTACCGACTGTTGAAATATATAAAATTTAATAGTTCTCATTACGCCCCGTAGGAGTGAATCTCGGTGAGGCAAAGTTGCAAATTGTGCGTTTGAGAGCCATCCGCTTGAAGTTTTACAATCCGAAAAATTATTTGAAATCGGCGTAGGGCGACGAATCTTGAGCTGTGTAGAATGCAGCTTACAGAAATTCTACATTGCTTTTATTCTACATTGATTGATAATTCTACATTGATTAAAAATTATTTGATCTCTTTTTATATGATTCTTAACCTCTATCAAAAGATGTTTGTTGCTTACAGGCACAAAAATGAGGCTGGAAGTGTAACAGCGGGGACCGACCCGAAGGTTCTGTTCCAAGCCATCACCGGTAATTTCTCATGATTGTACATCCTAAAATGAGAGCTCTTTAGAAATGAATTTAAAATGTGTTTGTGAACGAGCAAATAAGGAATTTTGTGCCAACTAAAATTTAATTTGATGGAAACATATTTCTTGTGACTCATAAATTAACTTGCATCATGAATCACAGAAACATCATTCTGTGATGTCTGTTGTATTTGTAGGGCTAGATCATATAAATGAACAATATAAACAAAGGTATATCCAAATAAATAGATGCTACCGCATTTCAATATGGATAGTCAATTTTGCACGCGTGTACCTTTTAGACTCATGGAATTAAACTTGGACAGAGGCTAAGGCAATGTTAAAAGAAAGATAGTCGAAATTTCAGAAAGAACTAAACGCTGAACTAGGTATAATTGTTGATATTTTCAAGCAAGCTGAATTATTTTCACAAAAACGTCGGAACTCTATCAAATTTTACACGCTGAATTGCCTCGGTTATCATTTTTCTTAACATTTCAAAAAGATTTAGCAAAAAAATGTTTATTATTGTGTAAATACTTTTTTTCAATCAGATTGATTTTTAGCTAACTCAGAATTTTTGAAATAAAATTTTATTCAACGAATTTGGTACATTAGGATATTTGACAACAATTTTGTGTTATTAGAAATATTATTTTGTATGAATACAAAATATAATATTTTATGAAAATTAAATTTAATTGAAAAATAATTATTTGTGGTGATTTGTATCCATTAACTCACCTCCTAACAAAATCTTAGCTAATGACATTTATGAAAACAATAATGAAGAAGGCATGATAAGAAGTTGAAGAAAATGTTAATAGGTATCATAAAAGATACGGTATCGTAAAAACCGTAAATCGGAGGTTGGCGCGTGCAGAGGTCAATTCAATAAAAGATTTTATGCAATAAAATATAATAATAGAACAAATGTTTACTACTCAACGCAGCCATTTTTTCCATTTCTCACTTTTTTGTTTTTTTCTTCACTCATAGCCATCGAAATTAAGGAAAATTTTAACTGACAAACAAATTATTCGTTAATTATCTGGAAAATTGCCGAAACATCGCGGTCTGTTTTATGATCGGAAATCGAAATTCTCCAAATTCTACAATTTTCAATAGAAATCCTGGCTCGTTAAATACATTTTAATTCAAATTAAAAAAATAGAATAATTAAAAGTCCAATATTAAACATTGTTCAATTTCGAATTTCAATCTCTCAAGCTTCATACAATTTAAAATTGAAAGCCTTAAGATCAGAGCCATTTTCAATGTTCCTTTTTTTATTTTGTTAATTTTTTTTGTTCTCCAATAACAATAATTCTTCAATAGTAATTATTTTTAGTTTTCAATAAACCATTTTATAAAACTTCTTCCCGGCCACTGAAATATAAAAATTGAAGCCTTCAGTATAAAATGATCTATAATTTCGAGAAATGAAAAATAGTTATTTGCCGTACAGCGACCCTGAGAGGCACTTTTCCCTCATGTGAACTTGCAATACTAGCCGGAGCCCGAGGCGAAGCCGAGGCGTTTGCAAGAAACTAATTACAGAAAAAAAATGAATTCCACGGAACTGGGATTAAGAAAAGACCCCACACAAAATACATGGGAAAGTAGCTTTCGGTGGATTTGACTGAAACTTGTCAATTTTGTAGGTTATTAGTAGGGATGTGCAAAAAGCTCAAAGTCTGATTCTCGGCCGGATCGAGTCGAGCTTTTCTAACACTTCGAGTCCAGCCAAGCTGGACTCGATCAGTTTCGAGCTGAGGCCAACTCGAGCCGGGCCGACTAGTTTTAAAAATATCAAAAAATTCCGGGTTCTCGAAGAGATTCGGGTAGCCGAAAACTTCGGGTTCATGAACAGGTCTGAGTTCTCGAAAAAGTTCGGGTACCCGAACATTTCGGGTTCTCGAAGCGGTTCGGGTGCCCGAAAATTTCGGGATCGTGACTGGAATAAGGTACAAAAATGTAGTTTTTTGCAAATGTGTCAACAAACTTGACATAATTCTAGTATGTCTGGTATTTTCGCCATTCATATGTAATTTTTAAAACAAATTTCATTTGTTTAAACATTTTTTTCGACAAAATATCAAAAATTCACACCTTCTCAAAGTAACATGAAGTAATTGCTTTAAATCAAAGATCAACACGATTGAATTATTTTATTGTTGATTGTTTAAATAATTTTCCATTGTTTAAATGTAACTTTTTACTGACTTGTGCTTGGACGACATTGACTTTGCAAGCTTCCTCTTGCTAAATGTACATTTGCATCCTCTATTTCAATAACAGGATGATACCGGTTAATAATTGCACCACTGATGCGAAAAAAATTTCTCTCAGATTTTTCAAATGGGGAATGTGAATCGTTTTTTCAAAAAACTTGAAAACTGATTTCAAAAATCCATTTCTAGATTCCACTATCCATCTGGACTTTGTTATGAGCCGCCACTGGTTTACTTCTTCTGTTGTCAACTGACTTCTTCCTGCTTGCAATAATGCTGGCATCTTGGACACAATACTCAAACGCCCTCAAAGTCTTTGCACATCTCTGTATACTCGATCCTGTATAAAGACATCGCCAATGTCAACAAATTCTTTTATACCCTCCAGATCGAAAATCCAAATTACCAGCCAAAAAACCTGCGATATAAAAAAAAGTGTAAACAGAAAATTGTTCCATTTAAAAATACCTGGAAAACCCCTTCCAGCCATTTTTTGTTACAATCGAGGGGCTATTCACTCTCGAGTATTCCACATATAACAAGGAAATAACAAAAGGAATCACAGCGCGTACCAGGGAGTATAACCGAATGGCACGAATACATTCGCGTAAAGAGCGTTCACACATGCGCAGAGAATACTCACGTATACTAAGCGCATGCGCACGACTTATTGATATTAAGAAACTCAACGCGAGTAACATACTGTGTAAGATTACGAGTCATTGTATTTCGTGAAAATAAGGACGAATAGGATGCAAGTAGGATGCATTATCTCCGAGTAGACTGCAGTAATCGAGTATTTCATGCGCTAGCTGACGCTAGCGCTAAAATACTCTGTGAAATACTGTGAAATAGTGCCAAGTTTTTGTTTTATCTTATTCACAGTATTTTCAAGCCCAAAACTTACCACTTACTTGTAACTTACTCACTTGCTTATTTAAGGACAAATAATACATGAAATACTCAGATTATATTTCATTTATTACACTTTCGCGGAAATTGACTCAAGAGTGAACAGCCCATCGGTTACGATTCACCGTTCTTCTATTAAACTTAGAAAATGCGGCAGATTTTTTATTATCAGTTTCTTGCAATTTTCTACCAGAGGTTTTAACGTTTGTCTTTCAGTTCTTTACCATTCTTCCACTTAAGACCCCATTTACGATTTATTGTTTTCTTAAAATTGTATTAAAATTTTTACCGTTGATGGTTGTTTCTATCTAAAAATCAATCTTTACTTTAGAGGACAAAGAAGTGGAGGGAGGGAAAAATGGTACCTAAGGAGTATAAGAAAAATCTAGCTATACATATACGTGGTATAAATAAAAAAGTTTTATCTGGAGTGGAAGAAAAAAGATGGTATCTGGGGTTGGTTGGAGGAGGAAAGATGACACACTATTGACAGAAAGTTTGAATACATTTCCTTTGACCGTTTGAAAATTCATACTTCACTTTAAAGGCAAAAATCTGCGCAGAAACTGAATCTACGACTTTGTAAGCAGAATCATCTGAAAGATTAGAAAATTTCGCGTCGAATCTGCCTAGGTTGAAATTATTTTAATGAACAAGTCATGAAATATTTGGCTTCAAAGGCAAAAGTTTATTTTAGCAAAATTATTATTTGGAAATCTTGAGTTCAACTCTTTGACAAATCTAGAAAATTGTTCCTAAAAATTTGAAAAAATCATAAGTTCAAGAGTAAATCCTACTCTATAAATCTTTATCCACAGCTCGATTGAATATTATGTAATTGCTGAATATTAAAACAAAAAAATTTCGTGTGATAGAAGTTTTGGGAAGCCGAAAATCCGAGATTCATCGTTAACCTTCATTTATTATATAAGGTGCAGCTTCAGATTCCATTACATCCCATTGCATATCTTATGAAATTTGACGTTGCACCTTATAACAAATGAAGGTCAACGACGAATCTCGGACTTTTGGCTTCCCAAAATTTCTATTGCACGAGTGAATATTTTTAATGACTACTCAGCAATTATATAACATTTAATCAAGGTGGCATCTGAGGGTGGGTGAAGGGAAAAAGGTTGTATCTGGTAGGAGGTGGAAGTAGGAAGGTGATACTTGGAGGAAGTAGAAGGAAAAAGGTGTTACATGGGGTTGGGTTAATGAAAAGGATGATATCTGGTAGAAGATGGAAGGAAAAATATGGTATCTGGAAGCGAAGGTGGTAGTATATTTTGCATAATATTGGACTGTTTTAACATAAACCTACTTCACAAAATTTTGGTCTATGTTTTGGGTTAGGTCACTACATTTAGTACATTAGTGTACTATATATTTTTTTTACATATGGCTTAACTCTTCGGGTCTATGTGTTTGGTTAGGTCAGTATATTTATTACAACATTGTACTATCTTTTCTAAAAAACATACGGGCGTTTCGACTTATAAACAGCGCCAGCGGCGAGATCTTTCTGAGGTTTTATCTATTTTTTCCTTTGTCCTTTGGTAAAAAATACAACTCCAATGAAAATGTCTGTGACTTTTTAGGCTGTTACCGTCCGAAGTATGACAGAAATTTTTTTTCCCAATTGCAGAATATTAGTTTCTTGAATGTAGAATGTATGTAGAATTTGTTTTTTGCAGAATATTCAATTTGATACAAGAATCTAACTTGAACAAAAATTTCTTGGACATATTTTAACAATGACTTCTCTTGAAAATATTGTTCCTTTTTCTTCCCCCTCGATAGAATGACCTTCTCCAAAAGGCCTTTCTCGCAAAAGAAGAGATACGATTTTTTTAAATTCTTACTTGCAATTGAATTTCAAATAATTTTACACAAACCTTTACAAACGTCGTCGAACTCTGCACTATGATAATAAATGTTATGACTTTTGAAAGCACAGTAGAACTGCATTCCTAAGGAGCTTTCCATGCCCGCGCAAGAACCCTTCACATGGATGAAAAGACCCACTTATCTTCTCCTTGCACAATGACTCGTATTGTTTGACCAGGTCGGTTAAGCTATTCACACACAGTCGTACACTTTCACTCAATAGAGCAGAAGCTTTAATAACACAGCCACACAAAAAAAGTGTCGTGATCTGAGGACGTGACATATGTTTTCCTATGGATTTTGACGCGCTGAATCCGAATCCGATGTCAGAATTTGCCCTACACGTCAGGGTTTCACCCTAACCTTAAAAAACTCGAAAAAAATAGTATTTCGTGTTCTGGGGATGAGGCATATCAACTCGTATGTTTTTCGATGCACTGAATGCGAATTCGCTATCAGAATTGATCCCACACGTTGTCCTTGAACACTAACCTAAAAAAAAAACTTAATAAAATGATATAAAAATGTGATATACTGCCTTGAAGGCTGGTTTTTTTTGGAGAGCCTATATAAGCGGAGTCTCATTCTTACAATTGACGTGACCTAAATTCAACTCACCTAACCTAACCTTACCTAACCTGGCCTTACCTAACTCTTATCTTCCATCGCAGATTCTACTATTCCGTCAAAAAGGTAAATTTTAACGCGATAATCAATGCCTTTATAACGAAAGTAACATGAACTTTCCTATTTTATAGTCTCTATTTTACGATTTCTGGAAGAATGGGTAAATATATTGATATCGCCAACCTTTTTAGCATTTTTCGCTTGTGACTGTAATCAGGGCACCTCCACGTGGTGACGGCGGGCAACGGAACCATACGTGCTGAGTCCCTGGGTAAACAGCGTTCATGCCGTCATGGCAGGCGAATGTCAAAAAACAATAAAATAAGGCCACCCTCAAAGATAGTTATAAGTTCACTAAATTTCACCAAAGTTAAAAGAGCTGTAAATTTCCAACTTACAAGTTCAGCTAGCACGCTTTTGTATAAAGCTATAAGGTATATTATACTAAATGAAAATTTCATGGCAATAATTTTAGTGAAGCCTTGGTTTTGCTCCGATATAAATATTTAGTAGGTTAAAAAGCAACTTTTATCAAATTTACCATTTTTACATCGAGTTAATTGTTATAGTCCCAGCTTTCTATACGAACATTATATATAAATTCTTTCATTCAGCTTTGTACCAAAAAAGCCTGAGAGGCTTCATGAATTATTATGAAAAATTTTGCTTTATATGAAAAATATTGTACAGAAAAATGGTGTATTTCATGAAGATACAATTTGTTGTATGCAATTTTTTTTGTGAAATCATTATTTTTCGAGAAAATCCACCAAAAATGAAATTCACGCTGATCTTTCGTGATGTCGGTCGAAAAACGAAAAGTACTTATTTCAGAAAAAGATATTCTTTAAACAAAATGTAGACCTTAATAAATTGCACATGTTTTTCAAATACATTTTTTCACGAAGTCAACATTTTAAAAACGAATTTAGTTTATACAATGGAAAAAAGTTCCTTGTGGCTTTTATAATTTATCAAGAAGGGTGTTGATTTTTCATGAGACACTTTTGTATCAGTCTTAAACATCTTAAAAAACCACAACTATTTTGTATGTAACATTTTTCTCTACAAACAAAAGTTTTCGAAAAATAATGAATAACACACAAATCAATTACACAAATTACACAATTAAAAATTTCACATTTGATTTTCACGTGCACCCATAAGTTCGTTATATTGGGTACATGATAAACATTAGTAAGTTTGGAACTGAAATTTTTTTCAGCATTGAGTAGAAAAATGTCAATTCACATTTAATTCTTCCCATCTCTGTAACCAAAACTTTTATTTCATTAATTAACCAAACCTAAAAACTTAAATTTTCGCCGCACACGGAACCAAAAATTTTGCCAAAGTAATTTGTCATAAACACCATGTAGGCAATTTTCCTGTTTAGATATGATGCACCCCTATACTTTTATGATATTGTCAAATGCTGCTCTTAACGCAA
>JAUMHM010000004.1:10121235-10133480 GCA_032362435.1 Melikaiella ostensackeni
TCTCAGCAAATTTCTTTCACTCTTGTCAAACAATGTTTCTTCTACACCACATTCTTTGAGAACCCACTCATTACTGAATTTGTCCATTAGCGTTTTACCGCACATATTCCACAGGAACTGCATTCTAAAACTGTATACCTTTGAAAGTTTGAATGGGAAACTTTTAGTTTTTCAGTCCCTTCATATTTAATTGTTAAGTCCAGAACAATCGGTTCCAAATTTGAAACTATACTCTCAGGGGTTCTCAAAACAAACTACCACACACTACACTACTCATATGCTCCTTTTTGACAAACGGCTTCAGTTTCCAATTTAAAATAAATTGTTCAACTCATACAATTACATGGAAAATTTTTTTTAAGGTTTTCTCATTTGCAGATCGTCCACTTTGGGAATTCGAATTGAATTTTATTTACATAGCTTCAAAATTGCAAGTGTTTGAACGTTTCAGCTAGTAATTATCGAATTGTATATGTTTTATATTTTGATTCAAAAGACTTTAAAGGACCCCGCACGTTCATTATGGAAATTATGTTTCTGCTTAATTGGCCCAATTTGACGGAAACCTAATTTGCATGAGGAACGTGCGGGGTCCTCTAAAAGAGTTACATTCCATGCTTTAATTTGCAATTTCCTTTTGAATACTTTAAATTTGCAATTATTTTGCTTTCAAAAAATAAATGTCTCAATTCGTAGGACTGTCAAAATTATTTCCAAAGTCGAGAAGAACCCACAGTTAGTCACGTCTCAGTTCAACGCAAAAGTTTTGGAGATGGCCTTCGGTTACTTTAAGCCAATCATTTAAAAAAAATCGTATTGCATGTTTTTGAGAAAAACGATTTTTTTATTTTTAACGACTAAAAATCTCATTTTCCCCAAAAAGGACTCGACGCAAGATATGAATTGTAGTGCGTAATTCGAAATCGTTACCTTTCCTGTAATATATAAGATTATACTCCTATGGAATGTTTATCTCATGAAACTAATTTTTTTCCCAAAAACTTTTAAAAATCGATCAAAATTGAAGAAAAATTGGTTTTCATCTCTAAAATTCGAGAATCATATTTTTTGGGAATGATATCAAGTCCAAAAGGAGCTTGCAAGTTGAACCTTTTTTTGCATTTCTTTCTAGAATGTGTTTTGGTTACTCCAGATAGATAAGAAATCATTTAAATATTCTAGCTACGAGCTAAAATGATTCTTATTATAATGCATTCCTAGTTTTGATTCTAAAGAAATTAAGATAGGGAAGCATTCTGAGTAGAAAAATAAGTATTTCGTTAATTCCTTCAAAAGATTAGCTAAGTGTATTTTTCTTTACAAATACACATCAATCTGGAGCATGATTAGCTTCAATGTCATATCTTGAACATTTCTTACTAGACATAAAAACTGTAGTAATGTCACGTGGAAAGTAGCACGTAGCAAGTTAGTTTCATGATTTGGGTGAACTTTAGAAATTTTGTGTTTCTCTCCAACGGACTTGAAATCATGATGAACACACTCCATCGCCTGTTCAGTAAAAAAAACCTAAGCTCGTTTGTTTTGCATCACAAAACTCATCTACATGAAAGAAGACTGCACAAGTCTTGGGAGTAACTAATAATTTTTTTAGAATTATAAATAAGAATTTACGATATTGAAAATTAGCGCAGCTAGAACATTTAAGTGATTTCTTATTTGTCTAAAGTAATCAAAAGACATCTTAGAAAAAAAAATAAGAAGGAAATTCAACTGACCAGCCCCTTTTGGACCTGATAATAATTCAAAAATAACGTTTCTTCAACTTTAGACAAAAACGAGTTTTTCTCCGCTTTGAAGCTCAGCAACCTTAAGAATCGCACGGAACATGCTCTTTACATTATTACTAAACTGAGGGCAAATACTTTTTTAAAAAAAGTGTGGAAGTTCTTTAAAATAAATGCTATTTTAGTTGACTTCAATAGATTCTCCCTGTTTTTTGGATTTTTTAAAATAATTACACAAGATAAACGTCTAACAAGGATATAATTTTATAGATTTCAGGGAGGAGAAGAATTTTTAGTTTCGAACTACTATCCATATCCTGCATCATTTTCAAAAAAAATGAAATTCTTAATTGTTAAAAACGAAAAAATCGTTTTTGTCGAAAACGCGTAGTATGATTTTTTCTTCCTTGGCTCAAATTGACCGAGCGGCATCCCCGAAGCACGCAAAAAGAGAAACTGGATATGCAAGTACTTTTGGGATGAGTTGAATCGAGGCTAGCCGTGAACTGTCAAAGTTCAGAGAATTTCTTTCGTAGATTTTAAAGGTCACCCAAAAAAAGGATGCATTGATATTTTCATAAAATTAGAATGCCTCTACGTCCAAGTTAACTTCATTTTCATTTATAGGCGCTTGGAAATCAAGCGCAAACTCTCGGATTGGAAGAGTTTTTGGGGGAAAATCACGAAGGTCGTCACATTCTGTCACAGATGATGGTACTGCCGCTGCTACCGGCAAATCAGATTCGAGCAACCTATTACGATATTCATAACACTGCAACTGCTGAAACGCACCAAATGATATACAACACTGTTAAAAAAGATATGCTGAAATTGACATTCGACCGTAATTTAACCTATCACGCTGTCAGAAATGAACTGTGAATAAAGTAGTGAATTAACAAAACCGTAATGTTAATTTACATCGTCTTGTAATTTAACTTGAATGAACCATGTGGAACCCTGTGGCAGTTACAAAACTGCCGTGCATTAACGGTCGATATGTGAAATGCAGCGTATTACGGTGGAAATAATTTAACCCCTTTAATACGTCGTAAATGTACACAAAGCATTAAATTTACAATGTACTGTGCATTCACAAATAACAGCGTATTTACATGTTTTTGTATGATTTGAATTTAGGAAATGTAAAAGTACTTCGAAAAGGTTCGTAAAATCAGATGCTTTATGTTATTTACACTGATGGCGACACGACAAGGAGTCGCGAAATCCCCTGAAGTCGAGAAGCCACGGGAGTGACACATGGCATAAACGTGGAACAAGATGATCAATATTGACAAAATAATACATCGAGGGGCATCAGGTATTCAAATTACATAAACTATACGTGCGAATTCAACAGTGGTATGAATAGTTGATGCAAGTTTTGAACGTTGATATGTGAAATTACGAATTATAAAATTTGCAAGATTCAGATTAGGAAGGGGTGAGGGAAGGTAAGCGTTGCTGGAGTTCACAGTTTACAAGACGACAGTTTGTTTTTTCCAGTGGGGTTCGTTCCTTCACGCAAGCGCCACGTTTATTCACAGAGACTCTGATAAATATGCTGCGTATTGCAGGCGTCAAATATTTTCAATCGTAATACGATGTAAAATAATAACAACTTTTTTACAGTGAAGCTTTCATCGACTACCACGGTGCGGAATGGTTGCACATCGTCACACCATAGGTGTTCAGCGTTTTCATGCTACCAAAGTGAACAAACAACGACATGGAATCATCCAACAGAGCTTTGTAGCAGAGATTTGCTGTAAATCCCAATGTTTGGTACTTCACTAGTAAGTATGTTGATGTTTAAGTAAAGAAAATATTTCATTCATACACTTCCGACGGAAAGATTAGGTACATTTCCCACGACTGTTTAAAACACCATACTTCATTTGGAAGGCAAATATAGGTGCAGAAACTGTATCTACGACTTTGTAAGTGCACTCTTAAAAATGTTCGAGATTTTACCATACTTTTACTATACGAGTGAAAGGCAAAATTGCGATACCGGTATTGGGAGGTAAAATTGCAATATGTATATTGCAATTTTCAAGAATGCACATCTTTGACCATACAAGTATTACGATTTCATTCTACAACGTCGGTATTGTAGTTCTGTTTCACACTCACTTTTAGCTCGTCTAGCAGATGAGTGACCATCCATTTAAGTAAGATGAGAATTCGGAATGCTAGTCTAGTGCTTAACGTATTTGACTTAAGAGCTTGGCGGTTAGGGTTCGATTCTCCGTGCCTGCGAATTTCAATTTTTTCAACTTCCTTCTGCAACATAATATTACAAGTATGTCAATTTGCATTACGAGCATCGGAAAACTACAATATAATGTATTGGAACGTTACCTTGCGTCTCGGAATTTTTCATAAGGTGCAACATCAAATTCCAATACATTCCATTGTATATCTAATGAAATATGACGTTGCATCTTATACCAAATGAAGGTTAAGAGAAATTTCTATTGCACAAGTAAATATTTTTTATGAATACTCAGCAATTATTTTACTTTTGATTTTATGATTTTTCCAAATTTTTGGGTAGACTTTCTTAGATTTGGCAAAGAGTTGAACTCAAGATTTCAAATGTTCATGTTGCTAGTAAAACCTTTGAATTTGATGCTAAATATTTTTTGACTCTTCCACTAAAATAATTTGAACCTAGTTCGACTCGACGCGAAATATTCTTTCAAATGGCTCTACTTACAAAGTCGTAGATTCAGTTTATGCGCAGATATTTGTTTTTGAAGTTAAGTATGAATTTTCAAACGTTCAAAGGAAATATACTCAAACTTTCCGTCAGGAGTGTATGATTACAGATACCCTCTATGGCACTCATAAACTTTGAAATTGCGTTCTGATACAGAGACTCTTGTTCAGTTCCAAGAAGATTTGCGACTTGAACTGCAGTTCCTGCAGAGAGGCTACGAAATAAGCAGGTTACCAAAGGTAACAAATGTCTTAGAAAATGAACTGATCTTCCAAACTTGGGTAAGACTGAACCAACCAGGTTATCTTACTCCGATGGAATGTTTGGAAGAAGGAATTCTCATTTTCATTTATTCGGTTGAAGCTATGTACTATATTGACGAAAATATGCCTAACTATCTGTAATAGTCAGGCATCATTACTGTTTGAGCTTAATTGTTGCTTGATAAGATGACGACAATACAACTTCGTGTTTTATTAAACGTGTATAATAATATGTTGTTTGTAAATACGAAAGCGATGTGGAGACGTTTGAATCGAAATGGATGAAGTATTATACGATGCCGGATCGTAGCATTTCAGAATACAAATTTGTTTGCTGTTTCGTAGATTTGTATCGAAAAAAAACTTGCCAAAAAAATTGTATGTTCCGTATGAAGAGAGAATAAAAAAGTTTCTAGGCATGGTAAAAACGACTTAGTCGTAAGTGAGTTTTCCTCTAATAGATATCTGTAATAATAGATAGTTTATAAATTGTGAATCTCTACTTTTAAGGTTTACAATATGACCGATTCATGCTGCTGTACATGTGATCATCGAGGATCCCGCCATGCCGGGACCTAATTAATTAGTTAGTTTGCTGAATCTAGAGCAGTAACTCTTTAGGAAATTTGTAGCGTCGCTGCAAGTACTTCATTCTGTACCCTACGACGATAATAAGTTCTAAGGTAAGATAATGTATCAATGCTTTATGATCTTCATCTCAAAGATTTTGCAGAAGGGAACAACAAGCAGGAAAAGCAGGATTCTGCAAAAATTAAGAAAAAATAATATTAGTATATAGCTGTTCTACTTATATAAATCCGAATAGGTACCATAGATGATACTCGCATACCTCTGGTTCCCTTTTTGTAGGGAAAATTGTTATTAAAAGATAAACAGAAATTACAAACCAGACACGAAAGATGTAGAGTCACGCATATGAGTAGAACATATTCAAATTGGGTGAAGTTGTTTACATCACGACATACATCTACAGTAAAATGGAGAAAAATGTTTTCAAAATTGGGAAATGTTAGTATTGTAGGGAAATGTTTATAAAATGGGGAATCATTTGAAAAATTGATTAATTCTCGAGAATAGGGTTAAAGTATTTTTAATTATTATCTTGAAAATTTAGCTATTATGGTGAAGCTGAACAAAGTTTAATTGAAAAGTGTTTGCACATGCGATTTTCTGGTTGCTTATGGTTCGCTGGAATCCCATGAAAGTTTTCAGACCAAATTTGAAATCATCGCCTGAGCTCTTTTTGAAACAAGTCAATAATTGTTTTAAAAAAAATATGAGATCAGAATTTGCATAAAAGTTGACGGTAAAAGTTGCTTCAAAGTTTTTCAAAAATTTTTAACTTAATTTTATAAACAATTTTTGAAAAATGAGAAACACCAACATGTTCTCAAAATTGTAAAAGATTTGGAATCTAACTTAGAAAAAATACCAGATGAGGCCCAAGATGAAATTAGACACCAGATTTCAACCTTAACTTCTGATTATATCAAAAAAACTACACACATTTCCAACACTGATAGATTCCTTGCTGAAAATATTACACTAACAAATCACTGTTTAAATTCCAATAAAGACTTATTAGTGACACGAGCGGATAAGGGTAATGTTACCGTTGTGATGGACAGACAAAAATACTATACATAGATAAGGTTAATAACATGCTTAATGATCCCAACACTTATGAAAAGATAGATGTCGATCCCTTAAAGAAATTACAAAGAGATACTTTAAAATTAATTAGTGAATGGGGAATTGATAAGTTCCTTAGTCCTAACGTTAAAAGAAAGCGTCTCATAACTGACAACATTAATATTGCTAGGTTTTATGGTCTCACTAAGATCCATAAACAGAATTATTCTCTCAGACCAGTTATTTTCTCTATCAATACACCTGCATATGTTTAAACAAAAGCATTAAACAAGATAATTTTTCACTCCTTACCTACCCATAAATATTCTGTTAAAAATTCACTTACTTTTAATGTTTACATTAACAAAACTAAAATTCCTGATGACCATATCATGGCTTCTTTATACGTCCCATCACTTTTTAGTAACGTCCCTTCAGATTTGGTTATTAAAGGCTTAGATAATAGGTGGCACCACATCAGTAAAAATACACAAATTCCGTTAGATGATTTCAAGAAAGGCATTATCTTCTTATTGAATTCCACTTATTTTAAATATGATAACTAATTTTATAGGCAGACGTTTGGCATCCCCATGGGGTCACCTATCTCCGCAATTCTTGCTGAGATTGTTATGCAAGATCTTGAGACGAATGTCATAAAAAAATTGGGTTTTCCAATTCCGGTGTATTTTCGTTATGTAGACGATACCTTTCTTATTCTTCCTGAAGATAAAATTAATTTTACAATATCACAGTTTAATTCTTACCACAGCAGATTACAATTTACCTTTGATATTGAAAACAAAAAATCTGTCAACTTTTTAAATTTACAACTTTGCCGAGACGATAATAACTCAATTATTACTAATTGGTTTAGGAAAGCAACTTATTCTGGAAGACTTCTCAATTTTTCATCCAACCACCCTATTCAACGTAGAATAGTGATTGTTGAAAACCTTGTCGATGCCACTTTTCTGCTATCTGATGATACTTTCCACTCAGATAACCTACAGATTGTTGAAAAATACTTATGGTATAACAATTATCCTAATGAGTTCGTACAGAAACACATAAACAAAAGACTTTCTGAGTTAGAATCAAAGAAAAAGCAACCTTCTAATAA
This sequence comes from Melikaiella ostensackeni, assembly GCA_032362435.1. Taxonomy (NCBI): domain Eukaryota; kingdom Metazoa; phylum Arthropoda; class Insecta; order Hymenoptera; family Cynipidae; genus Melikaiella; species Melikaiella ostensackeni. Next base: position 10,128,748 of record JAUMHM010000004.1, read on the forward strand.
CACCCCAAATGTTGATGGATTTATTGATGTAAGACAGGAGATCATCTCCATCCCCTTCTTAGGGACAATTTCACAAAAAAATTTTTAAATCACGTGTAACTGTGGCAGGACTTATGTAGGAATAACAGAACGCCCCTTACGCATTAGAATGAAGGAACACAAAAATAACATCAACCATGTAGAAAAAAATCATAAAGTTATAGCTAAACATTTAGTTCAATGCCATAATAGGGATCCAACTGGCATTAAATGGGATGAGGTTGAAATCCTACATGTCGAACCTGATTATTATAAGCGTGCCTTTGCGGAAATGGGTTTCATTTTAAAAAAGGCATGCGCCAAGGCATCATTCTTCAGATAAACGTTCTCAATATAACGAATGCTCATATCTTAAGATGGAGACGGAGGGTGCATACTCCGTCATCCTTATAATTTTAATTCTCAACTTAACTATTATATGAATTGGTATAAAAAGTATAATATGTATGTAATAAAAAAGTAGTAATTTCAGATAACGTTTTGAAAGACTTAAGAAAAGGGTAAGGATTTTAGAATTGAGCGTTTATTTAGTAGATCTCTCATGCGACGAATTCATGTAGTAATTCATGTAGTAAGCAATGAAATTATCTCCTCAAACTAATCAGATCAAAGAAGTACAATCTGAATCTATTATTGTTTGACGTGTATGGTGGAAAGAAGATACATAATTGAACACCCAATGGTGATATTCAAATGTAACTAATATTACTTTGCATTTGGCTGATCTACACCCTTTTTAAATTCAGTTATTATAAATAATTTCAATAATTTGGAATTTTTTATTATCCCTGATAGATGCAGCCTTTTCTCATAAAAACTGAGCTGAAGCGATTTTTCCATTAAAGAAAAAGTATTTCCTGAAAATATCATCAAAATTGATTAATATATGTGTATGATGTTTGATATAATATACAAAAAAAGCTTGAGTTCTTTTCATATTGGGGACTATTTTCAGAGCGTTCTGTTTTGAAGCCAATATGCGTACTGTTTCAATTTGCTAACTTCAGATTTATAGGTAAACGCGCTAACAAACCAAAATGATGCACAGCCGGGCATTGTTCCAACATAACATCGAAGTTCATGACATTCATGCTCAGAAGAAAGAAAAAACCATCATGACATTTGATTTTCACGACGATCTTATTTTAAGCCCAGAAAGTATTACTAAAATTTTATTCATCGTGCATCAAATTGAAGTAGGACTATTTTTTCGGAGTACTGTTTGAATACCGGAAGCCAGCCTTATAATAATACTTTTCTTTCACAGTGTACAGAAAAAACTCAATGAACGTAAATTTTCCAGTTTAAGTAACACGAAAAAAGATAGTTTTTCAAAATGTACAATTTTGACATGTAAAATATCATTATAATCAAAAATAAACTAAGCTTCACATTCGGTGCTCGGCTTCGCCTCGCCTTCGGGTTCGTGCTGGGCCTTCGCACTCGCAGTAAGCAATCTGCCCCTTTGGCCTCTTGTATCGAAATATGCTATTCTAAATCCTTCTATGTCATTTCTATGCAGAATTTCCCTCAAACCATTTCCATGAAACATTAAATGCAGGATAGTTATATCTAAACGATGTTTTAATTTACGCGTAAGACAACATCGAAAGCGAAAATGAATAGTCAGATTAGATTAATAAGTTGGCAAAGATTGGAAGAATAGGGACGTGAGGATCACATAAGTACACAAGCGTCTACGTGGAGACACAGAAAGGTCCGCGTTAAAGCAAACAAGAAACGAGGTCCTATCCCAAGGAGCCCTAGGCAATGCATGTCTTGGCAGGCGCTTCACATTTTGCCCTTGTTTTTGCCGCTGGCGGGATATTATGCCAGAATTTTAAACGCTGACTATTATGAAATTCTTTCTCGCAATATCTCTTTCATCCTCCCGACGTTTCATCACTCCGTCTCTTTTCAGCCCTCTAGGCTCTGGCTTCCAATTCGTTTCACCGTTTCGCCCCTTTCTCCTCTATCGCCTAACCCTTTGGAGTAGTAGCGATTAATACGTTGATGCTGCCGTTCTTTACGGCATTGCAATTAAACCGATGAAGGGTTTCATCTTGTTCTCATTTGTTTTCTTTCATCCCTGTCTCATCTAACACCTCTTTATCTTCGACTTCTCCTTCGTTCCCTTATCTCTTTACCTTTGTTCTGTGTCAAGAGAATTGCTATAGTGAAAATTGTTATTGCAGGAGAGAACTCCCGGCTTCGATAATTGCTCTGTAGCTACAAGATATGAATTGGGTGTCATTAGAAAACGAGCAGCTGGGAATCATGTTTGTGACTATTTGTATTCTGTGAAATAATGCAAGAAGGAAAATAAGATAGTGTTATGAGATAATCTGAACAAGCGAAAAAGGTTGAAAAATGCTCTAGAAAACAAAAGCTGCAGCAAAATTTGCAACCTGATCTCATAATTTTTTCACTTCAAAATGTGCCCTTGTCCAGACCTTACTTACATTTATCATAAGCATAGTAAGCATTAGTGCATTTAAATTTGGAATATATGGGGCATTATTTATTAACTGCCTCAACTTTAAAAGTCATGTTCTTCAATTGTCTTTAAATTCTTGGAATATGTTCGCCTACCCAACAGTACCTAATCGACAAATTCATAGAACAGGATTAGGATCCCTCTCCCAGTGGCGGGGGGGAGAGGGGGTGAATTCTCAACCCCAACGTAGAGTGGGGTGAAGTAAAAAAACCAGGTTCAAAATAACATTCAGACAGTAATTCCTGGCCGATTTTAGACTTTCTTTTTTAGAAAAATTCAGTATTAAATTGTAAAGAGACCTGCGTTAGCTGATTTTCTAATTTCAATTTGTTTAAACTTTTCTTAATGCAAACAGCGAAGAAAATGTCGATTTTTTAAATTTCCTTTTTAACTTAATGTTTTCAAAAATTTCTACACCTTGCATTGCTTGGATTTGACGCACGTTGGTGTGCAGACGAAAAAACCTTTATTTATTTGAGAACTTAATTGTTATAAACAAATTGTATTAATAAATACACAAAATTATGTATTGTTTGTTTGGAAAGTATATTTCTGCATTAAAATTACTTGCTTTTATCAAGAAAGTGATATTTCATCACGAAAATTTGTCAATTAATCTTATTTTTAATTTTATAAATAAATGTACAGTGTCAATATTTATAAGAGGAAAGAAATCGTTTGTTCTCCTGAGTGTCCTCAAATAATGTGATAAGGCTGTTAAGTAAGGAAAATTTGTCTTTCGATATTATCCGTTAATTTTCTGAACCAATTATTTAAACAATTGTACATTTTTGGCATTGACAGACAAAAAAAATTGCGTTTTTTCTAATCGTCTCAAAGATTATTCTGCCAGTTGCCAGTTGCCATCACTAGCAACACAATTCAACGACAATGGGAAAAAACACAATCTTCTGCCATACCCGTGAATGCCGACTACATTTGTTTATATAATTCGTTTGAAAAATAAACAGATAAAATCAGGTCATAAAATCTCATTATATCTTTTTCTGCCCATAAATGCAGACAAGGTGAATTTGTTTATATTATTTGTTTATAAAATGAACAAATAATAGCGAATGACAAGTTTTCATTACTAACCATCACAGGCAACATAATTTGAAAAAAAATTAAGAGAATAAACGATTTCTTTCTCCTTAAAAATAGTGACATTGCGCTTGTTTATATAATTTGTTCATAAAATTAATAATCAACGAAAGATTAGAAATTTAAATTTCTAAACATCTTTAACAACATAATTTGAGGGACACTAAGAGAAAAAACTTTCCTGCTCCGTATAAATGCCGACACGGTGCATTTATTTATTTAATTTTTCTATAAAATTAACAGAAAATACAAAATCACAATTTTTCGTTGCTAAATATCCTTAACAAGACAATTTCAAAGGAATTGAAAGGAAAACGGTTTCTTTCTCCTTATAAATGACGACTCTGTATACTTGTTTACATCATTTGTTTATAAAAGTAAAAAATAACATCGAATGACAAATTTTCATTACTAAATATAACCGGTGACTCAACTTGAGGAAAATGAAGAGAAAAAACGATTCTGTTCTTCTCATAAGTGTCGACACTGTGTATCTATGCATATAATTTGTTTATAAAAGGAACAAATAAATTCGAATGATATTTTCTATTACTAAATATAACTGGTAACATAACTCGATCAGAATTAAGAGAAAACGATTTGGTTTTTCTTGTAAATGCTGATACTGTGCTGATACTGTGTATTCGTTTAAAGAGTTAACAAAAGTTATATCAGACGTCAAATTTAAAGGATCAAGTATCGTACCCACGTGCACAACCGCGTGCATCAAATCCAAGCATGCGAGGTATCGAAAATTTGTTTTAAAAAACTTAAACAAGAAAATTTTAAAAATCGACATTTTTTCAAGCTTTTATCCTATTTTATCGTTTAGGACAAGAAAAAAATGTTTAAGACTTTTCTGAAAATATCAATTGTTTATTGAAACTTTCCGCAATGTAGATTTCTTCGACTTTTTTGATAGTTTCAAAAAAACTTGACTTTTTACATTCTCATCAGAGAATGTATTAGATTTGTGTGAAATTTGACCCCCTCCCTCCCCCCGTTTTTGTCAAATGTCCACGTGTTGAGACCCCCTAAACCTGAAAAACATGTTTTTACAAATGTGTCTGCCTGTGTGTGTGTGTGTCTGTGG
>JAUMHM010000004.1:10133580-10170016 GCA_032362435.1 Melikaiella ostensackeni
TGTCGCCGGATTTCGCCTAGCAACACGCGCGGCGGAGCTACAGCGTTGGGAACCTTACTTTTTACTTGCCCCTCGTACAAAAGTTTCTAGCAAGTGATGGCATTTCAATAAATATCAGACCAAATAATAACACACTACGCAGCGAGATAAAGTGTAATCGTGAAGTGAATTTTCAACCAGAAGACTCAATTGGACGAAGTAGGAATTCACACCACGAGTTCTCGAAGCCAATAAAAGTCATATTTCTGATCCACCTGTAGCTGTTCTCAAAGTGAACGCTCTACGAGTTGAGTGTAACATCACAACAGGAGCATACATCAACTAGCGAAAAATGCACATGACTCATAAATTCTTTCCTGTTGTTGCACCAGGATATGAGATTGTTGAAGTTCAAGCACAAGTGAGATTTGTTGAGTCCATAGCCAGCTATGAGATTCATGCACATCAGCCTTATGCCTCGTCGTCGTTCAACAACAGTGATAAGATACGTATCGCGGTCCAGCATCAAGACTTGTGTATACTGCTCAGCAGAAGTTCATTGCACGTGTATGAAAGACTGAAGAGCGCTGATGGTACTACAACCGCGGCTACCAAGTCTAGTGAGCAACGCCATCTGCTATCTGTTTGAAGAAATCCGCTATGAGCTCAATGGCCTTGAGGTTGATCGATGCAAAAACGTTGGTCTCACTAGCACCATGAAAGGCCCTTATCTCTGTCACCCCTGGACGAGATTATATTACGTAGAATGCAGGATGGCTTGAAATGGAAGCAACAAGGCGTCTTACCAATGACGAGGTATACTTTGATGTGACTGTCCGTTATTTTCCCGCTGAACAGGCATCCTACTGTCTTATTATGCATCATCGTATTATTCAGTACCAACCCATCAGTGATGGGGTGAAGGAGTTGATTTAAGATATTTGCGGTGGTGGCGGTAATTATGGTGGTGGGGAAAGGCTTAAAACCAGACAATTTCTATATAAGAGTTTAGTTTTCATCGAGATGGATTTCGTTGTTGACGTGCAAGGCTTCAAGAAGCCTATCAACCAGTTCGTCTCCAAGGAGTTCGCTGTAGTTCCTCTCCAGAAAGACGTTCAACATGTGGTGTACCACTTTGAACCACTCTACTACCAGGACTCGCTGCCTGGCCAATACAAGAGTGGAAATTTATGGTCGACGCGCAATTACTATGGTCTAGAATGGACATCTGGTGACATACGTTATGAAGAAGCAAAACTTATAACTCGAGAAAAACTACGTGACGCTTGTGCAGTCTACGTCACAGAACTTGAAAAGGAAAAATGGTTGGCCCAGTACGTGCAAAACGTGTATAATTTGAAAGACCTGGGCTGCTCCTCGCTAAAAAAACTGTACAGCATAGTTTCAAGAAGGTGCAATCACAACCTTCCATGCTAAAATGCAAATTGTGCAATTCGAAATGCTGTTCCTCTCCAGACCTGGTTTTCTTGTCTCCTCAGGATCAGTCAACCATCAGACATAACTCTGGAAGCAGAGCTAATGACGACAACAATAATAATGATGCAACTGAAAGTATTGATAGTACGGATACTTCCTTGAGCAACACAACGCTCAAAGATTCTTATAACCGTTGTGAATTTAATATTTATTACGTTTACTTTTATCACATTGTAGGTTAAGATTTTCTCTTGCAAAATTAGGCTGAGTCTTTCTTCTTGAATAAACCAAACATTTAATTTGACATCGAGCGAAGACTTATTTGAACCCATCCAGTGAGTTAAGAATTAGTTCATTGCATTTCGAATTTTTTGCGATATATTTTTTTCCAGCGTTAAATATTACAAACATCGTTGGGTTGAATTCTAGATCCAAATATCGCTTACTGTCAGCGGCAGACAGTCACATATGTCAACTACAGGTATGTTTCTCTTAGGTTCGAGAACTCAGGGGGATCCCCGATCCAATCTGAATAAAACTTGGGTATCTTGGTCAGTATTGTAGGGACCCACCTCCTTGAGCGATCCATGAATTCGTTACAGCTTTCTAAGAATTTCAATCACTGTTTACCGACTGAGGCGTTCCAGAAAGTTTAACGAATAGAAATCTTAAAATCAGAACTGGCCTAGCTATACTACTCCTACCCCTGATAGAAAGGTAACTAGTGTCTTTTCAAGCATTTTCTTAAGGTATGTCAGAAAGTATGCGAAACTTATCATATTGGTATGATAATTATAAAAGTGGTACAGAATTTTTTTCGAATTTCAAGTTTTTTACTGTATTCTAAATAGTTCCTTTCTTGTCAAGAAATTCAAAAAAAAAATTAATCGGATAAGATATAGGGTGTGCTCAATCGATATTTACGTATTTCTTACCGAGTTTCTCGTTCTAGCTAAAAATTTTTGAAATATACACTTAAAATGGATATAAGTTTCAACTCATGTTGTGAAATAATCTTCTTGCAAGAAGGAACACAATAAAATTGTATATTTGTGTATTTTTGAATTTTTGAATTATTTTATTCAGTAAAACACACACTAACGCAGTTGGTAACTCTACAGAGTGGATTTTCTTATATTACAAATTCTCTTGCGGTTATCTTTATTTATTTATGCGAATGTAATACTTTAAGTACCCGACTTTTGTCATTATTAGCTATAATGTCGAAGAACGTTGGACACCATCTAAATTTTGTTATCTGATTGGCTTCATCTTTTGTACAGAACAGTTTTATACAAATATGAACAGATCAGGCTGGAGTGCATTTTGATTTGAAGAAATTATTTTTTTTTGCTATAAAAAATGGACAACCCTTATAATTATTATACCCATATCAATGTTTCAAATTATGATAACAATATAATACACACCTTAAGAAAATGTTAGAAAAAGACACGAGTCACTTCTCCATCCTTAGTCTCGACGACATTCAATACGTTTTCTTCTCACAAAAGTTAAATATAAACAACGAAAATATGTAACAAGAAAACGCTACAACATCCGCCCAAACAAACATATAATTATCATCACTTATGAGAGATTTTCTTGTGTTAAGATGAATTTGGTGCCGCACTCGGTACTGACAAGGTACTTATTAGTCAAAACTTCGACGCGTGAAATGCCTGAAGGTTTGGAGGACCTGCTATTGACAGCTCGCGGCAAAAACAGGCGAGTGAACTTCATTGTGGTTAGTATTCAAGTGAGTAAAGTTCAATTTTTTCGCATTGAAAAAAATGAAGATACATTAGTTACCACTGTGCAACTATCATATCTTTTGGGGAGATTTGAACCTTCTTATGCGGTAATTTCTGTAGCAGGCAGATCATACACTGAAATAAGTGTCAGAATCACACTTAGTTTCTTCTGCGATTAATACAATGCTTTTTTTTGCTGAATTACCTTTCATGACAATAGAATGCTAGTAATTATTTTAGTCATAGCACGTGAACATAGAGGCAATGAAAATGATAGTAATGCACAGAAATAACAAAATATAATTTTCACCCGGATTTTACATTACTCTTTACCTGAAAAAATTACCCTCACGTGGTGAAATTTAGTTACGACATTGGATATGGTTACCATGTTAACTTACTGTATCTTATTTTGTTTCGATGCGAAAAAATCCAACTGAACCCACTTAAGTATTATTCGCAACATAAATTACGCAACTGATGCTTTCTTTTGTGTGACCTGGAATTTAAACAGTGGCTGCTTTCAGTGTTATTTTGTAATGAAAAATATTTTAATAATCATCAACAAGAATTTCAACAGTGGCTGCTTTCACTATTAATTTGTAAAGGAAAATATTTTTAAAGTAATCAACTAAAGACCTTATTGTTATTAGTGTCTCTGCCGCTGAGCACATGTTTGTCCTGACATAAAAGTACATTTGAAATAGGCCATATTTTTTAATCGTAACAGTTATCGCCTTAGAGAAAAGTAAACTGAATTAATTAGCACAACATTTTTAATTTAAGTTTAAGAAAGCATAATTATTTTCTTTTGATTAGAGAATATTTATTATTATTGGGGATGCAAGATAATCACCTGTAAGAGTTTAAAGAGAATCTCCGTCTTTCTTCGTGGTAATCTCATCTATCTGATTCTGGAATGTGGCGTGCTTCGATTTCCCTGCGAAATCTTGATACCGGTTCGAGGACGAGACCAGTTGATCGTGCGAATTAACGAGGTCCGAATACTTGGGTGGACTTCAGAAAATTTAGTAGCCGCAATAGATTTAGTGTCCTTTGTCAAAATAAATTGCATCGATCGCCGCGGAGGTCCTCTCTTCTCCCCATTCCCTTTCTTCGTGGCTTCCGATTCTTTTCTGCTCACTTTTGATTTTGCCTACTCGGCGCCTTAATTAATCTGATCTCACTAGAAGAAACTGGATCCTAGGCCCTGGTGTGTAGTAATAAAAAAAAACATCTTTCTCCATCAAACGACCGGGACACCAATTTTTAAATGGTTCTATTACTCTAAGGTGTTTTAAAATCTTGCATATTTCCGATTTACAAGAAACAAAAAATCATTAGTTAATATTTCGACTCACAGTAGTTTAATCTGATAACAGAAATAATAATGTATATTGCTAGATATTTAAAAAATTTTAAAAGCGTTGAGAATTAAATAACTACGAAATATTGAACAAATTTTCATGAACCAGTATCTATGTGTTGTACTGGTTGATATTTTCCTTTTGTAAGTATTGCATATTTTTAAATAAAAATGTGAATAAATTAATTTTTGAAGGATAGCCCATTATTCATTTATTATTTCTTGAATAATATATTCATTGCGATAATTTGTATACTACAGGAAATCCATATTTTTGTAAGACAAGACAAATCGAGTAAGGTAAAAGAAGAGGGTCAATGTGGGCTTTAAGGCAAAGGTTAGATCCAGTTCATAGTGATCTTGTTCATAGGTTAAAGGTTCATGGTTCATAGGTGATCTTGATTCTTTATAATCTCTATATATGCGTTGCATTATTTTTCTTAAATGAGTTTATGGAAGCGCAATTGGTTTTTTTTTATAACGGTAACCTGAACTTTCTTGATTTGTATGGAATTTTATCCTCTTGATGCAATCACATTTACGGAAAAAAGTGGATAGTCAGATTCATTGTTTGTCATTTTATCTGTGAAGTTTACTAGTCGCAATTAAAAAAAAAGCAACTTGAATAGTTTATGATACTGCATGAAATATATTGTGAAGGAATATAAAATACGTTCTCTGTGAAAATTTCAGACCCTCTGGTGGTATTAACTTACGAGGAATTCAGTTTTGAAAATTATTATTTTAGCATGTGCCTAATGGAGAACACTTGGCGCCATCTCACATCTTAATTTTTTAACACGCCAAAATCCAACTTTGAGAATTCAAAATTAAACTATTCATGCACTAAACCGTCCTCTTGAATTGGATAAGGGTTATTATTTTGCTACCGATAAAAATAAGGAAGATAGCTTAATGAAATGACGTTGAAAATAACCCTAGAAAAAAACTGCTGAGTCCGACGAGCGTGGAGATTGGAGAACAGGCCACCATGGCATGTGTCCATGACAATCCACCACGAGAATAAGTCAGATATAAATTTTTTGCATTCTTTAATATTAATATCACCCAAGAAGTTATAAAAAGCTCGGCTTCATGAATTGTTATACAATTTTTAAATTCTGCTGAAACAAATATAGTACTCTTCTATTGACCAAAATTTTAAATGCTCTCTCGACTAAAGGTGCCACGCGTGTCCCTCGTTAACTTAAAAATCAGAGTAATTCATGTTCAACTAGGAGAATATAATCAATATGCATGTGTATGAAATTTAATATATGGTCTCTTAATGGCGATTTCATATACCGAGATTTTAGATTTAATATACAAATGTATATTAAATGTATCTTAACATTGCAAATATTTCTTACAGTGTACCAAGTGTAGAGTGACACAAAACCTCATCCCCTTTTGTATTTCTGAAATTACTTATATCTTTTATTCATTTATAGTTATTTATAGAATCCCTTTTTACTAGAGAGTCCCACGAAACTGTCGTTCCGTTACGATACCTCATTTTCGGATGAATCACGTGTATCGTTATTTTGGTTATCGTTGTTTCCATCAACAACAATAATTGCTCCTACTTTTGTTTCCTTTCGTTACTAAAAGGAAGAAATGAAGTAAAATAACAAAATTGACGTTTTTTGATGATGATTTAATAACTGTATTCATTTGATAGCCGAGGAAGTTATATAGTGGAGGGTTCCTAGGATTCACCAAGAGACTTACTCGATCGAATTTTTACATTTTTCGAAGGCAATTCGAGGCAAACTCCGAAGTTTAAAGCGCTAAGTTTACCAGGAAGCTTTCTATGTCGATTTTCCTCATTTTCGGAAGCATTTCAGAGCAAACCTTACTAAGGAATCTGAAAGTCGAAATTACGAAAACTGCAAACAACCCGAGTATTTCAGAAGATTCACCAGGTCGTGCGGCGTTCGTGCGAAGGTTCAATTTTTTTCTGGAGAAGTAAAAATAATCGGGTTAACGTAAAGACAAAACGCGACTTATTCAAACAAAGTTGAGTTTGAACGTGGTCTAGGAAGTTCACCAGGTCGAGCTTTATCTTTTTTAGAAGTCATGCAAAAATTAAGCCTCCGTACAGATCTGGCAGTTTTGATTATCAGCGGACTAAAATCATGCTTTATACGATTCCCTAGGTTAAATTCGAAATTTTTCAGAAAAATTTAACATCTAACCTTCTCCTTAAAAAGCTCAGAAGCTATGTGACAAAAAAAACTATATCTTTTTTTGCTAGAGGTTGAGAGACTTAATTGACAAATATTTCTGAGGAAACTTAGATTTTGACCCGGTTGGCACTCGAGCGAACCTACATCATCTGCCTCAAAATGCGTTAACAGAGAGGCTAAACTACAGAGCATTGGTGACTGTTAACCATTTAAATTTACATAAATAAATTTCATAAATAATAACTTCCAAAAACAATAAATATAGGGTAACGTAATCAATTTCGGCAACTTATACAATGCTCAAAGTCGGAGATTTGTTAAACCTTATGTTCGATTGAGAGGTTCAGTCCATTCAATGAGTGGTCTCCACGTTATCTAGATGGATTTATGTCAAGTTCAAGTTCTATCGCTTCGAGCAAGACTTTCTACTCCCTATTCCATTCCGTTTCCAGTCTAATGTGATCGACCTCGTTCTCGATCTGTGCTCTAATTCATCATTTATAGAGTCTTCTTTAACGTAACAAATTGTGTCAAGTCTCTCCAAACCAGTTGTCATATCAGTGGCTTGTCTGTTGAGCATTTTTCTCATAATTTGTAAGTTTCCATCAAAGTGGCAAAACTACGGGACGTCTCTCTAATACAACTGCCACATCTGAGGCTTGTCTAACCAGCGGCATCCCTCACCCAGAATGGATTTTGTAGATAAGATCACCGTGTCTAGAAATGCGCGGATCCTGTTCAGGACATGTCACATCTGCGCCTTTTTACCTCTCTGGAATCACTCCCTTGCTAAGCAGCGATCTGAATTTCAATGACCGAACCAAGTGCAGCGAAAATGCGGCAAGTTCCTCTGAAGTCATTGTCACACCTGCGGTATTTCTCACTCAATATACATTCTAAAGGCCAGACTACAGTGTTCAAATAGGGTTTGGATACACATTCCTTCCATTAATCGAGAAACTCCATCAGAAGAGATTTCAACTACTGTTATTCTTGAATCTTCCAGTTTAGTTGTTAAGTAATACCAACGTCTAGTGACATGCTCGCTGTTAAACTTATTATCCATGCCAAACAACCAAAGGCAGAAACGAGGTGCATCATTTTGCAATGGTTGAGCCATTATAGTATACAATAAAGAAGCTGCTTTATTATTTGTAAAAATGCTCCTGAATGGCTTTGGCAGAAGTAACCTTGAAAGAACATGCAGTTATTCTATGACCATTGAAAGGTGAAACAATACCTATTAATTCATTGACATCCGTATGAGAATCATATTGGATTCGACCAGTAATGTGTGTTACATCCTCACTTGGCCAAACAGAAGACGTTAAATTTCTTGTTTTTGAACATTGTTTGAATTCTGTACCACGATACGAGCCTTCAGTCTAAGAAACAGCATATGTATTTATCGTGCGACTAATAGTGCTTGTATGAGTAGAAGGCTAACACAACTATTTATCACAGTTGGATTCTCAATCCACGTCTCGGTGATAATGTCCGGTGCATTCTTGTCGAGCAGCATCTGCAGTTGCTGCCTTTTTGATGTGTTTTTCGAAGGGTCAGCCGTATTTTTATCCTAGGTGTGTTATTAGTGTCACGAACTCCTCCAGAATGCGTTCTGACATGCCTTTTGAAATTGGAAGTTGCCCATCCCACTTTGGAATTTCCAATTCCGGTAACTTTCGTGAAGCGTTTCAGACCAGAACATAAAGAGCATTGAACACTTGCTTTAAACGTTGCCTTATTATTATGGGAGTTTCTTGTAGTCGTAACGGCCACTACTGCTTCCCTTTCTCAGTGACAGCCGCATTGAATTACTCATTGTAAACACTTGAAGCGTGCTCTACTATACAATAGTGCATTATACGTCACTTGCCATAAGGATCATTGTGTACCTGTATTCACATATTAAATGACCCTCATATTAAGTGGCGCATAATGCTCTGTTGTGGAGAACTCTCTCATTGTTGTTCAGAATTAATTTAATTTGTCGCTGGAGCTTTTTTTCTCCACATCTATATCGATGTTTAAGGGACCGTTACTTGATTCTTTCCTTGGTGATACCTTTCTTTATTTTGTTGGAGTATGTAGGCTTCCACAGTTGTCGAATGGCTTAGTATTGTTGAGGTGTACACATTCCTAACACGTTTTGAAGTTTGGTCCAAAAGTTTTTTTCGGCAGTGATGAATCGCTGAGTCCAATTTTTTGAGCACCCCTGAGAATCGCTTCGTATGGACTTCTTCTGATCCCAGTGTGTAGAGCTTGGTGTTTCTTACTCTTGATGCATCTTACACCTTCTGTCCATTTTTTGGTTTGATTTTCCGTCATCACTAAAATGAGCACATTTCGAACATCCTGGTTTGATCCTTTTATCAATCCTTGGGTTTGCAAATACCTAGGTTTTCCGTACACAAGTTTGAGTCCTGGCCATCTCCTCTATGCATATCAATTAGGTCAACTTGACATGCCCAGTTCATTTCATCAGAGAGGAATGGACGCACAACTTACCTGTAGTCTCGCTTTTTCCACCAACTGGCATTGTTGTGGAATTGTAGATCATGATGAATTAAGTATTTCTTATTCTAAACACGTTTTTGCTCAAATCGGTAGGTTTAAAGAAAAATGGGACAAAATAATTTTTTGTCTCACTTCGACTCTTGTTTTTAAACTCAAGACCTTTTCGGGAATTCTCGAAACTCATATATTTGAGCTAGTATTTTATTTTTTGTCTGTTATTTATTATTATTATTTCATCTTCCAATCTATCTAGAACTCATGACCAATCTCAGCAACGATAGTGAAGAACAAATTTTTGCAGGGCACAAATATCAGATAAGAATAATTTTTCATAAACAAAAAATTAAAAATCACCCTCGAAGGATCTCTGGAAAATTTAATCAGTTTCAATTTTGTTAACAAAATTTGTGTGTACTTAATTCTGATCCTTTTATGCCTGAGATCAATGTGAATAGTTTTCTCCGCATCAAAAAGATGATCAGTCTCTTAATAATATCGAATCGTTTTATCTTCATCAGGTTTCTCATTACGTTATTTCAACCGTTGAATGTGGCCAATTTTCCTAATATCAAACCTTTCTAAACCTCTGTATTGATCGCTAGGTAATAGTTCGCCTTTTTTGCGTAACTCCAGCGATTCAACTTCTAGAAAAATCCAATCATAACGCTCGTAAGTAAAAACAGTACTACAGTCATGAGTGTTCCAATTTGTCCTCAAAATTGCGCTTCCTCTTAACTTGGAATGTCAACTTTGACTTCCCGTTTTGAATTGAGAAATTTGCCATTACAAATACGTATCACTCACGTACAGAAGGTCAAATAATTTGGCGACTCTAACTCTAACATTTATAATGCCTTTTTGAAAACGTACAACCAGAACGCATCCTGGCATTCTCAGTAATGCCAGAATGTGTTGTGATTGTTTATTTTTTCCATTGGCCGTTTTTAAAACAGCCACAGTGCGCTTTGGCATTTCCGCAACGACCAGAATGCGTTGTGGCGGTCTATCTCGCTAGTTGGACGTTTTTGATGTCTGATCCTAATACATACATCAATAATACTTCGTGCATAAGCAAAATACACTCAATCATTGCATATATTATTATTTAACAGCTTCGAACGCGTATCTTGGTAAATATTCTGAAACATAAAAATGTTCAACATTTTTCAATTAATTCAACATTTTCTGAGAAGAGCCGTAGGTGAATCTCTCCGCCTATGTGTCAGAATTAGTATAGTTGAGAATTCAAATGTATGGGATAGTCCTGTCAACTGATATCATGGTGCACGTTTTCCACGAATTACTATATTATATGGATACAATTAAGGTAAATTTACTTAGTGTGAACATTTGGCGGCATTTTAGTACCCAAATAAATACGAGTAGTATTCTTTCGGGCTATCCGTATTCTACTCACACATTTCCATTGTAAATGCCGGTGTTCTTCAATACCATCATGAAATCTTTGATTTTCAAAATCTTGTAAGATGTCGCGATATTAAATTGGTCTTTCTACTGATTTGCTACTCTTCACTACATTTTGTACTTCAGGGTGATTCAAGTACATCGAGTTACTTGTCAACGTCAGGGAATTTCAATAACGTAGAGAAACTTCAGACCCAGCTGCATCCCCTCAACTAAATGGTACTTAAAATATTGCTATGTTTGAAACATTTTCGAATTTTTTTTATAAACATCAAACAAGTTTTCAAATCTATATACAGTTAACATTTTGTCTTGAGGACAACCGCTCCCGGCAAAATCGCGGTAAGGTTTCAGCTGCACACTGAGGACACAGAGCATTTTATCTGCAAGTGTCTCGGCATTTTATCGACACGCAGGGCTGTTTTTCAGACTATGAACCAGTGCAAGCTCAGTACCTCCGAGAGTACCGATGATCAGCACGACTTGATTAATAGAATATTGTGGGTACAACCGTTGCAACTTCCTTATAAGCTCCTTATACCTCTTTTCATTTCCATCATCTTTGGCTATGATGTTCTTGTCGGCTGGAACCAAAAATTCGATGACGAACATGGTTCATTTCTCGAAGTCACGAAGAATTATTTCCGGCCTCGAGCGTGCAACCGAAACAATTTCCGAGGATATGTAGTTCCAGTATATTTGGCACTTCTTATTCTCGGTAATTGACTCTATTTCCTCTGAAGCGTTTGACGGAGCGGCAGTAGGGCGAATACCGCATGAGTGACAGAGATGGTAATAAAGCACTCTTAATGCCGCATTGTGCCTTTTGAAGTAGGTCGTTTGCGATTAAGTTGGACAGCCTGATAGTATTTGTCGTAGGTGCTTGAAGTGTGCATAGCACGCTCTGCAGCTATTATCGGAAATGTCTTGGCTCAAAATGTAGCGACGGTATGCTAAATTGGAAATCTTGGCACGCCAAAATGAAACCCTCCGTGTCCGACTTCAATCCGGGTGATTTGAGGAAAGCAAACACTAGCTCTAGCGACATCGACTGATACTTCACATTTCCGTGAAAGTTACCGTGCATCCTTTTGTCGAGGAGCTGTTGGTGGAAGTTTTTCTCCTGTCCTTCCTTCATCCGGGCCTTTAGGAGTGAGTACTCGAGATGGATAATGTTAGATGCATTTCTCTCACTCCTGATATTAAAGTTGAGGCCAAGTGTTTCAGCAGCCTCAGCTGCTTTGTACAGAAAAGCTTCGTTGCCCACTTCTTCGTGGTTCCTGACCATTTCAAGAAGAGAGTCTCGTCCATTTGTGACTATATGCGCTGTACTCTCAATGCTCTCGTTATGAAGACATTCGAGATTCAGCATCCCGTGACCACCTTGACGGCGTGAGATGTAAAGCAGCAGAACAGACGACTTAAGGTGTGAGATTTTGTTCATGTGCATAACCTTTCGTGACCCGATGTCAAGGAATCTAAGCTCGTCCTTCATCTATGGAACCACTCCAAATGAATAGAAACTGTACCGGGACGGCAAGCATGTTCATTGCAGATACTTTGTTTCCAGCCGACAGTTTGGAAGACCAAATCTGTCAGATAAGCCGTTTGTATTTGCATCGAAGAGCATCCTTTATGTATGTTCTGTCCTGAATACGGCTCTCTGGCGCGCCCAGGTATAGGTAGGTCTCTCCAGCGTCAAGGTGTCGTATAACGTTTGTGTCGATAAGCTACTCGGTCTTCGGTCCTCGGAAATGCCAGGAAGTCGTCCTTACTTCAAATGCATCTTAGCGCATTTTTCTGACCCAAACTCCGTTCCAAACTCACAAGTGTTCTTTTTGACAATCCTTCGAGCTAGATTCAGTTGCTCTGCATTTTTAGCATACAGGTAGATCGTAAGTGCTTTGACCTTTTTCTGGCACGCGGGTATGGCTTCGAAGTTAGGAACCAGTGATGGTTTCGCACCTCCGAGAGCACCGATGACAAAGCCAATTATTTTAGCGGAATATTCTCGGTATATTTCCCGCAGCTCTCTTCTAAGGTGACGATACCTTGCCGCTTTTCATTCTCCTTGACTGTGATATTGGCGTCGGCCCGAGCCCAAAATTTGACCATGAACATAATCGTTTCTCTTTGTCATGGAGTAAGATGTCAGGCCTCGAGTGTACAATATGGACTGCAAATTTTAATTGGATGTTCCAGTAAATTTTGCACCACTCGTTCTTGACAGTTGACTCTATCTCTCTGGGAGCGCTCAGCAGGGAAGGGTCGCTGTTGACACCATAAGAGCAACAAAGAAGGTGATGAAGCATTCTTAGAGCCGCATTATGCCTGTGGAGATACGTCGCTCTTACGTGAGTGGGGCACTTGGATATAGTGATGGGAAAAGTATCGATAAATATCGATACATATCGATACGCGAACATATCGAAAAGTATCGAGACGTTTTTCTCTTAACGATATTTATCGATATTTTCCTCATCTCCTGCGTCATCACCGTTGTGTCTCTTTTTGCAAGTGGCAACTTAAGCAAGCGATAAGGACAGAGCCTGAAAGGCCAATGAGCAGGACTTGAGGCAATCATCTTTTAATTACATTTGTAATTCAAATAAATTTATTGTATTTTTAAACTATTGTTTGAATGTATTTCTCATTATTTTAATTTAAATCAAATTTGCCAAGCCGCGAATTCGGGTCAGGTTATGATGTTGAATGGAGGGGGAAGGTATCGATAAATATCGATAATATCGATATCTTTTTAGAAAATATCGATATATCGATACATCATTTTACCGATATTTCCCATCACTACTTGGATAGTCTATGCCATAGGTGCTCAGAGTGCGCGTGACACGCTCTGCACCTGTCGTTGGAAACTTCTTCACATTAGATATGGCTATGGTGTACCAAGGTGAAAATGACACCGTCCTGACACTCGTAAAGAAAACCTTCTGTGTCTGAATTAAATTTGGATGATTTGAGGAAAGCAAGTACTAACTCCATCTACAAGGTCTGATCTTTTACATTCCTGTGAAAGCTTCCGTCATTTTCTGACCGTGGAGCTGTTCATGGAAGTTGCTGACCTTTGCTTTCTTCATTTGGGCTTTCAGAAGATAGGCGTCTAGATGAAATAAAACACATTCCTCACTCTTGATGCTTAGATCCAGGTCAAGGATCACGGCCTCAAAAACACTGGGTACTTGGGAGTCCGCGCCCGCCTTCATGGCGTGGGATGCATGAGCGCAAAACGGGCGAGTTGATATGCAAGCTCTTCTGCATATGCTTCATCTCACATGCGGCGATATCGAGGGCCGTGAGCTCGCGCTGCGTTCATGGAACCATCTCAAATGAATAGAGAAGAACCAGGACGGCAAGCGTGTTAGTTGCAGATATCTTTCACAACGCAGACATATTGGGAGACCTAGTCTGTCGAAGTAGACGCTTATATCTGCTTCGGAAAGCCTCCTTCACTGATATTATCTTCTGAGTGCGGCTAGCTGCCAGGGGTACCCATGAGAATTGCGAAGTGCGAGAGGTAGTGGCAAAAGTGTGTTGCAAAAAAGAAGAGGGCTCGTGGTGTCACCCTGAAAGATGCCCTTCTGGAAGGTGACGCTGTTAGTTGTCACACGATCTTTTTCAGATGAGATAATACATCTAGTTTTCCAAAGGGGCATCAATCCCTCTATGCATCCCACTATGTGTGGATGAACCTTCAAGCTTTCCAACAGACAGATGATAAGTCTATGAAAGGTTGAATCGATAGCTTTCTGGTAATCAATCCAGGCCATCAACAAATTGCGATTTCAGGCTGTAGCGTTTTTGCAGACGCTTCTGTCGATTAGGAGGTTTCCCCGACAGCCTGCTATGCTGCCCTTCAATCTGAGTTGTTCGTAGATCTCTCTCTACACAAGCCCAATTGTTCGAACAATCCTATCGTTCAGAATAGCTTCAAAGATCTCATACAGCGTGTTCAGATAAGTTATTGACCTGTAGTTCCTTGGGTTGGACAAGCTTTCTTTCTTCAGTACAGTGCATCCTAGCACTAGCCACTGCGGAATGGGCGTCTCCGATTTTAAATATACGGTAAAGATCAGGGCCAGATGTTGGTGTGTAGAAGTGAACTTCTTCCACCAGAAGTTTTTGATACCATCCGGTCCGGCAGCGAGGAAGATCGCCGTGCCTTCCAGTGCTTTCTTCACCTCTTCAGCAGTGATTGGTGGACCTTGTTCCTCGAACGTCATGAGGTTGTCGCACAGATCCTTGAAACGCATGATGTTCTCACTGTCTTTAAGCAATGCGTGTCAAACTTCGTGATTTTTTCTCCAAAAAGTCTCTACCGGCTCGGACGAAGGCGAGTTATCGACAGAAGCATGGTGATCGCTTAAGAGGCACGATTGGTCATCAAGAAACTGTTGATTCTTCCTGACCTATCTCTCTCTCTTCTATATTCTCCTCCTGGACCCTTACCGTGAAAGGCTTACCCGATGTAATGTAGTCAATCACACACTGAATGCGAGATTTGCCCTGTCTAGCCCGGCCAACCTTTTTGTTCAGCTGATTAAAGCGCCTTTTGGTCTTTTGATCTATCGTCGGCTTTACCCTTCGATTTGAATCGGCCGACGCTCTCGTCGCATCATAAACTAAACAAGTGATGGTCCAGAGGTCAGATCCCTCCAAAAGATCCGCACGAAGTGCGTCATCCAGTTCAGCCAGATCTTGTGTCTTAGGAGTTATCTGGATGTTGATGTTCTTCTTCGTCCTGAAATCGCCATCATCTCTCAGGAGATGCCTGATTTCTGCGGTTGGTCTTGAAGTCGCTTCCTCTTCTTTGTCTGTGGCTTATTCTTGCAGCGCTTGGGGAATCGTTCCGCCTATATATCCTGTTTGCGAGAGGTTGTCGGCGCGGTTTCGCAACCTCTGTCGCAAAACGTGCTAAAGCTCTGCGTATTTCTGGTACCACAGATTATCTAGGCACGCCATGTAACCCCTGCGATCAGGGATAAAGCTGGCATGGTAGCAATCCAGCGAAGCATATCTGAGTCGACCCGCCCACCCAAGACGTTGACCGACTCGCCGATCCATCATCGTTTTTCCATTCAAATTATTTGCAGCACCCCAAACTCTGGGGTGATCGGCACTGTTTGCCGACCCATTGTCGGATGCTCTACGCGTTCGATCATCATGAGCCGCATTCACAAGTAGGTTTGGTGTTGTCACAGCTGTTCCCACGAGCATCTAAGAAAAAGGTTTGTGCACCCTTGCAGAGCCCCGCATGTAAGGGTAAAGCTGGATACTCTGTGAGATCGCCCGGTGTCCCAGAGACACCGTTTGAGGAAGCCTCATCTAGAAGCCATTCAGCTTTCGACACGGTTGTTCGCGCCTCAGCTTATGGACTTTTCCTTCGAGACTAACCCTAGACAATTGTCCGCAACTGCTTATTAACTTTTGTAACCGTATTTACGAAGAACACTCGGTACAGGGACCCTCTATACGCAAGCTCAAGACGCGTCCGGTGGCTTTGTCATAGGCCCTCCGATTTCATTCCACACGAACCGAACCAAACTGCAGTTGGCCATACAAGTCTTTCAAATGGGTCAATCGATTTATCTTTTAAGAATGAAATTTTGTACTGATTATCTTGCTATAATCCTAATATGTACAAAAATTACTTTTAAACGGAAATTTTAATAATCTTGAAGATGAAAATTTTTGTTTGGAGTTAGCTATATAGCTACAACTTGCAGATAGGCAATGTGATTCTGCGATCTATCAAACCTGTGAGAGTGAATCGCAAGATAATAGAAATATACGCAGCTAACACAATTATTAGCCTGAGTAGTAACGTACAGGTAACGATACTTCGCAAGTCTGTCACACGTGACTTTTCTGGAGATCACTGGCGATATTATATTTCCCACTTACAGCAGTCGCGGTCCATCTCGGCCCATGGACGTGAATGTTACTGAAATGTTAAATCTTACCCGCTACGCTTCTAACACGTTGAAACCACGTGACACCATGTGATACTACCCGTTATCACCTACCGGAATAGTAACATACCACTAAATATCTTATTCGTAACATGTGATCACTGAGGAACCATACAGGACAGTAACAGGTTAGTTAGGTACTCTCTGACGTCATTCTATTCCTGATCAAGGGAGCAAAATCGTCGAATTGCGTTCTGCGCATACCAGCACGAGTTGAGGCGAGAGCTGTCAACTTCCCACACTTTTTCGAATGACCGTTTATTTGCACGTGTGTCGCAAAGGTAACTAGTGTATAAAAAAGGAACTATGCCGATTCACGCATGCATAGTAGTTTTTTTCTCATGTCTTTCTAAAAAGCGCCACTTTCAGCACTCAATACGAGCACGAAAAGGGCAACTTTTTGTGCACCTATTACAACAAGGATTTTTTTATAAATCAATTTTACGTTGAAGTAAAAAATTAAAAGTGTCATTTAAAAAGAAATAATTATTAATTTTAGTTCCTTAACTATTCACTTCAGAAAATTAAGAAAAAATGAGCATGGAGTTCCTACATACATACTGATGCACCATAAAATGTATATTGCATTATAGTATGTATAAAATAATGGAAAAAAAGTAAAATACTCTCAGACACAATTTTGCCTCGTGTAGAATTATTTGAACGTATAAAATATTCGTAGAATCACATTTATTTAAAAATGTATGATATATTTTTACTCGAGTAAATTACTGAGGGTCCGACCTAGCGTGACATTTGAAGGCCACTAATAAATTGTGTATGTTAAACTGAAGGTCCTTGCTTTCTAGATCAGTGACGCATTAGAAGAAATTTGACACATAAGTCATGTCTTCTATAACATCCAGGTCGACTAAAAGAACTCAAAGGCCTGGAGCTATGCCTCTGAAGCAACGAGATAAATTTCTGTAATTCAACCGTAGGATAACAAATACTAATTCTTGCCATTAATCCGTCTACACCCACAGCATTTACTATAGATCTTCTTCAGACGTTATGTACCTCTTATGTACCTTACATACTGAAAAGTACTTTTTTTCTCTACTGTAATTTCATTCTTAAAAATTCAAGAGCTTTTAAGAGAGTGACTTCGACGGATTTGGAAGCTCCCAGAGAATTCAATTTTACTGAGTTTCCGATAGAGTATTTGGAACCCTTTCAACTCTTAATTACGGCTGTGACACAAATCTCTAATCCCTTAGTTCTACACTTTCTGATTAACGTACCTTTTTTTTTATTCTTACTTTCCATTTTGAGGGTCTACAAGCGATTGCAACGAAGAAGTCGGGTTACAGAAAAAATAATCCCATCTGAACTCGTAAATAACAAAAATAGTATCAAATTTAATTCATTATCCAACGTATTAGATTCGTCAATTTTGAGTTAAAAAAGTATACCAAAGTCTGAAATATGGGAACATATATTTTTGTTTGAAAATCGTGAACTGATGGAGAAAGTATCATTTATGCATGAAATTTGAAGCGCATAGAGGTGACTTTTACAAAAGAATAGAAGAATTTATTTTTCATAGAGCCTTGAAAATTTGAAAGTACTTTACACAGTTCGCAATGTTTTTTACAGATAGAAAGTTGAAGTGGTTATTTTTTACAAAAATTATTCTTTATTTGGTGTTTCTCACATACACGGACATTGTTTCTACAGATGTGCCATGTGCACAGAGAGTCAAAAGGAGTATCTAATAAATTATTCAATAAAATGCGTCATGATCAGTAAATATGTATTGATGTTAGAGTCTTGGCCACATATTTTTTTTGAATAAATTGATGAGATGATACTTAAATTTTTTTAAACTTGAATATTTTATTACTTTGAGATGAATTCTGTCATGACGAGCTGGTTTGCTGTCAATATCTTTGTATTTTTGCCTTTGTATTAGTCTCAAGATCTGATGGTAAGAATGGTTTTCAGTAGGATAATTTAGGTATACTGAAAGAAATGCTGAGGTATTATTTGCCATTTGATTATGGTTGAGAATTTCTATGTTAGTTAATCAAAAAATGTTTCCCTCTCAACCAGACGTATATCTATTTCGAACCATAAGGATATATGGTACACGAATACTAGTATGGTTAAGGTAGGATTTTTAATTAGTGAATTGAATTTTTCCAAGGAACAACCATGTGGAGTTTGGCTGGATTGCCCCAACTTTTGGCTTGGTGATCCAGTATAGCTTGCCACCTGACACAAGCTGACGCGGTTTGTGCGCTTGGTCACGCGTTTCGTTGTACATCTGTTAATTAACAAATCAGGGATGAATATTCCATCGACAAAATTTTTGTTGGTAAAAGTTAGAGAATAATATTTTTGTGCTGCAAGAGGTATATAAATTTCAGATAGAAAAATACTACAAACTCTTGTTTTTTGAAGAGTTCAAATGGCCTGAAGAAAATTTCAAGAGACTTGATTTGTAGTCAGTGAATTTATGTTTCCTTCAATTGAACATGAATCTTGTTCAAGATTTTACTAGGAAAACTTATTGATAACGAATCAGTAGATGCTGCAGGGTTCTACATTGTATTATAACAGCTATCCCAGTATAGCTATATCATGCAGACTCTGATATGAAAATCCAGTTACACAAGTCTATAACTTAGGCATACGATTAAGTCTACTTTACGGATAAATATTCTTGGTCTATCAATAATACGTAACCATAATGGTATGCCTAAAATAGCGAATCCGTTTGGTTGTAGCTGAGCGATCAATACTATATGGGTGGATTAACCAGAATTATGCATGTACCGTCCAATTATTTCATTGAGTGTACAATGTATTTTCATATAAAATATGTCTTTAACAGATAATGATATTTAAACTGATGAAGTCCTGCGTCGATGGACGAATCGTTTTGTAACCCACAGTGCTCCTCAAGCACCGATAGGTTCGATTAAAGCTGCCTGGGATGTGTTCCCTGTATACTCTAACAACTTGTGACAACAATTATTTCTGATCTTCATTGCTCACTATTGAACTGTTAAAATTAGAAATCAATTTTACACCTCTCTTTGCAGTGCCGTTGATTACCTTCAGTCCAAGGAACATATTATTGGCTATAAACAAATTGAAACAAAAAACATTGATGTGTTCCTCAATAAAGAAATTGAATACGAATACTTCATTTCAGAAGATTCATACAGAATCTTCTCAGCTTTCCGAATTACAACATCTCTCCTTCAAGTAGATGCAGCACACTGGATCAAGAATGATGCTTACAAAAAAGGATTGAGTATTGTTACTCAGCTGAAGGTGATCATCAACACTGAAGAGAGAGGTGCAAAACTGATTTATGATTGTAACAGTTTAATCACGAGGGAAGAAGAACAGAAAACGATTTTTATTGCAAGTCGTTAAAAGATGCAGGGAAAACTTCCCAGACAGCACTGCCGTGTTAAGAAAAAACTTACGTAAGTGACTTTGCGATTACGCTTCATTTTCTTATACCTGGCAATGGTAAAGTTGACCTAAACGACAATGTCACCCACATAAGTTTTTCCTTAGCACGGCAGAGTAACAAAACAACACTGTCTCGCAACACATACTGACAAGCATGTTAGTTAAATAATAAAGCTGATGTTTGTATCGAAAACGTATAAAGTATATTAAAAGGCAACCTTGATCATGATTCTTTTGAAAAACCGACTTTTTGAGGGAAAAAACTGTTTTAAAAAATTATTATTTTTTGAATAATAAAGCTGCGGTATCGAAAACATATAAGACATATAAAAAGGCAGCCCTAGTTTCGATTCTGTTAGGAAAAAGCCGAATTTTTCAGGAAAAACAATTATTTAAACTAGTGGAATGAGTTTAAATAAGTAAAAATTACCTCCAAATATTGATAATTATAGCCCACGTGGAAGATTCTAGCACATCCCATTGATTTCTCATAGGCTTCCAAAAAGTACCAGAAATGCGTTTTTTTACCATTTGGCGGTTGGCACGTCGGCATGTATGTCTCGCCCGAACAATCTGGGAAGGAATTATCCTAGAAAAATCCTTTTTCTACAGCTTGAAAACGTCACTTGTGTTTTTATCCCATTCAGCTGATGTCTACTTTTTGTTTTGCAAACAATTTCACCGCCCTCCCTCAATCATTTGATAAAGAGATTAGATGAAGAATTTTTATGTATCTATCAGTCCACCTTTTTTTTCTCCACCTACTAAAGTGCCCGCTTCAATATCAGTCCAACCCAATCGTCTCGGTGAGGCAAAAAATCTCCACCAAATTCATTCCCAAATACGTCGCGCTACTGTCTAGAATTCGTTCGCGCCAAAGATTCATGTTAAAATTCTCGATTCTCTTCGGTGAGACCACTCCCCCTCTTCTTCTCCTCCACCATACCGAGTTCCAGAAGCATGCCAAAGGAAGAGACTGCGAGTAGGGTGCTGCAAAATAAGAAATATAGAGAACTGAGAGAGATATGAAGCTGTATGTCCTGCAACAAGATATACAGCGCAAAAGTACACCTGAGAAAGGGAGAAGGATTGAGGCAAGACTGACATTAATTGAAGCGTTATGTAGCTACCCTTACAGGAAATAATATTGATAACACATCAAATTAACTGGCCTTTTATGCAGTATTTTGAACATTTCTATGGCAGGACCAACGGAAAAAAATTTTTTAGACCAGGTAGACGAAACTCAAAAAATCTTCCTGCCGCGCGGGCAAATTCTGCAAGCACTTCGCGCGCACATTTTACTTGCGCTTCGAGCGCGGCTTGCAAATTTAAACGCGCCTAGGGTACACGGTATGAGGAACGTATGTAAATTTGAAACTCATGCTTCTTTCCCCCTTTAATTTAAAGTGTAACTGTGTAGTACATATTACATAAAACCCCAAGCTTTTTTTATCCTAACAGATAGTTTTGTTGCAGCATTTTAATCCGCGAGAAAATAAAAATTTATAAGACGCCAGATAAGTTTGAAAGCTAAGTGTTCAAAAAAATTGACATACTCAGTAATTATTCTTGAGTATATTTTTAGTAACATAACCAAAAAGTACACAGGAACAAGTATTGCTCATGCCAGAGATATTCACATGCAATTACCGCTGACCTACAGTTTTTATCGATCGACGGATAAACGTTGCTATCAATTGCGATGTGGTTTTCTGTGTTATACATGACCTTACTTGCAAATATTACAAAACTTCCGAAACCTCTACATTTAAAGAGATTTTCAAACTTCTTTTGATTTAAAGTTAAAAACGAAATTAATTCATTTAAGGCTCTATCAGCCTTAAGGAACACGTCCTCATTACGATACTCACACTTCGCGCTCGATTTTTTAATATGCATTTCTAAAATTCTCTAATAAGTTACATAATCAAAATAATTTGTTTTCTTTGGGGTATCTCAAAAAAAAAAAAGTTTTGAAAACGTCCAAGCGAGCAATATGTAAGAATCTATTAAGCTACGTTACAATTTTTTTTCTCAGAATTTATCTTTAAAAAGCATTTTATTTTGAGAATTTGATCTGCAAAACGATATATTCTGTGAAAATCAAATACGCTAAGTTTAGCAACAAAATTGAGAAATTAGTATGTTCTAATAAGAACTAATATGATTATCGAAATGAAGTTATTGTGAATGTTCCGAAGAGCTTTTCTTTTAATTAATTATAAAGCCTAAGATTTGCAACAAGATACTTGTTTTCGCATTTTCTTCACACGAATCATATCAATAATACCCTTGAATCAAAAGCTAAACCATTTCCTGCTATCCCCATGAATGAGAATAACAATAAAGGCGTCTTCAAAATCAAGCGAGTACATGAAAGCATTCGGAGTTAATGGACTTTTGACTATCCAAATGTCTTCCGTCTTAAAGTGCGTTAAGACAACGAACTCATTCAATTTTTTCAAACTGAAAATTAATTTGTCTGATCCATCAGATTTCATATTTCAAAAGAAAGGTGATAAATAGTGACCCTTACAAGCAATGCATATATTAATATATCAATTGATTTTTTAATGAAAAGGTCACTAATCTCGTTTTGCAGAGGTTCTATTTCTTTCGAGGATCGGGCAACCTCCGTAGGAGGATGCAACAGATAAGGAATAACTTCGGAGGGAACTTTATACCCTTTTATAGTTTGCAAAATAGTAACATCTTGAATGATATTTTCCCCATACGTGACGATAACCTTTAAGCCTATAAGATGTGTGGCTTGCCTCTATTACTTCTCCATGAAAGATTGAGGGTAGGTCTGACTCGATCCCCGCGGAGCATAGTACTATAAGTCCCTCGAGGCTGATTCTTGTTCGTTCGGAATCTCAGGTTTGATTGAGGTTTCCAAGTGACCTTCTGGTATTTGCCCATCAATATGGTTCTTATTTCCCTTTTTTTTTTGGAAATTGTTCGAGTCTAGTTGCGATTCCGGTGCGAATGCCCCAAAATAGAATATCCTCCATATTCTATCCAAATCGGTTAATATTTACCCATCACCCCAGGCACTTGAAGTTTTCTATAAGATTAACTTGGGGAAAATTGTGAAAAAAGTTTAAACTGTTTATCTTTTTCAGTTTTTGTTCAAATCAGTCGTCGACATTGGACTTTAATCTCTATGAAATGCTTAAGATATCCTAATTTTTAAAAACTTGAAATTCTCCAAATTTCCAAAATGATGGACCCAACAATTATGATAAAAATTTAATTTTCTATGGTCATTAACTCAGAATGTTCAAACTTTTTGAAAAAATCTAATAAATTATTGAAAATTCAATGGTGGACAGGAAAATAAGAAATTTAAAAAATTCAAGATAGTGGCCAATTGGATTGACGAAAAACGGCTCGTTTTTGCAGTTTTCAAATATGTATTCTCAAGCGTGTCTATAAAGAGAAGTGTGGCTTCAAAAAGAACTCGACGAATCCCGAGTCAAAAATTTTGCAAAAATCCAAGACAGCGGGCAATTAAAAATTCCAAAAATAGTTCCTTCCTGCACTTTTCAATGAAATATTCTTTAACTCTGCTAGAAAAAAAGTTACACTTCAAAAATCATTCGATGATCGTAGAAGTTTTGAATTTTGAAAAAACTCCAAGATGGCGGCCAATTAAAAATTCCAAAAATAGCTCGTTTCTGCAGTTTCTAATTAAATACCTTTTAAACTTTACTAAAAAAAAGTTTCACTTTAAAAATCATTCGATGATCGCAGGAGTTGAAAATTTTGAAAGAACTCCACGATGGCGGCTAATTAAATATTCCAAAAATAGCTTATTTCTGCACTTCTAATGAAATATTTTGAAACTTAGTTAGAAAAATGATTTTGACCTCAGAAATCATCCTATGACCCCAGAAGTCTAAAATTTTGAATAATTTTTGCGTTTTCGAAATTCTGTTCAGAGTAATACGACTTGCAACAAAACTGAGAAACTTAATGTTCTTGAGAAATTAAAAATGAAATCATCAAAAAATGTCGGAACTTATATATTCTTGCAAAGTTTTCTGGCCGCCATCTTGGACTTTTTCAAAAATTTTGAAATTTATTATCAACACAAAATTCTTTAGGATTAACTTGATTTTCCGGCAAAGTTTGTAACAATTTCGTTGAGAAGTATAATAGTAAAACAATCTTGAAAATGCGACTGGCCGCCATTTTGAATTTCTCAAAAATTTCAAATTCGGGGATCATCGAGTGCCTTCTAAAGCCGTACTTATTTTTTCTGCGAAGTTGGAAAATATTTATTGTAAAACTGCGAAAACGAACTACTTTTGGAATTTTCAAATGGCCACCATCTTGGATTTTCTCTAAATTGCTTATTTAGAAGATAATCAAGTTTTTTCTAAAGACACAATTCTTTTCACAGCAAGGTTTGGAAATATTTATTCGAAAACTGAAAAAACGAGCTATTTTGGGACTATTTAATTGGCCGCCATCTTGGATTTTTTCAAAAATTCAAGTGCCGGGGGCGATGGGTAAATATTAACTGTTTTGGATACAATTTGAAGGTAATCCTATTTTTGAGCATTCGCACCAGTATCGCAACTAGGAGCAAACGATTTCCAAAAAAGTAAAATTAGGACCACCCTATTGTTCATCTGGCGGGGTCTTTCAGACGAGCTCTTCTAGTTTCTCTGGTTCCGAGGTTTCGAATTGATAGTTGCTGATTTTTCTGGAGCCTTTATTTGGGCACAAGTTTTCGTGATCTACTGGGCTTCATTAATTTTCTCAGAAATATTTTAACCATAAAATTATTCATCGAGGATAGTAGCATCTAAAGTCGCTTTGAGCGCTTCATTCATTAATGGGGTAATGGAAGGTTTCCTGCAGACACACTGTTGATGATAAATGTCGGACAGCAATCGTCCAGTGTTACCCAAGCATTCAAAGAGAACTAAGCGATCAACCCCGTGCCCCCGATTTTTCTGAAAGCATTGAAACAGCAGGTCCAAGTGAAGCGAATGCAGTCGCAACACAATTTTGTGACAGAACAAAATGCCGGACACTTTTCACAGCCATCTCAGGCACAGCAGGTATAATGTCGGGATTAACTTTGGATGCCTTAGTCCAGAAAGACCCTTTTCGAAAGTATTCATCAAAACGTACTTTTTTTGCCTCTTATTTAAGACTATCCTTAATTAATTTCTCCCATATAGGTTTCACACGTTTCTGTCAATCACATTGGATCTTTGACAAAGCATTCGAGGGTGCCCCCAAAGCTTGTAAAACATCTGGATCGACATTGGGACTTTCTTGAACGTCAGCCATCGTTGCATCATTGGGATGGACACTTTGGTCCGAGGTACGAGGGGTACTGTGTCGCGCCTATTTTTTTATCATTGAGAGGGGCACTGTGGTCCAACTCTTCACTACTATCATTGAGAAGAATTTTGTGTCAAAACAAAATGTCGGTCTCGTTTGACAGCCATCTCAGGCACAACAGGTATAATTTTGGTATACACTAGGGCCTGAGTCTTTCGACTTATTGTCACAACTCTGTACCTGCCTCTGCATAACCTCACCCGAGGTATTTGCCTTATTATGATTATTTTCTTCTTCAGAGATCTCTGAAAGATAAGATTTCAACCTAATCTCTGTACTTACTGCTCATTACAGGAAAAAGACTACTCGTCGTGATATGCGAGAGGCACATATGCCTTTCGTATGGAATAAGCATCATATAAGGTTTTTTGTGGAACCACATGTATCACTATACACGGGATCCCGTGGAACCTCATGTATTATTCAGAGCACGGGGTTGATGCTTCGTGATAAAAATTGGAAACAAATATTTCTAATATGGCCGCTTACGGAGCGACACGTGCGCCTATGTGAGAACTGGGGGAACTAAAGTCGCAAGCGGCCGTGCGGGCGGGATATTTAAAATTGAAATATTGTACTTACCAATGTTGTCAAGACTTTGTAACACCGTTTATTGATATTATTACATACAAAAATCGAAGTACACAATAATATCAATAACTGGCATTATAAATTATTGACAACATTATTGGTAAATGGAATTTACCGCGAGTAATAACAAGAGTAATTTCTAACGGGTTTTGAGTACCTTGCATTCAAGCGTATAAAATATTCCTTTGGAAGTTATGTGTTTGAAAAGTGATTCAGTAGAAGGACTGTGTCTCGATTCTCCCACTTGAGGTGTTCTATTTCCTTTTACGTTCTCAGGATTGACGGAATTTGCCCAGTTTTCGGAGGGAATCTTCAACAAGCTTCCGTTGACACATGGCTGACATGGCTTTGACAGCTTTGCTTCAGCCATAATGTCAGTGCTACCACGCTAACGATTTCGAAATTCATTACATTTTCACAAACTGAATATTTTTAAAGTCCCTAGATAGGACCCCAGATCGAACTTTCATTCTTTTTTCCGAGGATCGTCTCTCTCATGATCTACTCCGAGATCTCCATGCCGAAAGAAAATCTCTGAATATTCTCTGAAAAAGAAGTCAGGCCTCTTTCAGGCTATTTGCTGGTTCAATTTGAATGACTTCGTCTCTAGACTCCTCAATGAGTCTTGAATTTTTCCATATGTCCTATCCACTAAATTGGGTAGTTGACACTTCTTTCTTTCGCTGACAAACTGTTCTCTGAGTTTTGTTTCGTGTTTCAAACACGGTTGAAAATTCTCAATTTGCTGTAGAAACTTTTTGAGATTGGCCTCGATTGTTCTTAAAATAAATTTGTAAAGTGAAAACACTTATTTCCATATAAAATTCAGCTAAACTGTCTTCAAATGAGTACATATTTCATCTTAGATTCTTTCAGTTTTCAGCATCTATCAGAGGGGTTATATTCACCATCCACGTAATTTAAGTTATTTGAATAATTGACTTCAAACTTGCACCATTCCTTATATGCTTATACGGGGTGTTTTTCACCTTGAGACATCGCAATATCTCAGGAAATATGCATCCAACGAAAAAAAGGTCCGCGATAAAAACTTTTTATTTTCGAGGGCGAAAAGCGACTACGCAAAAATGTATCCCACACCCTGGGAGCGGTAGGGGGTAGCGGTAACTTGAAAATTTCAGACGAAAACCTATATTTTGTATTGCAGATTCGGATTCACCATCAAAAAATACGTAAGTTTTATTTGAAAAAATTGTTTTGATTCACGCCAGATGGCGATGCATTTGTAAAAAATTACATTGTTGACTGGTCAAGAAATGCGCTTCCAAACTAAAGATGAAGAAGACGTGTTGATTGTTTCAAGAGAGTTATTCGATTGTAATGAATTTAAGTTTCAACACACCCTCCACCCACCTGGAAGGAGGGTTGAAGTGGAGTAGAAAAATTAGAAAGCTCGATTTGGGGTGACCTTTGGGGTGACTGTTTTCGGTGATCCCCTTGCCTCTCAACAACGAGGTGCTTGTTTTCGGTGAGTCCCCTCGCCTCTCACCATCGAGCTGCTTGTTTTCGATGAGCATTTTACATTAAGTGCTCAAAGTGGTGTCCTCTCACTTCGATGCACTTGTTGATCCGCGCTTGGAAACTTTGCACACAACTGCGGAGTGTGTCTGGTGTTATTTGGCTACAAGCATTCCCGATTCGCTGTTTCATGTTCTCCCGAGTTGTTGGCATTTCTTGATAAACTAAATTCTGTAAATAACTCCACAAAAAGAAATCTGGCGACGTAAGGTCTGGCGATCTGGCAGGCCAATTTACCGGACCTCCCCTACCGAACCAGTGGCCGTTGAATTCGCGATTCAGTACTTCACGTGCGATTGCAGAATAATGCGCTGAACAACCGTCATGTTGAAACCACATGTTCTGTCGCACCTCCAAGCTTCGGTCTTCAAGCAATGTTGGAAGTTCATTCTCCAAAAAGTCACGATATTTGTCACCGTTTAAATCACCGTCGGAGTTTTCTACATTCCAATAATGCATGTTATGTCAATTAACCGTACCCTGGTTCGTGAAAGACGACTCGTGTAAGAACAATACTCGAAAAAAGAAATGCGGGTTCCCTTGTATCTGCTGGAGAGCCCATTGACAAAATGTCACTCAGTTCTGAAAAATATTGTCATGAAGTTCATGGCGCAGTGAAATATGAAAGGGATGATATTTATCACGTTTTGATACCTCTTAAACACTGGTTAGAGACATTCCGGAATCACGGCTTAGTTGTCGAGTACTAACATGGGGGTCATGAGCAACTGCAGCTAATATCGCGATTTTATTATTAACTCCAGTGATAGTTTTTCAATGATTCCTTTTTTTTGCTTGTACACTTCCGTCAGTGGTGAATTTGTTCACAACCCGGTGAAAAGAAGCGCGTGACCGTACACTGCCCGGAAAACGTTGAGCATAAAGAGTGACAGTATCTTCGATATTAATGGGGTCAAGCAATGAAGAAATACAACGACACCCTATCGAACCCGAACGATCGTAAGCAGCACAGCCAAACCACTCGAATCAAAGGAACCAAGACACCCAATTCTACCCCAAAAAATCGACCGTTTCTCTTTTTTATCGTTTGTAATATTGTAGGTTTCACCTGCAAATTACTTCGTCTTGTTGTGGGTTTCACTTGCAAATTACTTTGTCTTGTTGTTTTCAATTATTTGTATACAGCTCCTCCTCTCTTGGAGGAAATATCCGCGAGAGAACGAGGGTCGATCGAGAGCCAACTGATTTGATTTCTTGTATTTTTTTTACTATGTTTTATTATTTTTTTGTTAGAAACACTCTCATGGGCTTTTCTTAGGGAGAAAAAGTAAGAGCCACTTTTGTTATTTCTTTTTTTTTTTTTTGTTTTCATCATTCACCGAGATTTGGGGACGAGAGAGAAATGGCGGAAGGAGTGATTTCGCTTGGAGTATCAAGTATCATCCAGGATCAGCGGTACGGACGACGAGAAAGCAAGGTGGGTTGTAGTAGCGCAGGCACAGGCGCAACCGAGGGTTGTTCACCGGGGGTGAAATGTGGATGCGTCTTCCGCATTCCGAATCCTGTACCTGGCGCCATTCAGAAATGAATTTCAAATTTTGGGAAATTTAATTTAAAATTTCTAATTTGTCTTGTCTCGTTCAAATAAAATGGTGAAATAAGAATCTTCGTTTTACTTCCGTTTTGAAGCGTATTCCTTGAATAGTCAACAATGTCATTTTTTTGCAAATGCATCGCCATCTGGCGCGAATCGAAAACATTTTTTGAATAAAATTCACGTATTTTTCAATGGAGAATCTGAATCTGAAATGAAAAAATGTAAGACGCATCAACGCACTATTGATTTTATCGCTGAATAAATTGCTTCCTTAGTATTGATTTTAGAAACACGATTTAAACATAAAGTTTTTCCATATTAATATATCATTCAAATTGCACTTCATTTGCATAAGAATAAAAAAAAATATCGTCATAGGTTGATTGTTTTTGTATGGAAGTTTTGGAGAGAAATAGGGAAAGTGGGTCTAAAATGATCAGTTTAAAATAGAAAAGAATATCACTCTTCACTATTAAATATTAATTAACAATGAATTGTATTGTAGGCAATACTTTTATGTATTATTAATATTGAACACATTAAAATTTACAAGCAGGAACAGTTAATCAAGATTAAAAAGTAAAAAAAAGGCCAAGTTTTTGGCCGTTTTGACTACACGTGTGGCTAAAATGGCCAACTGAATTTGTAAATTTGAGACTATGATATTTTTCATTAAATTTTGTTACCAATGTTTTTAAATGATTCTGGATCAAATTTTGTGTATGGAAATGTAATATTTTTCTATCAGAAGTGTTATAATAATATTAAATAAGCGTCAGATAGTACGGTTATAGGAATACTTGGAAAGATGGTTTACTTACACTTCAAAATACAAAAATTATTTATTATTGTTTAGCTTATGAATAAAAGCGGCGCTTTATGTGCGTTCATCTCACGATAAATAATGAAAAAAACTTCATATTATGACTCCTATGAAATTGCGGTCACAACTTGAGGCCTAGTGTTTGCTACAGCAGACGATAAGTTTGAGGTTTGGCACGAATATTTGAAGTATATTGAAATAGCAATTACATGCATGTCCGATACAGTTTCATATGTACAAATTGTGCAGCTTTGTGCATAGAAAATCAATTTAATAATTAAATAAAATAATGAGTTAAATAATAAATGTTATTATATTGAGGGAGGACCGAAGATTAGACGAGATGGAGGCGGCACTGAGCAAAATGGTGCAGTTTTGCCGCACGCACCGAAACAAGTTCGTGTCCATTAGGCATGGCCTTGAAGAAGCAACGAAGCTAATCAAGAAGCTGAAATTCGAAAGGGAGGACAGGTTATCCTACGAACTATCCCATGACTTCTTCCTGTGCGACACGTTCTCTCGGAAGATGAAGGAGATAAAGAGAGTTTCAGGACGCTGGAACAAGGGACAGGATGAGCCGTGAACCGCAGAAATGAGGACTCAGACGGACGAAGAAACCGCGCGAGCTCTCGCTTCCGTAAAAGGGAAGAGATCGAGGGAGCTCACCGTTAGTCCCCCGGGAGCAGCTGCAGGTGCGTCCAGACCCGCACCGAAGAAGCCTAGGACGAGAGCGAAGGTGCCTCAGCCCACAGTAGAAGCGTCGGTCGTCAGAGATGTGAAGTCCACGAGTGGGCCGCCTAAGAAGAAGGAAGCCCAGAGGCGAGCTCGACCCGAGGTGATTTGAGTAAAACCGACCGTGGGCTCCAGCTACGCCAGTGTGCTTAAGAATATGAAGATCACTGTGCAGCCGGAAACCCTTGGTGTGAGGGTCAAGTGCGCAAGACAGGCCAAGGATGGGGATGTCCTCATTGAAGTAGGCGATGAAGTAGGGGGCAGAGAAAAATTGTCTTCAGCCATCAAGGAGGCAATAGGGAGTGCGAAAAACGTGCGAGAGCTCGTCCCCCGCGTCGAGGTAGAGGTTCTTGATCTCGACGTGTCCACCGAGGGAGAAGTGATTTTAGAAGCCGTAAGGAGGCACTTTGGGCAAGGAGCTGTGGGAGACGTTAAAGTCAACCTCACAAAGAGAGCTTTTGGTGGTAACCTAAAAGCATTTGTGGAGCTGAGCGAGGTGCTGGCCGCCAGATTGGTTCGCTCAGAACATTCCAAAGTCGGATGGCTCTTATGCAAGGTGAGAAAGAAGACGGAGGCTACGAGATGCTACCGGTGCCGTGGCTATGGGCACATAGCAGCTAGGTGTGTGGGTCCTGATAGGACCCTGGACTGTTGCAGGTGGGTCAAGGAGGGCCACAGAGCTGCGGAGTGCGTCAGTACTCTTTTCTGTTACCTCTGCGTCGCTAAAGAGGAATAGCCCCGGACCGATCATCTTCCGGGGACAGCAAGATGCGCAGCTTTCCGGGAGGCAGCACCCTCGAGGAAGCCAAAAGGAAGCGCGCGATAAGCCAAGCAGACTTACATGGTGGACGCCGAGGCACGGCGTAATTGAACTTATTCCTATGTACCTTAAGTAATGCGAAAACGGTTCTGGGTACATGGGTTGGCAGAAGGGGAGGTGAGTTTAGTGGGTACAGCTTTGGTAGGGGGAATGTCAGCAGTACTTTTCTTTTGAAGTGCTGCTGGGATTCCAACTATCCTGGCAAGCCCCACACTCAGTGCGTAAAGAGCATTCTCACCTCCTCCACAAAAAAAAAAAAACAAAAAAAAAGCACACAACCCATTGGCCGTTTTAGACAGGGGGCAATACTTGCATATTTTGTTTATTTTTAATGAGAGCAGTTCAAGTTTTGCATTTTTCAAACACAGAAATCACAGCTTAGTATATGAACTATAAACGACCATAACAAACAATAAAAAAAATCTATGTATATAAAAATGAATGTGTGTGTGTTTTTTAAGCAATAGAAATATTGATGCCTTCTCTGAACGGTCCCAAAATGTGCATGTGGGTGCATTAGATGCCTGGGGAGGTCATCGAGGCAGTGCGAGTCGCTAA
This sequence comes from Melikaiella ostensackeni, assembly GCA_032362435.1. Lineage (NCBI taxonomy): Eukaryota > Metazoa > Arthropoda > Insecta > Hymenoptera > Cynipidae > Melikaiella > Melikaiella ostensackeni. The sequence continues at coordinate 10,165,658 of JAUMHM010000004.1, forward strand.
ATTTATCCGTGTCATGACTAAAGAAGTAATTAAAGGTACCTTCTTATTATACCCATTACAAAATATCTATAGCTGTCAAATTGGCTTGCAATATGCATCGCCTCTCCCTCTCTCGGTGATAGATAGGAATTACAGTTACCAGCCAATTTTGACTACGCTCATCGATCGTTGAATTGATGGATCGATGAGCGCCAATGATCATGTCGATCATATTAGATATTGTCAGATGTAAAAGTTTTTGTCATAAGAAAAACTTGGACATCTTACTTGCGCGTTAATTTTCTTGAATAAATTGAAATTGAAATCGCCAATCAACGTGCATACTTCTGATACACCAATGTGTAACATTAGTAAGAGTTCAGGTCGAGGCACTGCTCTCAAAACATGCAAATTGATAGTTTGGGATGAATGCACGATGTCTCATGAAAAATCGCTGAAGGCACTGGACAGGAATTGAAAATATTTGAGATGAAACGATCGTCTTATAAGCGGGGCACTTCTTCTTTTGGCTGAGGACTTCCGTCAAATATTAACAGTGGTTCCAAAAGGGACATCTGCAGACGACATCAATGCATATCTCAAATCTTCTCATTTATGGAGACATGTCAAAAAACTCAGTCTATCTACTAACGTGGGAGTTGGTTTGGAGGGAGACGTTTCAGCAGATACTTTCGCACGACGACTGTTACAGATAAGCAAAGGCAAATTTTCTACACATTTGGACGCTGATCGCATAGTACTCCCACCTTGCTTCTGCAAGGCAATGACTTTAGTCGAAGAAGTCATTCATCAAGTTTTCCCAAATATCACTGGAAATTTGATGGATCATCAGTAGTTACTAGAAAGGGCTACTTTGGCACCGAAAAACGACAACGTCAACAGCATTAACACTCAAATTCAAGACAAACTTCCAGGCGACGTGACAACATACATGCAACATGTGTTTCTGAAAAAAGGTGCCATCGTCATTTAATGATTACTTACGTTTATATAATAACGTGAAGTATTAGTCTTAGACAATTCTTGTACGTTCTTCAATATTTTACGACTTGATTTCTGTTGGAAAAAATATACTAACTTTGAAAAAACATTGACAGTCTTTTTTTTGAATATACGACAGCAGCCGCGCAGGGGGCCATCCGCGGCAGCTACCTGTAACCGCGGGCTGAGCCCGCGGGTAACAGCTAGTACAAGCTTAATTACTTAATAATATGCTTAAGTCTAATCAATAATGCTTATCTCACCAGCTGCTGTTTCAAATGGAGGAGGCTCAATAAGGTCGGTTTTTTGGCCAACGACCGATTGGTCTCAAAATGTTTAATTTTATTCATCTAACTAGGCCTCATAACCCTCTCAAAGAATTTTTCCTGAAAGTGATTCGATTTCTAGAAATAGATATTTTAAGGTTCTTATTTTACATGGGTTTTCTCGCAAGATTTGTCAGAGCTATCAATTTCCTCAAAGTACTTAGCCTTCAAAATGAGACTTATTTTTACACTTCATTATAGTAGATCTGCGTCCATGGAAAAATACGTATTTAAAAATATTAGTTCATTATTATTATTAATCTTAATTTAATACTTCAAAGTTATTCCGCTTGAGAAACATTAAAATAGATGAAGATCGATCAAAACAAGTGAAATAGAAAGCAAAGCACTATCGTTCATATGCGCCTGCTGCTGAGCTACGTTCAACTGTTCTTCCCCTCCACGTGGTATTCGCGTTAGTCGTCGATACTTTCAACTATTCTCCTCTATTCGCCTTCCACATTTTGGACTTTCTGAAGGTTTTTTATCCGCTGGATATAATAGTACTGCGATTTCTCAAGATCTGTTCCAGATTATTTTATCAGTATCTGCTTCTTTCGTAGCGATTTCGATCTCTCTGCACAAGTTCTTCATAGGCACTGGAATCTACACTTTTTTAATATCATTATTATTTAATAGTTCTGTAAATTAATATTAGATTATCTTTTTTTTCTGTTTTTTAATATATTTTTTTCTCTATCGGGGAAAAATTCCTTGTGAGATAATTCTTTGTGAATTAAGGTTTAATTACCATTTATTATGCCAAAAAACACTGTTGTTATTGCGCCAAATTCTGAAAGCCAAAATCCATCTATCAGTGATTCAGGATGAACGGGCATTAGATGTTCTCAATATTGCTCATTAAAGACTCAATCAAAAGTTTGCGATAAATATCGGTACTTTTCGATTAAAAAGCGTCAGATTACAGATGCCAAAGAGACGAGTTCTTCTGGAAATTATTTATCATATATTTTAGAACCAAATAAGGTTTAGACTTCTAAAAATCCAGAGTCTCCCAGTCAAGATGGAACTTCAGATTCTGACTTCAGGAAAATCAAACTTCCAATAAGAAGATGTATAATTTCCTAATCCAGATGCATTGTCTGTCATAATAAGAATAATCGTATCAGAATCAAATCTATTGCTGCATTGAGGGTTTACGTCGATACTGGTATTTTGATTCCTGCAAAAGCAAGATGCTGTGCTTCTTATTTGTGTGATGATGGTTTTCTTGAAAAAGAGGCTCTTACGTCTATTCAAGCCACCTCTGATTTTACTCGCATGAATGCAGAGTCGACTTCTGAGCTTTTGAACAATTTGCGTGAGGAGACAAGAAACGAAGGGTTGAAGTCCATGTCGGAAGCCATATGAATGATACCTTGTGTTGGTCTGAAGAAGAAGAAAGAGAAAAAGCATCATCATCAGATGACAAAATCAATTCTGACGAATAAAACTGTTGTCAAGTACACAGCCTCCAATTGACCATCAGTTCTGATTGATCCTAATCTAATATGATACCTTTTCTTAGAAACATGCCTGTCCAAGTTTGTTTCGATCATTTTATAGAAATTATTGTTACTAAATCTGACAAAGTAGAACATTTGTACTCCTTTCATGATCGGAGACCTGATAAAGTGTAAAAATAAGCCTCATTTTGAAGGCTAAGTAACTCGAGAAAAAAAATAATTCTGATATATTTTATAACGCATATACGTGCGCAGCTTTTTAGAAAGTACGATCTTGCGCTAGCAATATTAAGAATGTGGAACCCAGCATGGTATGACCGAAAGTGCGAAAACCCATGTAAAATACGAACTTAGAAATGCCTATTTCTTGAAATCAAATCACTTTCAGGAAAAATTCTTTTAGGGGGTTATGAGGTCTAGTTAGGTGAATCGAATAAAACACTTTCAGACCAATCGGTGGTTGGCTCAAAAACAGGCCTTATTGACCCTCCTCCTTTTGACAAATAAGAAATTCAAGAAGTCAGTAATTTTTATCCTCAAAAAAAAACAAGTCTGTATTTCTTTATATTGAGAAAAAATACATGCTAACATTTTTTACCAGTTAAAAAATACGAGTAAATATTTTATATCCCTCAAAAGTGCAAGTCAATATTTTCCAATCACTGCAAAAATGTCAGTTAATATTTCTTCACCGCTGAAAAGATACAAGTTAAAATTTTTTACTATTTAAAAAATATTTTTCTTTCCTTAAACATTTTTTCGAATAGTAATTTAAGAATGTGATAAATATTTAACGAAAAATAATTTTAAAAATAATTATGTACAAAATAGTCCTGTAGAAAATATACCATTAAAAAAAATATTCAATGTAGGAAAAGTTCGCTCCTAATCGGAACGGTCTCTATGTCATTAGATAAGACATCCACATATCTTACAAAGAACAGTCCAGATTTGCAACTGCAAATCGACTATTATGGTTGAATTTATACTAAAGTTCGTCATAAATCACCTGCGGACTATTGGCCGTACAATTGGACATCCCGTCATAAACGTAACCAGAATCGACCGTAGATAATAAAAGGATTCATGAAATTAATATTGTTATCCAAATAAATGAAAAAAACGATGCAAGAACGACGCCATGCTGCAAATGAATATTACACAGAATTATGTGACAATTACAATATAAATATTTATAATGACACTTTTAGAGAATAATAAATTAATACTGATTCACACATAATACGACATACCTCTACGAGTCTCTCTAAGTACGAGAAACGCTGCGACAGTATGTAATAATATGACAGTCTTTGATTGAATGACACGCGTTCTCTGATTTCCGAAATCATGAAATAGTTGTCTCGATAAACATATCGCTCGTAAGTAATAATTTTAATCGAGACTCACTATTCGATATGGCGCTAAGTACAAATATTGCTACAAATATAACACATGCTATATACAACCGTGGCTCCGTGCTTCATACCAATAAACTTTCGAAAAAATTGATGAAAGAAGGTGTTTCGGGTTTCAATCGTGTGCAAAACTACGAATCTTGCCGACGTTTCGTGAACATTGCAGTT
>JAUMHM010000004.1:10205867-10217552 GCA_032362435.1 Melikaiella ostensackeni
AGGGATGTATTGGGAAAAGAAAGAGAACAGAAAGTGCAGAATCTGTGAATGGGAGGAGGAAACATGGGAGCATGTATTGGAAGGATGTAGGAGAGGAATGGAAGATAAAGGGAGCTGGCAAGGAATGTGGTAAAGATTCTAGGGGAGGATGGATTGGGGGAGGAGTGGATGAAGGAGTTGGAGAAAGCTAGAGGAGTGAATGGAAGTACAAAAGAAGGGAAAGAAAAAGGAAACGGAAGTCACTCAGATTAGAAGTGTACAAATTTGTAAGTAAATGTTATTAATAGCATAAGTAGATTAAGAAGCCACAAAAAAGAAAAGGTCAAGAACTTTTAACGAGACATATGTATTCCTATGTATTTTGAGTCGCTGAATCCGAATTTGTGGTCAAATAGCACTTTTCACTATTAGTTTTCGATGTGACAGCAATTTGTAGACCAGCATCGTATTTTTATGGATTTCAAGTCGCGGAACCTAGTTTTCGAATCAGATCAACATAGTAGCGAACAAATCTCAGGCATTATTTAAAAAAACATACCTTATTACAACAATCTCCTCTTTGGAAAGTCTTTCTCATAATATTCTTCGTGAGAAAAATCACTTCGTGTCTTGTGAACCATGAGTTCTGAGCCTCTTGTGTTATGATTCATTCATAAGTCGTCGGACTTAGGTGTTCATTTATTTGCATTTATTGAATTTACTCAAAAAATCAGTGCCAATACCTGCTGCTGCACTAGGTACTGGGGGGGATGAAAACCGCCCTGAAAAGGGATGTGTAGAATGATTCACTTTCCAGCCCAGTCAGTATCGATGCCAGCGAAGGCGCGCTGCCCTGCAGGGAGACGTAAGGGTGTGAGAATGAACACGTAGTGTGTTCGGCAATGAGTTAACATTATCCTCGTCAAAGCAGGAAAGCCCTCATACTTAGCCCCGTGGAGGTATGAAGGTTATCACCCCCAGGACGGTGGACTCGCCTGCGATCGGGCCAGGATTCTTAATGTGCGGGGATTAAAATAACCATAGCTTCCAAAAATAAAAACACTTGAAAAAAACGCACACTTGTGTGAACAATCAAGATCAATTTTGTTATACTTGTACGAAACACGAAATCTCAAAATATCGTAGGAACATTACTGAAAAAATTTGGTACATGTATGCAAAATACTTCAAAGTTGAGTTTTTAAAACGAGATAAAAGCTCAATCTTTCATATTATATGGTATGCTTCGCCTGTCATGCAATGTTGTACGAATGCGAAGACAGTGAAAACAATGGAAGCTTGAAGTTTACTCTACTAGCAATCTGCAAAAACCGCAAAATGAAAGGGATTGTTACTTCTGCATAAACAATGCGAAGAAATGGGAAATCTTCAACAAAAAATTAGTTACTTCTAACACAGTATCTCCAGTAATAGAACCACAAATTAAGAAAACTACAGACATGTCAGTAGACGCAGGCACCTCTCATTCCAACATTAAAAAAACGAAAGCACTGCAACAACATGAGAAATGCACAAGCAGTAGTAAAGATTTCGATACTGAATGTGAAACAGCCGATAACAAATACACTAAATATGACACCATAACGAGACGTTCAGAGACTTGGACCCAAAAACAATTAAATGACTTAATTCGACAGTTGGGATCACCTAAAGATGGCGCTAAACACCTTGATTCAACTTCGAAAAAAAGGAAATTTAGCAAGAAAAACAAACTCAAGTGTTTATCGGAACAGAAAACTGCACTGCAATCAGGAAATACGAAGTATCTTTGTTTCTTGTGCTTATGGGACAGCCGGGATCGTGGTAATCATTAAAAAAAAAGTTTGGCCAAAAAGGATGTCGATGGAAAGAGGATCCAAAAACGTCATCAATGATTCAGTTTTGGGGCCATCAGAAGTCCTCCTTCCACCTCTTCATATTAAGTTAGTCTCATGAAACAATTCGTGAAAGCACTATATAAAAAGAGACAATGTTTTCAGTATATAATGTCTCAGTTTCCCCAATCGTCCGATGCTAAATTGTAAGAAGGGATATTCAAGGGACCTCAAATTCGACAGCTATTAAGAGACGACGTTCGAGGCTCGATTTCTGAAATGTTGTTGATCAATTGCTGCGAAACGTTCGAAGTCCGGAGTGGAAAAAAAAAGATTTCGAGAATGGTCGATAGTTTCAAGGAATTGAAGTGTTTAATGAGTTTGAAGCTCCTTTTTATGGATTCTCATGTTGAGTACTTCCCTGAAAATCTTAGGGACTACGGTGAAGAAAAGGGTGGAAGATTAGATCAAGATATGAAAGTGATGGAACAACGATATCAAGGAGGATGGAATGAAAATATGATGGCGGACTACTGTTGGACTTTGAAAATAGATTGTCCTCAGAAAATAAGTTCAGAAAGGGAAATGCCGCTACGAAGGTCTTTTGAATGCAAAAGAGTGCGTTATAATGAAATAAAATGCTGTCCTTCCATGCAGCCATGGAAGACAAGCACTAATTTTACTTACGTATCGGATTCAATGCCTGGAAGTACATTAATTCAATTGATTTCTGAAAAGTGCCGCTCAGGAAATCTCGTTTTGATGTTATGTTTCAAATCTTTTAGTAATATCACTGATCTGACTTCGTTTTTGAATTCAGCGGCTTGAAATTTACAATAATACTGTTTTTCCATCACATACTCAAAAATGAGGTTTTTTGAGGTTATGTCGAAAACTAAGCGTAAAAAGTTCTATTTTGACCTCAGATTCGGCTTCAGCAACTCAAAATACATAGGAATATATGTGTCTCATTAAAAGTTATTAACCTTTTTTTTGTGTGGCTGTGCTATCGACAGTGTATGCGCTGTTACGAGAAGTGAAAATGAAACGAATAAAACTAAATTTGTAATATTTTATTCTGTGCTTGCACCCTCTGTTCTGTTCGGTAGCCAGATCAGGACGTATCAGGAAAAGAATAGGAGTAAAGTGAACGCGGTTGGCATGCAGTTTCTACGGAATGTGAGCGGTAAGACGCTAATGAACAAAGTCAGTAATGAGTGGTTTCTCAAAGAATGTGGTGTAAAGGAGACTTTATTTGGCAAGAATGAACAAATTTTCTAAGATGTTTTGATAATTTTGAGAGAATGAATGCAGAACGTTTTACAAATCATGTCTATTTAGGTGAATTGAGAGGTAGCGTACCCAGAGGTAGAATGAAAAAAGAATGGCCCTCGTGAAGAGATTTTCTTAGTGGATTAGAATGATGGCTCTGCGAAGCTCTTCAGCTGGGGTGATTGCTATAGAGTATAAATTTGATCAGCGACCCGTTTCGGAGCGGTGTTGTGGGACTAGTGTGTCGCTTGAATGAACAACACGCAATGACTTTTAGATCTATCTGAAATCTATCCCTTCTCCTACACATCCCTTACTTATCCTCACCATATAAATTCCTTGATTCCCGTTAGTATAACGAGGCTAGAACCGAACGTGTCACGCTTACCCTGAAAGTAATTTGTCCTAATGGTATAATAATAATAAGATGTTAGCTCTAAAAACGCATCCAAAGGCGATTAATGTCACCTTTGACACTTTCGGCTGCTGCATAAGGACATCAGCGAAAAATAAAAAACTCAAAACTACACCATAAACCTACGTAATTTTGTACCTACTACATCCTCGCAAGGGCTTTAAAACATCGTATTGAGTTCTTAACATCCTTGACTCATTAGAAACTTGACTTGGTTCGTGGCTGATGATGGGATATCGAGTTCACCCGAGAAAAAAAGTAAATAATAATAATAATAGCAACAATAACAAACATGCACATAGAGTAAGAATTTAATCAGGAAGTGCATCATTATCCTACTGATCCTATGAAGTACGAGTATATCTTCTCAAAGCTAATTCAATTTTTATTGAATTATCTCTTTGATCTTGACTCCATAAGTTTCTTAATATTCTTTCTTGTTTCTTGTAGATTTTTGATCCCGTATGTTGGTTTTTACTCTGAAAATCTAAACAAGTTTTTAATGAATGAGAAATGTGCTTGTAAGTATTGATTATCGCAGATCTCTACTGCGCATGCCCAAATGAAGTGGAACTCTACTATGCATCCTCAAATGCACCAGAACACTACTGCGCATCCTTGAGTGCACTATCATTCAATTGCGCATCATGCAGTGACGTAGAACATTACGGAGCATCCTTGAGTACTCAGCCGTATGTCCTGTAGAAACCTACTGCGCACATCCTTAAGAATAGTATAACGGTTCTGCACATCCTTAAGTTCAATATAGCTCTACTGGATATCCTCAATTGTAATATAACTCTACTTATAACTCTCCTACTTATTCGTAAGTTCTGTAGAAATCAACTGCGCATCTTCATGTGCAATATAAAACTACTACGCAGTCCCAACTACTGCAAAACTCTACTCTACAAAAGAACTTAAGGGCATGTGACACAGTCAAATTCCTATATTACCGATCTCTTTTCTTTGGTGTACCAAATTTTTTTTTTTGAAACATAGAACTTTTTTTCAAAATGAAGTATTAGACTAAAAGTTTGGAAATTGCATCAGAAGACAATAACTTACGTTTATGTACATGTGTCACATTCCCTTAAAGCCGAAAATACCCCCTCCCCTTCCCAATTGGTCTATTCTCTTTTCTGAAATCACATTTGTAAATTTCTTAAATATATTTCAATTAAAATTTTGCCAAATGACTGTCCAAGGTGCTTTTTATCGAGTTTATCAGTTGTTTGTTGGATTTATAAGGGCAGTTAAATTTCGGCTTGTCGGGTCGGGTCAGGCTAACGGGCCAACCCGACAACCCAATCAAGCGACAACCCGACCCGACATACCGTACGACCCGACCCGACAGCAAGATAACTCCTACTACTACATATTGAGATCCTAAACGCAAGGTCGAAAACCGTAGCAAAAAGAATTCAATCCTGGTGGATACAAAATTACAATTTTATGCGTTGTATTAGCAAGATATTCATAGAAAGAATATTTATTAAAAATTTTTTTTTCAAATCTCAAACTGAGAAAATATTAATTCTTACATAACTGATCAAATTCTTAAAAAATTAGGGAAGTCTTTTTTCCACCCGCAGAATCTAACAGTAGCGATACGGTCAAGAAAAAAATGCGAACCATCCTACTTTGGCCCCTATCAGAATATAAAAAACTGTACTAAAGAAAATTCTAATTAGAAAATTCTTTCGAAAGTTATTGTGACGTCACGCTGTAGACAGGAAGTTACCCGGTTGTCAGATTATAAACAGATAAGCATATAGACGGACATATTTGTAAAAAATATTTTTTTTCTCACTGAACGTCGAAAATCAATCAAAACTAAACAGGTTTCCTCTTTACATGGATCTCATACCCTCTACCGTAAATTACGAGAATGTAACTTTTGAAATTTCACGGCCAAAATATGGACCTCATCAAAAAATAATAGTTACATGTAATTTTGTTTGTCTTTTTAAGACGAAAAACTTTGCTGTTTGACTTTTTATCGTATTTTTTCGTTTCTCTGCTATAAGTTTGAATTATGGATTTCTGATGGCTAAAATTATAAATAAGTGTGGTAGAAGGCTGACTAACAAACTTGTCTTTTAGAACAATGAAAAAGGCGTCTCCAAACTTCGAGAATCGATAAAAAATCAAAATGGACTGGTACAAATTCACATCAATCTAATACCTGCCTTTCTCCTTTTCATGACAAATTGAAAATGAATGATTGTAAATTATTTGAGCAGTTTTTAAAACAATTGTAATTAGTCAACAAATAACTGTCACTTGCTAGATATTAATAAATTATGGGTAAATTAGGTTCACTTTTGGGACAACTCACAGGGGTTCAAAGTGTTGAGAAAAAATGAATATAATATCCAGCATGTTCATTTTATAACTACAAAAACAATAGTTTGTCCATCCACAGAGGGCCAGGAGACCCAAAATCTTGGCCAAAATTAATTAATAAAACGATCGGACTGAACGTGCTTATTTGGAGGTCTTCGTGGTCACAGATTACGAATTTTTTGGCAGAAGTTTTAAATTCAAAATTGCGGATCTAAAATGGCGGTGAAAATTTAGAATATTTGACGGATTGGACTGAAAGTGCTTACTAGGGGGGGTCTCGGTGTCGCTGATTACGAATATTTGGTGAAAAATTCAAAGTACAAAATGGCGGCGAAAATTTAGAAAAGTTGACGGATTGAGCTGAAAATGCCTTCTCGGGGTTTTCGGGGTCGCTGATTGCGAATTTTTTGTTAAATATAAAAAATGACATTAAAATTTTCTAAACGTAGCATTCTAAAAAAATGATTACACTGTCCGACATTATTTTTGTTCTTCAAACAAGTCCAGGTGATGCTTATAGTATTTTTTGCGTAGATTGCAAATCCGTTGACAAAAATAGGCTAGCATGTCCATTTTTTTCTAAATCAGGGTCAAATGGTCAAAAAAAAGCGTTTTTGACTCTTTTTGGAAGCCCATAAAAAAATGAGACGTGCTAGAATCTTTGAACGAAACTCAAATGAAAGTTTGAACCTTTTTCTTTCAAGTTATTATACTACAACCTGGAGGATTTCAGCTTGGAGCTGTTGGGAACCGTTTTTCAGTCGCGCGCCGTAGCAGATACATTTTGCTTCGAGTGGAAATAACGGGCTACGACGCGCTTAAAAAACGGTCCTCAACGGCTTCATAGTAGTGTCTTCTAGTTTTTGGTATGATAGCATCTAAGCAAATTATTCAAGCTTTTATTTTAGCCCTAGTCGATGATTCTAGCATGTCTCATTATTTCTGTGACCAGTCCAAGGGGTTGCCTCCCGACCCCCGTGAGACGTTGGAAAGAGGTATAGATGTAACATACATTAAAAAATGTGTCTAATCACAGGTGTGCCTGCGCGCCTGTCTCAAAAACTTTTCGAGATATCGAGTTGAAAGTTTCAGATTCGTGTTTCTCGCAATAAATCCTATCCGAATCCATATTAAGAAATTGCGTTAATTATAAACAAAAATTAATAATTTCAACATAAAAAATCGATATCTCGAAAATTATTTGAGATATCGATTTAAAAGTTTCAGAATCGTGTTTCTCGTAAAAAATCCTATCGGAATCCGCATTGAAACTTTGTCGCTACGAATATCGTAATCTCCCCGAGAAATCATGAAGATATTTTTTTGAATATTATTCTTAAACCGAAGCATTATACTAATTAGCAAGAAGTGGTTCAATATTTGAGGTTGGTGCTCATTATTAGTATCAAAAATGTTCTAATTCACATTCGTAACCCCCTCCCTCCCCCCTTACAACCTGGAAGGGTGGCCAGCCTCAAAGTTACTCGTATTCCTCTAACGGAGATTCATATTACCATTTCTCTTATACAAAATTATTATTTTATTTCTTTGAATAGCCGAAATTTTACAAAATTACTAGTCTTACCAAACTTTCGGACAATTAAACATGATAATTTCAAGCGAAGTAAATATTTTATTCATGTAGAATCTCTGAACGGATAACCTTTCTGCTGTGGGCAGGCCACTTGTCCCGAATTCTGGACGAATAGCCGCCCTGATGCGGTTGGGTCCGTATCACGTAATAATGTTATTCGGCAAATATAAATGTGAGAATTGTTTTTCGAGCACTCTGAAGTGTCTACAAAACGATAAATAGTTTGACTTATTTAAATTCCATACTTGGTTTTTGGCCAAGATTTCGTGTCTCCCGGCCCACTGTGCTATAAAGGGCTATACATATGTCACGTGAACGTAGGTATGGGAGCGTCCATAAACTACGTGGACATGTTTTCTTTTGTTTAAATGAAAACGAAAATAAAATTGCTATGAAGTTGAAAAGGGCACAACGATATAAACAAAAGAAAAACTGTCCACGTAGTTCATGGACGCTCCCTATGACAAAAGTCCACGATTGTCCACGAGGGGGACCGGGGGGGTCCGGCCAAAATTCCACGTGGACACGTGTTCGTCTAGACCTGCGAACTTATTTTCAGAAAAGCATAAAAAATTAAGAATATTTTCACGAATTCTTATTTGTACTACCTACTTTGCATCATTGAGCTTATGTTTTCAAGAATCCCCGAATTTTCAGCCATTTTGCGGCTCCTTTTATCTTCTTAGCTTTTAAAGACAAAGAATATCCATATTTTCATAAAACATGAAATAATTACACGCGGACAGAGGAGCCGGGGGGAGGGGGGTCATCAAAAGTCCACGCTTATCCACAAGGGTGGTAGGGGAACAAAAAGTTGTAAAAAATTGGGCACATGGTATATGGACGGCCTCCCACAGTAAATCTAAAGGTATCCTTTTTGCTGCAACGCTATTCGATTGATACAAAAATTGCTATCATGTTTAACCATTTTTTATGGAAAGAGTACATTTTTTCCAGACGATGGATGAGTTTCGGGGGGTTCATTCTACCACAGCTAATCCTAAATATATTTTTTGAATTCAAAATTGTCTGAAAACGCTGCGAACTGCACGTCCAGAAATTTGACAACTACATCAAAAGTCATCAGTGTGATTGCAAATGTCAACATAGTAGTCAATGTAGTTGCCAACTGTTTGCAGCGTGTTTGGACTTGTGGATAAAACTAATCTTTTGGGTTTTTTTTACTATAATATACCTTACGCTAAACCTCATAATGTTGTATACAAATGAGGTTCACTGAACTAAAAATTCACTTGGAGACAAAATGTATCTCAAAACGCACTTTTTAAACTTTAAGTGTAGCTTATTTTCAGTGTATCCAACAAAATCGAAATCGATTGAGACTTTTATTATTTTATGACTTGATCTTTATAAAGATTTCGACGCTAACGACGGCTTCCTTTTCGTATATTTATGGTCACGACGATGCGATAGGGTTGAAGCGTCGCCCTTCAGTTTCGAGGAAGCCTTCGACTAACGTAAGCGCCACACGCAAAAAGAAGGCACATTTTATCGCGAAGCCGAGAACCGCCAGTTTAATCCGCCAAACGATCCTTAATTCGGGCTGCCTGTTACGACTGTATTTTGCTTTAAGCGACGTGTCCATAAAAGTTATATGGGAAAGGATGAAGATGTTATCATCGACCAGGGTCCCGAGCTCGTCGGTGCCATCGCATCGCCATAAGATTACAGTTTTACGAATTTGCCTCTCACTACAAACTGGTTTATAGTCCTTGGTCTGCATTATAATTCCTGTCCCGTAAATAATTTGCTCCTGAAATGAGACACAATTTACGTCAATGCGAACATTACGTACTCTGTCTACTATTTGCTGCTAACTTAAAAGCTGAAAAGTACCTATAGGAACTCTCTTTTCTTCTACCTTTCTTGTGTAAACAAGAGGGGCAGAAGAAATTACAAATAATTATGAAGGATTTCACAAGTTGACCGCTTTCTTCCTACAACTTCACTAATTCACATAATTTCTAGCGATTTGTAGTAGGAAAAATTGGACACAGATAAATATGCGCTGATAAATTAAATTGAGAACAGTTAAAATTCAAAAGTAAATACAAATGTATGTGAATAGTCTCGGATTTTAGCGTCAAAGCAGGGTCTGTAATTAAACCACATTAGAATTTCTTGAAAGTTTCATAATTGCGTTTCATAAGAGTGTTCTGCTTGTAGTCACAAGGTTAGAAGGCTCGATACTCGCTCCCTTCACTCTGGCAAAATTTGTTGTTTTTTGTTTTTATGTATTACAATATTCATTTATCAAATTCACATGTAAAATTTTGTGAAATTATGTGAATGTAAGACTTTTCAATATTTGTTTCCGATACAAAATTCGTTTATTCGCATCATCTTTTTTTCTGGCTACTCGTTCCCTTTCAATTCACATGTAAAATGTTGCTTCTTTTATCAATTAAATTGAATTATTATAATTATTATCATGATTTTTCTGGGAAAAAGATGTTTTCAGAAGAAAGTTAATCGTTAGAAAAAACGAATTTTGTTATTGAAACAACAAATTTTATAGTCACACTTTTCTATCGAAAACGCTTCGCCATCGGCGAATAATGTTTTGATGAATTGATACTCATCTAATGGACTCTCATCACGGGATTTATGAGATTCAAAAGAAAATCCAACTCTGATTATCTCCTTGTCAGCCAATTTCATATGTAGTAAAAATAAATATTCTCATATCACTATTGGTCAAAAAAATTTGAAACTGGGGGAAAAACTAACTTGAGTTTACATTCTTTAAAGATAAAAGAATGATTGTTATAGATTCGAAAATACTTTTATTATATACATACATTTTTCTTGAAAATGATTTTCTTGAATAGGATTTCCTATGAGGAATAGCAATTTTCTAACAGCAATTTATGAAAAGTATTTTCGAGCCTATCACAATAGATATTAGTAATAAGGGGACTTTCCTGACATTTTAAAAACTGTAATCTTGGGGACCTCTCAGTGCTTCAAGAAGTATTAGCGGTGACTCAGTTAATTTCTTAAGAACTTTTTATTTATTTATTGAGTTTTAAATGTGACCAACACTCTCAACAACATTTCTTCAGCTCCACTTTCCTTCACTACACCACTTCATCGAGTACCCACTACATGTATATTGTATACACTCATACCAACGTGGATTTGTCACCGTGCCGGCACCTCTGCAAATGCTTGCAGGCAGTCAAAGACTTTGAAAGAAAAATCTTCAAAAAACATAACCTCTGATAAAGCCCTTTCGTGTAATAGTATATCACATAAAATGTCTTTAAACCCGAAAAAGTATGTTTCTGAAAATCTGTGTATTTTTAGAAACATATTTTCTCGGTTGAAAAGACTTCTAAAAAACATAACCTCTGATAAAGTCCTTTCGTGTAATAGATCACATAAAAAGTATCTGAAACCGAGAAAATATGTTTCTAAAAATCTTTGCATTTTCAGAAACATATTTTCTCGGTTTTGACGACTTTTTATGTGATATTCTATTATATGAAAGGACTTCATCAGAGGTCATGTTTTTTACAGATGTTTCTTTCAAATGTAACAAACAGAGACATTAAGCCATAGACCTTGTTTCCGTTTCGTAAAGGTTCAGTTCTTGGTCGACTCAACAATCAAAGACTGTTTCTCTGACTCTCCAAGACTGTTTCTCTAACTCGTATTCTAGTGCTTTGCTTCTGAGACACGACATTATTTAATTCAAATCTTTAAAAATATGAAGAATTTTTTCATAACCATGTCTTGACTTTATACAGTTTTGCTATGAACTGTCTGATGAAAGTTCCAGTTCTTTAACTATACTTGAATACTTTCATGGCGTCTTCAATTTTTCATTAATATTTATGACCCCTTTATAAAAAATATAAGAGACTTTATCAAAACGATGGCCCATCCAGAAGTCTAGCACTAATACAGTAAATTTTCCAGCAATTTTTTTTACATGTACCCATCTTGAAAAATGCCTTAAAAAAACAAAGGCTTACGGTCAACTGGAACCCTGATAAGATTTCTTGCATTATACAAGATAGGATACCCGTGTAAAAATATTTCGTCTTGGTTTTGTCTCCAAAACGTTCCATTTTGTCTCCAAGACATTGAAGTCTGGTTCCGTTTCATAAGCCAGACTTGCTAGACATAAAATTTTTGTCTTGGGTTTATGGTGATAGCTCTCAGTGGGGTGCATTCAGCAAGACGAACGGAACTTGTCTTAAGACATGAAGATT
>JAUMHM010000004.1:10226424-10238171 GCA_032362435.1 Melikaiella ostensackeni
GGAAACCTTTTTCCTGGTTCAAGAGATAAATAAAGTCTGGCTCCGTCTCATAAGCCAGACTTCCCAGAGGTCTTGAATAAGTCTTGGATATGTCTTAATTGCCCATCATCAAGACGAAATATTTTTACACGGGCAAGACAGGTGGGTATCGCAAAGGATGGAGTAAAAAAGTCAGGGAGACGTGGCTTGGACCGAAGCCCTAGAGCATCTATGGAGGGAATCCGGAGAGTTCCTCGCTCGGACAAGGGTAGATTCCCCAAGGGAAAGGCAAATTATTTGCAAAAGATTATTTTTTAGAAGTGTATGACTTGCCATAGAGAGTGAATGTAGTATGGTCATAGAGATTCACCACTGCGGGTTCATTCACCAAGAAAAGGGTGAATTATTTGCAGAAGATGATTTTTTAGAAGGGTATGACTTACCACAGCAAGTGGATGTCGTACGGAGGTAGATTGATCACAAGAAGTTGATCAACCAAAGCGCCCGTGTAAAAATATTTCGTCTTGGTTTTATCTCCAACACGTTCTATTTTGTCTCCAAGACATTGGAGTCTGGTTCCGTCTCATAAGCCAGACTTGCTAGACATCAAATTGTTGTCTTGGGTTTATGGTGATAGCTCTCAATGGGGTGCGTTCAGCAAGACGAACGAAACTGGTCTCAAGACATGAAGATTTCTGTTATGTCTTGGCCAAAGGCCAGTAAGAAAGAGACCAAATAATCTAGACTCAAATTTTTTAATGAATTTTCTGTTTAATTTTTGAAATAGCTATTTAAAAGTAGAAAAATCAGAATTTGTGAGTCTTCACGACTACAGTCATCCAAAATTTGCCTCAAAAATATTAATATTGTAGATTTCTAGAAGGATCTCCTGAACCGTAAGGAATACGGAAAAACGGACAATATTTTCGGAATTTTCGCCAAGCAACTGTAATAGTAACAGTAAATAAAATGAAATGAATACATTCAATATGCATATTGTATAATAAATTCAAAAAATTGTTTAAACATAAATGAGGATGAGGTTTTATGACGGTATAAGAAAAACCCTTTTCGCCAGGGCAGGTAGGCAATGGAAACCTTTTCCGTGGTTCAAGAGATAAATAAAGTCTGGCTCCGTCTCATAAGCCAGACTTCCCAGAGGTCTTGAACAAGTCTTGGAAATGTCCTAATTGCCCATCATCAAGATGAAATCCAAGACGAAATATTTTCACACGGGGGAGTGCGAATTATTTGCAGGGGATTGACTTTTTGCAGAGACTGGATGTCGTACGGGGGTAGATTCACCAAGAGGAGGACGTTATTCGCAGAAGATGATTTTTCCTAACGGGAATGACTTGCCACAGAGACTGAATATCGTCCGGGCGTAGAGATTTAATACTGGAGGTTAATTCACCAGAGAAAGGGTGAAATATTTGCAGAAGGTGAATTTTCAGAAGGGGATGACTTACCGCAAGAAGTGGATGTCGTACGGGAACTGATTTATCACTTAGGGTTCATTCCTCAAGAAAAGGGTGAATTGTTTGTAGGAGATGATTTTTTAGAAGTTGATGTCTTGACACAGGGAGTGGATGTCGTACGGGGGTTGATTCATCACTGGTGGTGAATTCACCAAGAGAAACACGACTCATCTGCAGAAGGGGATGACTCGTCACAGAGGATGGATGTCAAATGGAGGGATGATTTACCACAGGGGGTGGATCCATTAACGGGGGATTTTTCAGGGGGAAGTCCGTGCTCTAAAAATTGTTTCTAGGGTGGGAATACTTCTGTTGGTTGAACTCCTGGTTCAGAGATCAACGGGGACGTGGAGAAGTTCGGAGGCATGGGGTAGAGCTCACTACAGGGTCTAGGGATGGTGACTTCGAAGTTGGGTTGGTAGGCAGTTGAGCGCCACTGGGTGTTTATTCACTCTCAGAAGTGAGGGTGAATTTTTCGATGAAAGTAAAGCGTACTTTGAGCGAAGGGCATTCTCTGGTGAATGCTGAAGGGGTGGCGTCTAAAAGGAGACTTACCGTCATTTGCACCGGAGGAAGGCGTAGATTTGCAGGGATAAGTAGATGATTCTCAAACCCGGGAAAAAGACAATGAAAGTGTGCTAACTTTTTCTCTGAAGGTCCCGCATTTAGGCGTCAAATTAACGTTAGTCTGTGGACTGAAGCTAACCCATTTATCTGATATTGAAGGAAAAGGGGATTAATCTATTTAAAAAGTAAGCAAAGTGAGTGAAGACTGAAGTGGAAAGGTCATTTCTAATAGTATTTACATTAGGAGTTCGCGTCTTATTCTAGACAGGTGGGTATTGCGAGTTTAAAGCTTAAGATGTAACTTAAGGGGGGGGGGGGGTTATCGCGTACCAAGTGGCCAAGCAAATGCTACTGAGGCCAGCGAGTAGGATGGGTGCTGCAGGTCTCAGGCTTTGAAGTTCCACACTTTTCTACTTTCTTCATACTTTTTTAGGCAAGCCAACTTTTGTTTACTTTTTTCAATGCGAAGCTACTTTTTTCTACTTTTTTTTAGTAGAGCAATATAAAAAATTGATCGTACTAACCTTCAGTTTTTTCAAAATAAAAAATTGAAGAATTGTATGCCTAAAGAAACTACTCTTCTAAAAAATGAGAAGAAAATCTATCCGAATGAAACAGTCGATGGATTTCTTGAAAAATCTCAAAACGAGAAGGCGTAGTATATATAGTATACATCAGAGCGGATTGAAAAAACAAAATGTTGGAAATCAAAATTGGAACTGTGTGGAGAAGTAGTGTTACTGGGCCCTGAAAGAGTATAATTAATTTGGTGTGGATTGATAAACACGTTTAACTTGTGAGTTAGCAAAATGTGCTTTAGAAAATTCTTATTTCCATACTTTTTATATTTCTGTGCATAACAATTTAGAAAAAAAATATTTTGAGAGGTCTTAAATGTCTCTCCAAATTTTTACTCCTCTTTAATTAACGTTCTTTTTGCGATAACTTATGTGTAATGGATCCCTGTTTTCAAAACGAATCAAAAAATGAACAGGAATGACGGAAGAATTTTATCAGGTTGAGTCTTGTCTTCTGTTTATATTTCGCAGCAATATTATTTACCGATAAATATTACGAATATGAAAAAACATGTAATTTCTCCTCATACCCGAAAAAATAAATTTAAAAATTGTGAGAATGACAAATGGATAAAGAGCTTTTCGTTTTTTCCCTAGGTACAGAAGAAAAAATTTATGCTTCACCTCCCTAAAATATAGTAACTAATGAACATGTATTTCTACATTTTCGCACAAACTTTCTATCAGTTTGCCTAGAAAAAAATCTATTAATGATCTTGAATATCTAGTTGTCATTCTCATAATTTTATGAATTCTAATATTTCAGTACAGACGTTTTTCGACATTTTGACATATCAAAGAATACATATTTTGCACATATTTTACAGGCTTAAAAAAGGCTTCACAACATTTTTTAGTCTTTCCCAGAAAATACATAGTTTTAAACTTTATAAGATGGAAAACTGGATAAAGAACATTTCGTTTTTCCCTCTTCCATACAGAAAAAATTCATATTAATCTTTTTACATCTTCAATGTACAGCTCTTAAGATACAAATACTTCAATAATTTTATTAGAATTTAATATTTCAAAGTCTACCACAGAAAACTTTTTTTTATACTGTAAAATTTTATTTTTAGCCTTTATCCAGTTGTCGTTCTCATTTCTTCATATACACTCGAACTCCAATATAAGGACAGTTCCGAGAGTTGCTTCGCACTGACCTTGCTCCTAACCCAGTTCCATCGAAACGTAAACAGTCAGGACCGTATGAACCATTTCCTAATATTACGAAATCTCCGAACGTGAGTACGAACGTCAGTACCCGCGCACTGCGCCTTCGTTTATACGCTGCTGGTATTTCACGCTTGGTTTAACACCGTCTCTCGCCCCGCGAGCTGAGAAATTGCGTGGGCCAGCAGTCGGCCAGCAGTTCTAGGAATCCTTAAACTGGATGGGATTATATGAGAATTCGAGTGTATACATCATATATTGACGTCTAAAATTTCAATGAATAATTTTTTTACGCTTCAGTATAATTGCATTCATTAGCGGAATTAAATCCGGCAATGAAGAGTATATTTGGTCGCAGAACTAAATCGGCTGATCTCAAATGAAACAACGCACCTCGGTACGGAGTCGTAACTGGGGGAACCCACGAACACGAAATGAGGGGAAGGAAAATTAAATGGAATGGCACTAAATCGGAAGTAACTGTGATTTCAGATGATTTATGAATAACTATAATCTTCACATATTACTAATAATATGGAACATATATTAATTATTTTTTTTGTCACCTAGTCTACCAATACAGTCGTGTTACTCATGTAAATCTCCACAATTTTCATCTGTTGCAATTTTCTCTAAAATCAAACAGATAATATAAATTATGTACACTGTAAATAATTATTAACTTTCAATATATTGATTCCAGAGACGATTGCAATGGATGAAAATTGTGGAGATTTACGAGAGGAATACGAGTGTTGTGGTGAATATTATGAAAAAAATGTTATTTTGTGTATTTTTCATATTGTTGATCATTTGTTAAGATTATTGTGGTTTTTGAATAATCTCAGATCATAGAGGAGACCTAGACGAATTCAGAGATCTATATTTGAAATCACTTATCTTTATCAATTTCAGAAATACTCTCTATTGAAGCTTTAACGCCATTTGGGAAGCACTAAATATACTCCGATTTATCTCAAATTTATACAGTAATTTATTGACTTGATTTAGTGAAAAAAATATCAGGGTGCACAATAATTTGATAAAAGTTGATGTTTTTTGAACCCTAATACACTACCGCCAACCGGGTCTATTTTGAATCCCCGGGGCTATTATGATTTTAGAGTATCAATCCGTAGAATTTTTTTTATTTGTGTGATTTTGCTGCATATCTTACGAATATTATCTATAAAATGTACACAAAGTCCTATATACAGAAGAGTATTAGAGAAAATTTTCTTTTAGTACGTTCTTCTGAAGGTTAAAGTATTATTTACGCCACTCTTTAAATTAAAAACTAAGCTTTAACTGATTTAAGAAGGTTAACTTTTCAATACTTTTTCCATTTTAGGGAATAATTTTTCCTTCAGACTGATACTTTTTTAATTCCATAGAGCACTTCGAATTTTGAGGTCTGATGACGGTGAAGGAGATGTTTCGCCAGTCTGGGAATCCATAGAGATCCGGGCTTGGGGGTTCTTCGCTTGGTTAAGGGTTGGAATGAAGAAACCAGGGAGATGTGCTTGGGCCGAAGCGAAAGGGAATCCATGGAGTTCTTCGCTCGGGCAACACTTGAATCAAAGAAGCCAGGGAGATGTGGCTTAGGCCGAAACCCGGGGGGATATAGGGAGATCCGGAGTTGGGAGATCTTCTCTCGGGCAAGGGTTGGAGCGGAGAAGCCATAGTCAAAAAATACATGGTCTAGCTGTCAGCGCTCCAAGTTTCGTCCCAAGTCTCGTGGCTTGAACAGCATCCATCTTAGGCATACTGGTTACCATGGTTACTATAACTACATGGGCTGAAAAGTCTTCGGCCTGACTAGAATGCAGAACTTTTGAGCCAAAATCAATTCAAATTTCTTCATTCTTTTTATGGTTGCTATAACGGAAAGTAAATTTTGAAAACGCATCTGGCAACATTCTCGAGGACTCTTTTGCTTTGATTTTTTATGAGGAATCTTATCCTTGAAACATATGTTCGTCGTCAAGAATCACTATGTATACTGTTAAAAATGTTTGGGATTTTAAAACACTTTCATAAAATGAGTGTGAGGCAAAATTACAATACCGCTATTGGTAGGTGAAATTACAAAACGTGTATTGTAATTTCGAAGAATACGGACCAGTTACCATATTACGATATTACCAGTTACCAGTTACCATATACCATAGTATTCCAATTTCTCGCTACAATACCGATATTGTAATTTTGCCTTACACTCACTTTAATCCATCTAGCGGATGAGTGACCCTCTATTAAAGTAAGATGAGAATGGTGCCTCGCTAGTCTAGTGTGTAACTCACTCGACTTAGAGCTTGGTGGTTAGGGTTCGAATCTCCGTGACTGCGAATTCCGATTTTTTTTCAACTTTCTTTCGCAACATTGAACTACATGTATGGCAATATTATAATAACAGCATTTGAAAACCACAGTATCATATATTGGAACATTCTCTGGCGCCTAGGAAATAAACTTCCAGTGCATTTAATGTAAAGTTCCAACATAAATTTTCAACAGTGTAGATATATTTATAGAAAGATATCAATTTGTAGGTTCAAATTCTCGCTTCACAAAAAGTTGGCATTCACTTGCATAATATCTTATTCATAGCGACGCTAGTGAAAATTACGAATTACGATCAATCGATGTGAGTCGGGCTATAGCGAGAAAATAGAAAAATACTTTAATGCGACTGTCGCAAAAGCAAATTGCAAATTGGGTTGCCTGAGGGATTACCTGATCCATCGGGAAAAATGCCAAATACCGATGAAGAAGAATGGGAGTAGAAGCAGGCGGAAAATTGTTAGACAGAAAGGCAAGCCGAATCGATCAAATCGTTCTTCTTCTTACCTGAGAACGACGAAAATGTGGTTCTTTGGCTCGTACATACGTTCACAGGCAAATTCGCAGCCTTTTGCTCAAAGAACAAATGTATGTTAAACTACCAAGCTGCTTCGTTTGCTTTTCAACTCCGATGTTTCTTTGTCCCCTTCTATGACTAGTCACTTTGTGCTCTTGTGTTTGTGCTCTAGAAATCATCGTCCTTGCGATCAAACGATTCTTTTCATGCTTTTCACCTAGCTTGACACTCGCACCAAAGAGAAAGGAAAGGAAACGAAACTATTCAAGAAAATGAACTATAATATCAAACATCTGACTGCAATGAAAATATATAAAAAATGAGTCTGTTATAAGAGAGTATTTTAATTTGAGAATTAAGCAACTTCAAACTAAAGATAGAAATAAATATTGGTGAAGAGTAGAGAAAAGGATATGCATGCTTTGTGGAAGTTGTGGGTGTACATTAAAACACTATCTGGTAGAATGTGAGAAAAAAGAAAAAGAAACAACAACAATGGAAAGATTCTGAATGAAAAGGGGAAAACATGAAAAATCTACTAAAATTAAGGTTGCGACAAAGACTGGCGAGGAAAAAGGTATAAAGCGAAATCAGAAAAGCGATACGTTAAAGCGTGAAACTGAGGCTATGTGATAAGGCGATGTGTTGAGGCAAGGCGTTAATGCGATGCGTTGAGGTGATGCGTTAAGGGAAAGTGTTAAGGCAAGGCGTTAAGGCGATGCATTGAGGCGATGCGTAAAAGCGAGGCACTTATTCAATAAGCGAATTTTGAGACGTTAGTGCGATAAGCTAAGAAAGGAAAATGTGATTAGTTTCATGTTATAAAATGTTTGTCATTATTAGTATAAGGTTGATGTAAACATTGTAAATATACGTAACCACTGACGTAGCAGACATGGTCTGCATATTTTTAGGCACTTGAAGCTGAAATAAGGCATTTTATTTATATACAAATTTCACCTCTCTATCAGTCAGAAAATAAGTCAGATAAGAAAGAAAATAAAAAAAATTATTGAGATAGCAATTAAAAAAAGAAGAAAGCGGTACCATGACAAAAAATTGAAGCAAAGTCAAGAGCCCGACCTTCACAGGCTTGGAATGGTTCGCATTTCTTGACGAAGGTGGCCCGTTTGCATAATTTAACGAGGCGGCAGATTAATTTTCTTGAGGTACTGTACCTTATTTGCCAGTAATCGCGGGCGGATTGGTCTCGGAGAGACAGGGCGATGGCTATTTTAGTGGGTGGAAAATTATACGGCGGCTTCCACAGGCTCTAAAATGGGCAGCTCTTCGGTTACGAACTATAATAATCATTTCGTCGGCGTGTATACGCACACTGGGCACATCTAGCTATGTGGTAGTCAACATATTTACCGGCTCGTTAACAACCCGTAGAGACGTCTCTTGTGCTTGTGCTCCAGTCCAGCCTCTTCTCCAACCGTACAACCTACCGAAACCATAACGAGTCTAGAGAATTTCAAGTCTCCTAAAGACTCCTGTGAACTAGGAAAATTACTCTCGGAAAATGTGGTTCGTTGTCAAAAGAGCTCCACATTTTTCATTTAATTTTAAGCAAGCAAACTCGCTTCGCACGACATACATAATATAAATTACTGGTTTACAAACTAGCATACATAAAATTGCTCATCTGATACAACTGTGCCAATCTAATTACGTTTGAGGGACTTTCGTAGATGATTAATTGAAATGATTTTGTAACTGTATTGTCGGAAGAAGTTATTGATTAAATATCGCTTCGACTACCATACGCTTTTTGTATCTACCTTTTCTACTTATAATTCTTTTATTTGAACTAGATACTTTATGGAAGTGACAACTGAGTGGAGGTATAAATCAAATTAATGTTTTACTCTGATTGCTAGTACTTTTTTTGAGTGTTTTTATTTATTTATTTTAATATTGGTAGCAGGTTTCACCTGTGCAAATGTTGAACGTGTAGATAAGTGACGTCAAAGAAACGGTCAATCAGAGAACCGATCCAACAGTGGAACGGTCAATACTTTTCAGTCCGCAAGCCAGAAGACCCTCCGCGGGATTCGCTCGGTGATTTTTTACGTTTTACTCGCTTTTGATTGGTGGTGGGGCTATAAAGGGCCGCCGAAAAAAAAACCAACGAGATTACCTCCTTCTTTTCTGTCTCTCTCGTTTACGAAGTAGACAGGAGAAAGAAGGGAGGGCCAACCTCGCGTCCCAAAACGGGCAGTGTGTAATTTTGCGCCGGCTTAGGAAAACACGGGGGCCACCCGTGCGTCTTGCGAATGTGCATTTAAAAATAGAAGGCGGGGGTGAAGGATTCTCCGATTATCATTATATTCCATCTCTTTTTCCTAACTCCTTTCATTTCCTTAATGACTCACTCTTCTGTCTCTTTGGATGAAGTGCCAAATGAAAAATGCACTGTCAAACGAAGAACAATTTGTTAAGATTTTAAAGAATTTAAGGATAATATTCTTTGCCAACACATAGCCACATAATTGGACACTTTATGAAAAGTTTAAATGATTCATGTCAAGCTCGCCGGTTGTAAAATAAACGGAAGTTATACCATCTCTCAGGAATTCCTTGAGATTTTATGAAATAGTTGAGCACCTTTAGACAGACAGTGTAACAGACTAGATTTTCACTATATCTGTGGTATAAAACACTGGGAAAATGTAAAAAGAAATATGTCTGAGGCAAGAAGTTCACATTTTTCATGTTTACACTCTCATTCATGAAAGTGTAATGTAATCGAGTGTATTTATGTCTGTCTGTCTGCTTGTTTGCTTACCTGAATGTTGTTGATACGCTAACTTTTGAAGGATTTGACAAATTGAGTCAGCCTTCGATACAGTTTTTTAGGGTCTCAAAATGAAGGTCAAGTTCGCTAACCAGATTAATCCAACCAAATTAAAAGAATTTAGGCATTTTCAAAACAAAAAATAAATTTTTTCTAAGTGTTTCCGAAATTTGGTTGCTGAGTCCGGCAGATGAGAAAAATCTCACAAATTATCCTCACCACATTCTTTAATTTGAGGAAAATTGAAAAAGTTATATGATTTTGAAAAATGTGAAAATCGAAAAGAAATAGATAAAAACTATTTTTCTTAAAGATTAAGAAATTTCAATCGCCATTTTTATTCAATATCAAATATATTTAGAAATTATCCTTATACAATTTTTCAATTCGTTAAAATTTTCAAATGTCACATCATTTTGAAAATTATAATGCAAATTATAATTTTTTTGAATGAATACATGAGATATAATTATGATTTTTAGTGGATGTCAACAAGATTAACAAATTATTTCTATAACATTTTTCGATTAGACACCAATTTTAAAAGTTCTGTGTATATTATATAATAATCAAGCAGATTACCTATATTGAGAATACATATTGGAATATCTTTTTATAACACAGTCAAATGATTGTTAATATCTCCTTCGAAGTGAGTACAAATTTTTAAATTATTTAACTTTTTTGTTCCAAATTCAATCTCTAGAAAAATTCTCAAACATTTTGTAAGCAAAAAATTTTTGTTTTTAATTGAAAAAATAAATTTAAAAAAACTTTTTTCAAAATGCTCCGCCGCGATTTTTCTGGCCTTAAAGTGTTCGTGAGACGTTATACAACTATAATCAATATAAAAATACCATATGCAAAAACCTATCAATTAAAGTTGCTTCAGCCACGCCGTGCCCAGTTTCAGAAACCAACAGTTAAATCGATTTGAAAATTGCCTATTTATATCACTGTTATTTTTATTTGATAAAAGCCTTTAATAAACATAAAATTAATTTCGCAATTGCACAAGAAAGTTACTCAGACGATTTTGAGGAGAAAAATCAGGATCCCAAAGCTGAAAAACAATCGCACTTTTTAGCCGAGAGTGATTTCTCTGAAGAAGGAGAGGGTGATGAAGTTAAGGAGGATGAGGAGGATGTTGAGGGTAAGTAGAGAAAAACAAACATTTTTGTAGGTATTAAAATTATTGTGAGGTCAGCCGCTGGATTGAGGCCGCCGCATTTATCTAATATTAAAGGGAAATAGAATCAATCTACGAAAAAGTAAGCGAGGTGATTAAAGACTAGAATGAAAAGTTTATTTCTGATACTATTCAAATTTAGAGTTCGCGTCTTATTCAGCCGTGTAAAAATATTTCATCTTGGTTTTGTCTCCAACACGTTCCATTTTGTCTCCAAGCCATTGAAGTCTGGTTCCGTCTCACAAGCCAGACTTGCTAGACATCAAATTTTTGTCTTGGGTTTATGGTGATAGCTCTCAGTGGGGTGCATTCAGCAAGACGAACGGAACTTGTCTCAAGACATGAAGATTCCTGTTATGTCGTCCAAAGGCCAATAAAAAAGGGACCAGATAATCTAGACTTAAATTTTTCAATGAATTTCTTGTTTAATTTTTGAAATAGCTATTTAGAAGCAAAAGAATTAGAATTTAAGGGTCTTTACGACTGTAGCCATCTAAAATTTGCTTCAAAAACATTAATATTGTAGTTTTCTGTAAGGATCTCCTAAACCGTCAGGAATACGGAAAAACGGATAACATTTTCGGAATTTTCGCCAAACAAGTGTAATAGGGATAATAATCAAAATAAAATGGACTCATTCATTATGGATATTGTATACACTCAAACCCCGGATAAGGAACCCTCGGTTTAAGGATTTCTAGAACTGCTGGCCGACTGCTGGCCTTCGCAGTTTCTCAGCTCGCGGGGCGAGAGACGGTGTTTAACCAAGCGCGAAACACCAGCAACGTATAGACAAAGGTGCAGTGCGCGAGTACTGACGTTCGGAGATTGCGTAATATTACGAAATGGTTCACACGTCCCTGATTGTTTAGGGTTTGGAGAACCCCGAAATAGGAACGAAGGCCATTGAGGGGGTACCCCTGTCACGGTCTCTAAAGCGGGGTTTGAGTGTAATAAATTTACAAAATTACGATTCTTGTCGACGTTTCGTGAACATTGCAGTCCACTTTTTCAGAACTTACCTGAAACTGAAGCTTCAGGTTATGTTCTTCTTATATATACTCTCTGCGATGCCTGTGATTGGCCAGAGCACCCCCCGTGGGGACTGGTCGAACCTGATTGG
>JAUMHM010000004.1:10240155-10252185 GCA_032362435.1 Melikaiella ostensackeni
CAACCCTGCGTGGGCGGTTGTCGACAGACCTTATCGACAATGGGCTGCATGCCCACCCCCAGGTACCCGTGTGATGACAAAGCTCTTCACTTTGCCCAGAAGCCTAGGATGGATCCAACATCCCTGACACCAGGACATTTAAGTCCGGCACGGGTGCGCCAGGTAAGGTAGGTAGGGTCGCCACTCCCTGAGAGTCCTCCTTAGAAGACCCTCTTTAACTTTTGTCATAGTTACGCACGCCGTTTACCCGCGCTTGCTTGAATTTCTTCACGTTGACATTCAGAGCTTCGGGCAGAAGTGCCTTTTGGATCTCAAAGTTTAAAACTTTCAAACTCAACTAAATCTTTATGTTGGGCACCAGGCTGTTCGAAGCCACTTGAAAAAATCAGCATGAGTTCATAATTCATTAACCGCAAAATTCTCAATACATAACCTTAAACTACAAACTCAAGCTCAAACTCAAAAGAAGTCAAAATACAGTATACCGGACGATTTCTCTAGCTCAGTCCTGGAAGTCTGGATAATAGTAGATGGGATGGTCGATTGCGAAAGAAAAGATCTTTTAATTAAAAATTAATTAAATTTAATTAATTAAATTAAATTAATAATTATCTACCAATCCCTCAAGCACAGTGTTTCAAGCGACATTAATTCTCCTGTGTCCCTTTCCACTACGTCAACTGCACTATTAGCTAGGCAAGTGAAGCCATCCTTGAAACGCCGGGCCTCCTGCAGGGCTTGATCTTTTCCGAGCTGCCTCTACGCCCCAAGCCTTAACAGTTTTTTCTCCTATCCTGGTGCCCACTATTGCTCTAGCTAGTGCGATTGCCCACTTTTTATTCCTCAGCAGCGCCCCTTCCACTTATCCGAAAAGTCTGCGTATGGAATTGTGGCATTCCTTGACTAGTCTGACAGCCCTGGCACTTAAATTTGTGCTTCTCTTTATACCAGATGTAGCTACAAATGTACGTTTATCACCCAGGTTTTTGGCCTTGTCACTATTCTTGAATTCTCGAACTCTGCACGGAGAAAAAGGTGTAGTTGGGGTAACAAGGATCCTGGTTAGCCTTACTAGACAGTCTAATAAAATATGAACCAACACGCTGTCTAGTTGAACGCGCCAGGCAGTATAGTTAAACTCTGTCTAGTTAGAATTACAAGACACGTGGAATATGTTACCAGACATCTAATACGGCAACATTTCCGTGGTTAGTAGGGCTAACTACCTTTTCATTAAAAGTAAGCAAACATCAAGTTAGGCTTAAATTACCGTTTTTAGAAATCGCAAGAGCTGATGCATTATCTTCGAAGCAACATGGCGTTGACACTGAAGAAGAAAAAAATTCACGTACTTTGGAATATAGCCTTGTAAGAGGAGGGGTTCCACAAGTTCAATAGATAATTCACTTGATCGTCACGGGAGTCACTTATTTCACAACACGCAGGTGAAACAAAAATAACAACACGTCGCTTCACACTTGTGTCAATTCTGCAAATGGACAGAATAACGTACAGGACACGGAAATGCAAGCGTCGCGTCGGGGAGAAACTGGAGGTGATGACGCCAACAATAAGGCAGACAGGCTAGACGCTAGAGGGAGGAGTAATGATTAGGAAAGGGTGTAGGAGGGAGCAACGGAGGGAGTAAAAGAGTAGTGGGGGGGCAGCTCGCTACTAGATGTCTAGTTATGGACACCATTCGCCACAATACGACGTATCGGTTAATTCTACTAGACTACTTACAAGACATTGAGTTAGAGTAACAAAACTTCTAACTTGAATTTTCTGGACGCGCGTAACTAGATTTATCTAGTTGGTCCAACTTGACTTTTTTCTCCGTGTGGCTGTGTATTTGCATCCTTCCTGCTCGTCCAGATCTTTTAATTACAAAAAAATTATATTCTTAGAAATCATTTCGAATCGTTAAAAATAGGTTTATTAAGTCTGATATTTGGTATAAAGGTTCCCTGATAACATTTTTGTCGTTCTTACCAATTAACTAAAACATCTTCAACAAATCATGAAATCTTTCAACATTAATTCCTTAAAATAAACTTCAGAATTCAAATTCAATTTTCTCTAACTATCTAAAGAACATAAATTCCATAATCCTCAGCCTAAACAACCTATATAAGGTTAGGCTCTCCTGTTGGGATACTCCATGACATTTTCTAAAACTAATTATCTAAGTTTTTCCAATTCCACAATTCTAGGTAGATATCCGGTAATCTTGGGACTTTGCGAATTTCTAGGGTCTTACATAGGGTGTGGTCAAAGCTTGGGACCTAATCAAAGTTTAAGGGGGTAGTTGAGAGTTAGGGCATGGTCAAAATCGTGGAGTGTGGTCGTAAGCTTGGGGTAAAATCTAAATCTAAAGGGGTAATTCGGAGTGAGGGTATGGTTAGAATCAGGAGGGTGTTGTCATAAACTTGGGGCATAATAAAAAATCTAAAGGGGTGGTAGAGAGTTAGGGCATGGTCAGAACCATGGGGTGTGGTCGTAAACTTGTGGTAAAATCAATATCTAAAGGGGTAATTCGGAGTTAAAGCACGGTCAGAATCAAGGGGTGTGGTCATAAATTTGGGGCATAATCAAAATCGAAAAGGTAGTCTGATAAATTGGGGCCTGATAATTCACAAAATAAGGGTCATATCGTATGAGCGATTGACAATAGTCGTATATATTTCCTAAAGGTTCCTAATTCTACACTGATTCTATGAGCAGGCCCAGTCATGGAGCATCGACTCGACCACGTGTCACAACGTAACTTTAAAGCTTAAGACCTCATCAAAATTCACACCACTGCAGCAAAACTCAAAATCTAACAAAGTGGCCACGTGGCGACAAAGCCTTCTGACTGAGTCTACTTTTACAAAGAGCCTTACCGGGCAAATATTGTAGGTTTTCTACGAGGTCGATCCTTCAACAAAAAGAAGAATGGCGGCTTCTCAAAGAAGATATGCGTCGGTACTCCTCTCTAATTTATCAGTTCCCACAACTCGAAATTTAAAATGAAATTAAAACTGTCGTAGCTATGTGACTTTAATGTTCGGGAACACAACGGAAAAGGGGATGGCTCTCGGCGTGGTCTCGGCTCGTTCCGCCGTTCGCCTCTTCCTTCTCGTAAAAATCCAAATCTTAAAAGATGGTGTTTTGGCCAATTAAAAATAGCTTGGTCGATGGTTAGTTATTCTCCGGTAAGACCTACTGGCGACAAAGTGGAGCCCAAATTCTTCTTGACATTGGCAAAATATCTCGTTTTGTACCAATACTGTTAGTTCTGGAGCGCAGCATCTTAACTTCATCGTATACCCTGAATCTCGTGAAATATTCCTGAAGTTCTAGATGTCCCTTAAAGTCGGCAAGAATTCATTGAATAACAGATTTAAAAAAGGTCCCTAGGTATTATTAAGTGAATTCTAAAACCTTATTATGGAGTACAATGAAAAAATAATTAAACTGAGACTTTGTGAGTTGCAAAAATTTTGCAACGTCACAAAAGAAAATAAGAAACTAACCTCAAAACGCATCTGTTTAGTGAAAAAGAGGTATAAAAAGATATGTAAGATATTGAATAAAACATGTTGTATAAAAAATAAGGCAAAAATATTGTAAATGAATAAATGAGAGTATACCTGTGGTTTGAGATTTCTGATTGGATTGAAAGAATATGAGGTGGGGTCGGAAACAACTTGAGGTGTCAGGAGACTGAGATCATTGCACCTAGCGTCTTCCACATCGTTACTCACAAGCTGTGAGGCGCTTCCTAGACCTTTATAGTCTATCGGTCCTTCTGAAATGTACTTCGGATATTTCCGTCCAACGATGGTGAGAAGATTCTGGATGGCGTTGATATCGGCACGCAATTCCGTATGTCCATAACCGGCTGGCATGAACGCTTCGGGATTCATCAATAAAGGAAAGTTTCCTTCATGGTCTTCACATGCTCGTCTCCGCTGGGCTAGGATTGGTACTCGCTCTCCCCAGATGGCTCCGGGAAACGGGTTGTGATCGTAGAAATATCTACGGACGGCTCGATCTGTCATACGATTCGACAGAAATTCAACTGTTCTCCTTAAATTGGAGAAAGTTACGAGGATTGGATCTGGCATGAAACGATTGTGTCTCCGCATATCTTTTGCAATTCGCGGGATAAAGTCTGTGCCCATTTTGAACACTCCAACGGCATTTATTACGTTCACTGAAGGAGCGAACTGAGTGCCCAGTTCTCCGACTATTCGAACATAGTCTGAACTGATGTCAACTGACTGTAAGTGTGGATGACCTAAATCAACGGCAAACTGATTTTGAAATGCATGCATGACTTGAATCTCAAACAAATCCCGGTCAAAGAAGTGGCGTTGCGTCCACACAAGCTTGAATTCCCTGTTCAGGGGCTTGAATCCCACCACCAGAGGGAACGAGGGTAGTGCGCCAAAGCGGCCGAAAAAAGGGGGTGGACATTAACATATCAATTACATTGCCAAACCAATAACTCTTCATACAGATGAAAAAAGGGGGGTTTCAAACTCACCAATTCGATATAGGCCTCTTGGGCTAGTGACAGCCCTTGCTACATGTGGGGCGCCTCCAGCCTCGAGAGGCATTCTGTCGTCGGGTGGATGTAATTCGCGTGAAAAAGGGGGTTAGGTAAATATCGAGTATCCTGTAATGGGAAAAGGACCAAACGAAGTGAAGAAAAAAAGAACTCACCACGGACCAGTCGCCCCGACACATGTACTTCTGGTCCTGCTCGTTCCAGGTATATTCCTAAAACCATTTTGCGCGCGAGTACGGGCGACCAGGATCAAGGCGCAAGGATCGATCAAAGGGCCAAACACCCAATGACTCATCAAAGGGCCATCGCGAGATCGACGGCTCCCTCTCAGGCGCCAAGACCCAAGCCGGGAAATGCACCATGAACCTACAAAATACATGAATTTCCCACGAAATCATTGAATGCTTAATCGAAAAAAAGGAGGACAATTTTTTGAATAGTATGAAAAGAAAGTGAATTTGTATCACTTCTAATGACCGTTGGTGAAGGGCCTCGCATCTCGGTCAAAGAAGTGGTGTTGCGCCCACACAAGCTTAAATAAGGGAATTTATCTGAAAGATACTTGAATAATGCACCACTACGATGAAAAGCCTTAACAAATTGTTTCATTAATCATAATTTAATATGAAGTGGGGGTAACAGAAGCTTTTTGAGATTAATCAATGTTTCTGCAAGAATGTTGGGTTTTCCTGCTTGAAGAGTTTTACGAAGAGGCCAATCCTTTTTAACATAATGCTGATCTCTATCTCTGCTATCCTACAAACATATAAAGCACGGGTATTTTATGTAACACGATTGTTCTCCCAAAAAGGAAGGAAATAACTTTTAAATCTCCACATACTTTTCATTCATGTTGTTCATATTTAATCGCTTTAAGAATAGTTTTGATATTTTAATGTGATTCCTTTAAGTAGACGGAATGAGCAACAGGTATAAACGCGTATTTATTTGAGTTGTGTAATAAAACTGCTTTGAAGCTCCTCTTCGAGGAATCATCAAACAATCTCCATTGATCGGTATGATGAAGTAGTCACAAGTTTTGCATGAAGCCATTAACATCATTGCAAAAAACATAGTTATCACCTTCAGACTAATATCCGACTTATGATTTCTCCCGATTACGATACCAACTGAAAGTCTTGAGCCTAGTAATTCAGACTTATCTTTTGATAAGCCTAAGCCCCTGACTAAATCATTCAGAGCAGCCTGATCAAATAAGATCGGAGTAGATCCAGAAGTTAATGCGATATATTAAGATTCATGATCTTCAGTATCGTCACAGCCTGTATTGTTCTCAACTTTTTCTTTCAAAAGTGGAGGAGTTGTAGGACTATCACCGGATGTATAAGGAGTGGGTAGTGTAACACTTGCTACATTTGGATATTTAATATTATGAGAATTTCGAACATTAAATCCAAATGTATTGGTTAAAGAAAAATAACATTAATCGTAGCTAGCAGCTTCACGCCAAATCACAGGTGTTTTGAAAGACATTAATCTTACATGATTTTTGGCATTATTCCAACGTCTTAATGTTTCAACACATGATTTACAAGCCATATGAGGAGCCCAAGACTTACTTTCATTGGATATCGGAATGTTGAAGTAATTGTGATAAAATTTTTTGATATTATCGTCAGTCTTAGTCCTTTTCTTGGCGAACGTGAAGCGACGGCAAATGTAACAAAAATTGTCAGGACAATTTGAACACTTGCGTGAGGCCATTGTTAATACAGCGAACAAGCACAATGGTACTGCGTTACCTTTACAATGAACTTAAATGAAGTGTTGAAGAAAATACTTCTAAAGCAGAGTCGTGAAAACGGCTGATTTAGTACTCCAGTAAACTTTCCCCAAAGAAGTACCTGTTGAATAGCTAAAATGAGACGTGCCAATAAAAATTCAGAGAACAGAGTCGTGAGAACGACTGACCAAATACAAATCTGCAGTAAATTTCTGCCGAAGAAAACGTGAAACGGTTGAGGAGTTGTGCCGGTCAAAATTAATCGAAAGTTGAGAGAACGAACATGATTGTGCCTGATTATGCTGATTATGCCTTCACAATCTTCACTTCTTAGATAAATATATGGCAGTGATTAGCTTTTATATTTTATTACTAGCTGTGCCCTGTGGCGGCGGCTTGGCCGCCGCGGAAGTGTCGCTATAACTAATTTTATACATCGATAACAAAGGGAAATACAATAAAAGTTTCAGGAAATGTCAAAGAAAACATGTAAAAGACCTGATGAACAACTTTTTCTAACCTAATGCTAAGTTGAGTTATGAAGGAAGTTCGCGTTTATAAGTCAAATTTTTTATTGCATTGCATCTTACTTAGATTGTTTCTGTGTATATTAATTTTAAACATGAAATACTGGAATGGAATAAGCATAAACTTTTAACTCTTTACAATTGTCATAAACTTTGAACTATTTACAACGAAGAATACGTTGTATGAATCACAGCACTTGTATAATACTTCGTTGTATGTAAAGACTTATGCTTAAAATAATCTGATAATTCAACGAATATTCGTTACTTGAATCGAATTGAATCGAATTTTGATTTAAAAAATTGTACCTAACCTCCCAAATTCAAATCGAAAGTTGACTTCACTTTTTGCATTTACCGAAATTAGACGCGCCTGTCATTCACTGCATAAATAGTACGACGTGCAGAATAAATCAATTTGAACTTACGATTTAAAAACGGTGAATTTTGCTGAATACTGCACAAATGTCGAAGAAAATGTTGCAAATTTTAAGAATAAATCATAAAACGGATCAGAACTGTTGGGTGTTTTGGTTTGTTATGGTTAACTATGTTTACGAAGCAGATCAACGCAGATAATCAATATACTGGATCGATGGCATCGACAGCAATCGATATATATCGAGTCGCCAATATCGAGCACAATGTATTTCTTATGGGTAAAATTATTGACTTTTGCCTATTGTTATTGCAATCAGACTAAGTCATAAACCTTCCGAGTGACATAATGAATCACTGTACAAAGTTTTACGACATTCCGTGTAGTGGTTTGGTAGCATCGATAGCAATCGATATATATCGAATCACGGAAATATCTAGCCCAATGTATTTCGTATGGGGAAAATTATTGATTTTTGCCCACTGTTATTGCAAAAATGACAATAAGTTTGTGATTGGGACCAAGTCATAAACCTTCCGAGTGACATAATGAATCATTGTACAAATTTTCACGTCATTCCGTGCAGTTGTTTGGTATTTATAAGCGAACAAAGAAACAGATTTTCATTTTTATATATCTAGCAGATGATTAATAATAGGAGAATCTGGATTCATGTGGATTTGGACCTATCCAGTAGTCACTTATTCGACAGTGGGAAACTACTGATTGGAAGTTACTAAACTTGAATCTACAAAAAGTTTATTACGAGGACTTCTTTTATCAATTTTTTGAAAAAATTAGCTTTTCACTCTTGAAACACAATGCTCATTGCTGATGCCCGGGGGCATGGGTTATTGTTAACCAATTTAAAATAAATAGTGATTTTTTTCTCCGGAAAATGAACAAATTGGGAGGGGAGTTTATCACCAAAAATCAAATGTCAAATAATTGTTTTTTGAAAACAGGGTTATATCAGGCATGAGTTATCTCCTACGCATCAGCAAATAAAGAGTTGTACACATTTATCTAGATGGTTGAGATCTCTAGACATGTAACGAAAGTTGGCATCATTCAAAATATTAAAATTAAGAAAATAAGATTTTTTGCAAACATACTTCTCTAACACGCCAAATCCAAGCAATTATTGATCGATTCCAAATTAATTATACTTTCCAGGATCGTCCCGTGCTATTTTTTTATGTATGTCGTTCTGTTTTGGCTTATCAAAACTTTGTTTCACCTAATTTGTTTCTCTGGCTTTTTCAGAATTCTGATTTTGGTAAGATTGTAAAATATTAAATCAGAATAAGCCTGCTTAATGTTCCGCAATATAAAAGAGGAAACACCCAAAACTGAAAAATTTCAAATTTAATGCACGAGAAAAAATAATTCTGGAAAAGTATCTACATATCAAATTTTGGAATGCTCCGGATTGAATAATTGACAATTAATAGATTTTCAAAAACGTATCCAGTGAAACTCTATTCAATCAGAGAATTGAGCCACTCAAGATTCGTAGAACATTATTAATTAGATTAGTCGAAATATGTAATAATCCGATAGTGGGTAACTACTAATTGTTTAGTGAAAATATATCAATTTATTTAGGAATGAATTTATTAATTTAAAAAATGAACAAAGGTATGTTAAACGTGACAAGTAGAAAAGTTTAATTGAAGAACGCGATTGTGTAACATTTTTAGCTTTATTGCAACTATAAGCCCTAGGCTTACAATTAGTCACTCTAGCGTAACATCATTTATGGTTCAAACCGAAGGTAATATTGTGAAACTTGAAAATAGGCCGTTCACAAGTTATTGCTTAAAAATGGAAAAATTCAAGTTATTTTCATATTTTATCTATTTCACCTTACTGTATTCACGTGCGAATAAAAGCGGATCTGACACCGGTTGGGTCGTCCATTTCACGTCCTATATCACGGCTTATCTCGATAAGTTCAAACCAAAAGTGCTTGCACATCAAGTTTCTCTTTTCTTACGTATTTCGGGGATGCTTCCCGGTTATTTCAAACCAGAAAAGAGAAAATCGTACTACGTTTCTTTGAGAGAAACGATTTTTTTGTTTTTAACGATTGAATTCTCACTTTTATCGAAAACAACGCAAAATATGAATAAAAGTTAATTGTTCAAAATTTTTATAAATCAGATTCTTAAAACTAAACAATTTGAAATTTAGAATTTGAGCGTTACAATTTTCATTGTTCCAACACTTTAACAATTTTCAATTTGAAACGACATGAAATTAAAATGATTTGGGTTTCAATTTAAAAAGTGTTCAGTTTAAAAAAAATTTAATTGTTCAGTTTTTAATGTTTCTAAGTAAAAATTGCTTAAATTGATATAATCATGAACATTCACAAATTTATTGATTCATTCATCAATTTAAAGCGTCAATAATGATAGCGTGGATTTATATTTTTTGACGCCATTTGACTTTAGGACATTCAAAGCGGTTTCGATTATTTCATGGGATTTCAATGGATTTCAATAGATTTTAAAAGATTCCAGAGTGTATCCACGGATTCAACAGGATTTTGTGAGATTCTGAAAGATTTAACGGAATTTCCGAGGATTTCCAAATATTATAAAAAATTGAAGGGACTTCGAGGGATGTTAATGACTTTTGAAAGGTTTTGAAAATTTTAAGGGATTCCAAAAGATTCGAAAGGATGCCCGCGGGTTTTAAAGTTTTCAATGAATTTTAAAAAGATTTCAAATATTTCAAGAGATCTCGTTTTATTTCAAAATATTTTCACGATTTGGATGTTGAAGATTTCAAGGGATTTTACGGAATCTCAAAGAATTTGAAGGGATTTCCACAGTTTTTGAAGGATTTAAGGGAATTTTCAGGGAACTCAAGTGTTTTAAAGGGATTTCAAGTGATTATGTACGATATCCATGGAATTCAAATGATTTCAAGAAATTTTTACAAGATTAAAAAAGTTTTACGGGAAACTTATGTGATAAATGCTTAGGACTCCCCTCACCCTTAAGAAAGGGTTCGTAAGATTTTTCAGACCTCCTGTCCCCTTTCCCCCTTCCATAATTAATGGACGCTCCCTTAGCCATGAGAAATAATTTTTTTAAATAACTATGTTATTCAAAACTGACATTAAAGATGATTGAATGAATATATGTTCCCCTCACCCACCGTTCAGGTCACCAATCGTTACAGTTTCCACAACGTAGCATTTTCTATTATCGTAGCAAAAATTACAGATGCGCAAATAGAATAAAAAATTAATAAAGTTTTACGATAGACACAGTTTCGTGGGAAGTATTTTTAAAAGGTTGTGAGTTGAAATGTATCAATATTTACTGAAGATTCTGCTATGCGTGAAGCAAATATAACTGATAACGTGACACAGCGTACAATTCACTGCAGTTTATCTAAATTGTGCAAATATCTACTATTCTTATGCCTTCGAAGATAGAAAGAACAGACTGATAAAATACAAACATCACTGAAAAATGAGCTTCTCCCCTAATACATCTTTCAAAAAGTGCAATAAATTAGAATTGCGAAGGAGATAGCGACTAGTATAAATATATATTGAAATATCTTGCAGGATATTCATCAGTTACTCGTCGATCAGAAATTATTCCTCTCATAAGTCTTCTCTACCCAGAAAAAATGAGGGCGGTTAGTAGTTTGTTCTTCGCTTTTGCGGTTTTCGTTAATTCTGTTGGTAAGTATATAATTAGACATTTGGTCATGTTGAGAGGAGGAAATTATTTTTATGTTCCTCTTTTCTTGTTCGAAGTGATCTTTTTTGCCCTATGTAAACAGCATCACATTGTCTACATTTAAGTTTGTAAATTACACGTGGTTTTTCCACTTTCTCATATTTGTCTTTACCGAATGTACCAATCAAGTTGCCTTTGAACGGAACTCTATATATCCTATGTAACGTCAATTTTCCTAACATTGATTTCAAGGTTCTTGGGATTTTTCCAAAATAGGGTGGGACAACCGTATTCTATCTATTGTAATCCTCTATATTGTTCCTGTTCTGATTATTACCTGTACTTTTAATTTGAACAATTCTGTTATGCATATGCTTGTCAATGAAAGTAATATGATAATGGTTGAGAGGAAAAATCTGGTTGCATAATTCAATATTCTTTTCATGAAATAATACCCTACTTGATGTATTAAATAGTATACATCCAAGATTACAGTTCACTGTTGAAATTGACACATAAAGTAGATTGAACTTTCTTGATTTGACCTTAATAAAAACTGTTAAAAATTATGTTATCACTGATTGACAAAGAAAAACTATTTCTTCAGGAAGGACGCTAAATTCTAATTCGAATCATTCCATCGAAAACAAAATAGAAGTTATGAAGTATTTAATTGATAGAGCTTTCAAATTATCTCATCCAAAATTCCATGAAAGGAATATTAAATTATGCAAACAGATTCTTTTTCTCAACCATTACCCGATTGCCTTTATTGACAAACATATTCATAAAAGAATTATTCAAATTAAGAGTAAAGGTAATAATGAGAATAGAAACAATGTACAGGATTACAATAGATTTAATACGGCTGTCCTACCCTATTTTAGAGAAATCTCAAGAATCTTGACATCAATGTTAGGAAACTTGGGGTTACGTACGGTATACCACCTTGATCAAAAAGTTTTAGGACTTTATATTTGAAATCAAAAATACAAGTTTATTCATCATAATCGATATTGTCCCCTTCAAAGTACTCCACATCGACTGCAACGCACTTATGCCAGCGCTTGATCCAATCCTCGAAACATTTTTTATAATCGGTTTGCGGTATAGCC
>JAUMHM010000004.1:10259497-10282322 GCA_032362435.1 Melikaiella ostensackeni
TCTCCAGATAATCAATTGCCAATGCACAGGTGCATTTCTAACGTCATCTCCTACATGCATACGAATTTTCATGCTTGTACTAGTCACGTTACTTAGCTATAAAAATTGACACCTTTGCCGGCTCGCCACCGTTCACCTGCTCCTGTCAGCTCTGGCAGTATAGCATATTCAGGTTCGTCATCATAAGTCGAACCTTGTAGGTGAAAACTGTCCTTGTATCTATCACGTTGCCATTTATGTTGTGGGCTTACGGTCTAGTAAGCCAGGTGTAGACAAACGATTCATGACAGGGGCCCTACAAATTTAGCTACTTTTTGTTAAGACGCTTCGGCCGTGAAAAAACTTCGGTCCACTTTATTCCTGGATCATTCCCTTTCGGAAGGCTTACTCAAATACTGTCATAAACTTCAACTTTTTAAGAACAAAAAAAAAGTAACTGTTCTAACAAATGAAGTATAAATATTACAAAAATGGTTACAAACATTCGATTAATCAAAATTTATGAAATTTTTTTAGCTTTATTACAACTTTCTACTGCAACTGGAAGCGATTTAATTTATTATTGATCCTAGTTTATAAAATTATTATTTTTTCCTTAATTTTTGGATGCCAAAGTTTTGCTGCCTTTTCACACTATCGATATGATTAAAACCTACGAGGCTATCGTGAATTAAAGTTTATGTATTTAAGTACTTGCATTAAGTTGATAAATGAGTAAATTTGAATGAAGATCTTCAGATAAAACTTATAGCTCTCAGTGAAAAGATTAATTTTTGTATCTTGGTATTTTTCAATAAAATGAACTCTTTCTGAGAAGAACGACACTTTATTCCTTGAATACATTTTTGTCAACTATATAATCGTCGAATTCTCGAAATCTGTCACTTTATTGAAAACTTGCACATTACAAGAAGTTCCGTCTCACCGATTAGTCCAACTTTTGTTTCAAACTATTTGTCATCGGATGGATAATCACGCAGAAAATGGTACATTTTACATATCTCGAAATTGACCCATTGCTCGGAGACGCGCCATTGCATTTCTGAATCAGGAAGTTATTTTTTTAGTAAATCTGTTTCGTGTTGTAGTGTACATATAGAAATATTAATAATAATAGTCCAGCTCAGAGCAATTTATATCCCA
Organism: Melikaiella ostensackeni; assembly: GCA_032362435.1. Taxonomy (NCBI): domain Eukaryota; kingdom Metazoa; phylum Arthropoda; class Insecta; order Hymenoptera; family Cynipidae; genus Melikaiella; species Melikaiella ostensackeni. Next base: position 10,260,641 of record JAUMHM010000004.1, read on the forward strand.
TACCGGGTTGTGTATGTACATGTACTGGTTATTTTAACTAGAATTTTGGTTCTATTAACCAGAATTTTTTGGTAAAAATGTGTTTGAACCCAAAATTCTGATTATTTTTACCAGAATTCTAGTTGAAATAATCAGAATTTTCGGTTAAATCACATTTTTAATATAACTTTTTTTTGATTGTTTAATTATGATTGATTATTTATTATTTCATTACAAAAGAACAAAAAAATGTTAGAAATTTCAGTACTTTTTACTCAATTTTAGCTTAAAAACAGCCTTTGCTAGTGCTAGACCAAAAAAGAATCCTGCCTTTAGTTTAGTTTTTAAATTGAAAGCCTTCAAGCTATATAAATTACTATAGCCTTACAATTTAAAATTGTAAAGCTTCCAAAGCAAACAATTCCATATTAAAAAATCAAGAAAATTAATTCAATTCAGTAAATTTTAAAATATGCAAAACTTCAAACTAAACCCCTTAATAATAGGTCAGTGATCAATTTTAAGTAAGAAACATTCAAAATTAAATAATTTAAAACCGGAAGCATTAAAAAAGTAAACATTCAAATTAGTTTGGTTTAAAATGTAAATCCATCAAATTTTTATAATTTAAAACGGAAATATTTAATAATTAATGGTCATTCACAAGAATTTGTAAAATTTGGACCATTGAGTTTTTAATGAATAAAAAGGCACGTATCATAATTATTCAAGTTTTTTTAAAAATTAATTCAAACCTAAAATAGACTAAAAATGCCGATTTGCAAGATCATGGGGTCTATATCAAGTCACTTCTGTGGCGTGTCACATCTGCGGCATATTTCCCCCACGAATAATTTAAAGTCTTCATCAAAGTTGCAAAAATGCGGAAAGTTTCCCAAACTCAGTTGCCACATCTGCAGCTTGTCTCAGCAGCCGCAAGTCTCCCTGTGGCATCTCACCCAAAAAAAAATGAAGTCTTTCTCCAAAGTGGCAAAAGTGCGGCCTCCCGAACCCAATTGCCATATCTGCGACTTGTCTCACCCAGTATGAATTTTTTATTACGTCTCCATCATAAGTGCGATTTTAGCGCCACTAAATGAGCCCAAAAACAGTATTTATAGGCCAAGACCTTTGAATGGTTTACTTAGAGTCCTAGGTTCATAAAGTAATGACGTACTGTGTTCAGATTGGCTAAAGAACAGCTGTAGCGCATTTCTACCCTCCAAATGAAAGTAGCCTTATCTGCAGCTTTCATCAGAACTGTGGTAAGATCGTCAGTATACTTATGAACCTTTCCTTAACTCGTATGTGAAAGGAAAAATTGAAATTTGGACCGGAAAGTATGTTATTTTTAGTAAATTGTTAATCTGTATCTCCATGTCGCTGAAGTTCGCAACGTTTATAAACAAAAATATAAAATTTTGAAAAATTACTCAAATCATTTTTTTTTTGTTAAATTACCGTAAAAATAATATCAATGATTATTTAAGATGGTAATTATTAATCTTATTATACCATTGAGCCAAATCCTTTTCGGGGTAAGCGTAACTCTTCCGATTCTAGCCTCGTTATACTATCGGGGATCAAGGACCTAATATGGTATGGGTAAGTAAGGGATGTGTAGGAGAATGGATAGGTTTTAGATCAGTCTAGAAGACGTGCCTTCATTCAAACGACACACTCATCCCACAACACCGCTCCGACACGGGGCGCTGATCATTCTCTCTAGCAATCACCCCAGGTGAAGAGCTTCGCAAAGCTATTATAGTAATCCACTAAGAAAATCTCTTCACGCGGGCTCATCAGTATCCAAAATCTTTCGTTTCAGGCATCACTCTTCTTATTACAAACAATTGTCATCCACACATCCCTATCCTTGCATACATCTTTTGCTTCCTTTACATCCATCTATCGTTTCATGCAAGCTCTTGTGTTTCTACGACGTCTTGTATCCCTTCGCTGTAGAGTCTCATTCGCACATTCCAACCAATCTTCCTTCGGTCCACCTCTGACCAAACCATCTCAGCAAATTCTTTTCACTTTTGTCAAACAATGTCTTTTCTACACCACATTCTTTGAAAACCCACTCATTACTGACTTTGACCATTAGCGTTTTACCGCACATATTCCGCGGGAATTGCATGCCAGTCGCGTTCACCTTACTCCTATCATTTTCTTGATACGTCCAGGTCTCGCTACCATACAACACTGTAGGTGCAAGCACAGGCTTATATATTGCAATTCTAGCTTTATTTGTTACATTTTCACTTCTAGTAATAGCTTGTACACTGTTGATATATTTTTTTTATTTGCGTGAATCTTAAGACCCATACTTTCCATGCTAGTATCTAGTCTGCTCATCATTCTCTGCAAATCGTCAACTGATTCTGCCGTAAAATTCTCATCATCTGCAAACGCCAGTCCACGTACTTTCACTGTACCGATATCAACAGCTTCTTCGTCTAAGAGAGCTATTCTTAGACCATTTGTCCATGTATATATTGAACATCCAGGAGGACATAACGCAGCCTTGCCTAACGCCCTGCTTAATTTCAAACCAATCGCTCAGTTGCCTATTCATTCCATACTCTTTCAGGACTTTCCAAAGTTTTGATCTATTTCCAAATCAACAAATGCACAGAAACTCTTTTGTTTATTCTCAAAATTTTTTCTATGATCTGCCTCAAGCTAAATATCTGATCCGCACATGTAGTAGCTCTCAAGTATGTATATAGCTCTTAAGCATTTCAGCGGTGATACCATCCATACCAGCAGCCTTACCATTTTTTATTTTCTTAATCACGGATATAATGTCGTTGATATTGATTCTTCTACCGCTACCTACAACGAGATTGTCTAACGTATCTTCTTCAATTTGAAAGTTGTTATGCTCCATAGCTTGACGTCCATAAAATTTCTTGAAAAAATCTCTCATACAGTCTTTCACTTTGTCCGAATCCCATACCATTTCACCATCAGCATTCTTAATTCCGACTACCTCAGTGCCAGTAATACCTTTCCTAATCTTCCCGACCCATTTCCAAAATAATTTCTCATTTCCTCCAACATCATTTTGCATTTTTTTATCATCTTCCGTTTTGATTTTATCCTTTCTTTTTTTGACTAGTATCTTGGCTTTTCTGTTTTCATCCCTATAATCATTTTCTTATCCGTTGAAGAGGAAATTTCGATTGGAGGAGACCAGTGAGTAAAAAACTCATATTTATTCGTCAAAATAAGCGACGTCTCGTTGGCATGGGTTCGCCAACCTCATCAGGCTAATTTGTTAAAAGAAACACCACATAAATATCACATTTTTACAGGCAAAAGTCAAAGTTAAAAAAAAATATTTGAAAAAAATTGTCGTTAACAATTCACTGGTTGAAAAATAATGTCAACGCGTCTAAGGTGAGAGAGATATGAAGAACACGTTTTTGTTTCATTTGAGCTGACGATATAAAGTCTACTAAAGAGAAAAAACTTGAGTCAGACACACACACACACACATTCATTTCCATCTATCTATTGGAATGTTCATCACAAATTTGATTTCTGTAATAAAGGAAAATATATTTTATTGAGAGCATAAATATCTGCTTTTTTTATCAAGGTTATTGGAATTACTATTGATATGGATCATCTCTGAAATCAGTCTTTTTTTATAGTGAGATTCTCGATGCATAATTTTTACGTTATCCCAATAAAATGTGTGACTAAAATTATATTGGTGTTTATAAACAACCAACTCCTTTTTTTCTTATTAATGTGTTCGTCAATACGAGTCTTTGAAGATTATTTTGTTTCACCCACGTAAGATGCAGGACATTCTTTGCAGGAAAATTTATAAACTACATTGGTTTCATCCTATTTTTTTGAGGTATTTTTACCTAATTTCATTACAGAACTCAAACTTTTTCTAATGGTAGGGATCGTAGCAATATTGTAATTATTTAATATTTTGGACAGTTTTGTGAAATTATTAGAAAAAGGAAGGCAAACCTTAAGTTTGTGTACATGTGATCTATTCTGTTTTTTGTTCACTACCTTGTTATGAGAGTGATATTTAATTTTATTAATGCGGATTTTTATGTTTTTAATAATGAAACAAATCAGAAAATTATTATTGCTCAGTAGGTGTTTAATTCTTTTCAAATTTTCAAATAAAAGCTTATTATGAGATAATAATATTGCTCAGTCAACAAGATTGTAAACAATATTCTTTTTCTGTTGGATATGATGATGTGAAAGGAAGTTAATTAGTCTGCCTGATAACATTGGTTTTTGGAACCATTCAGTGATAATACGGTTATCATTTCTAATTAATGTCATGTCTAAGAAATTAATACTTTTATTCTGTTCTAATTTAAAGGTAAATTGTAAATTTTTATTATAAGAGTTGAAGGTCTTGATAACTACATCAACATGTTTTTTTGAACGCATAGGATCGTGTCATCGATGTATCTGTAATATAAAAGAGGAACACAATCATAAATATTTTTCAACTTTCTTAGACATAATAGATTTAATGCTTCCACGATGATTCATTATGATGAAAGGAGGTGTTTCGGGTTTCAATCGTGTGCAAAAAAGACATGTTTTTTTCTTAGACATGTTTAGACATTTAGACATTAGACACTTAGACATTTTTCTTAGACATGCTTCTTCCAGATCATCCACTACAGTGTCCGCAAACAAAGGTGAGATTGGTGAGCCCATTGACGTGCCGTGAATTTGCTCATAAATATTGTTATTAAAACTAAAAAAGGTATTTTCAAAAATAAATCTTGTACAATTTATATCATTGAATGGAATTTTTCACTGGTTGTGAATAAATTTAACTCTCTTTTCTAAACTTTCTGAAACCATGTAACAAGGATATTTGTAAATAAAGAACTGACATCAAGAGAAAGAAGAACATAATTGTCGTCTGTGTTTATATCTTTGAGTTTTTCTTTCAATTCAAAACTTTTATTGATACATGAAAGAGGGGTTTTAATGCAATGTTCCAGTTTATCGTAAATTATATTAGCCAACAAATGTGTTGAACTATTAACAAGAGAAATAATAGGACGTAAAGGAACATCTTTTTTATGAATTTTTGGCAAACCGTAATATTTAGCTAAAACCGCATCAGTTAAAGTAAGTTCATTATTGTGGTATTTGTGTTTAAAAAAATTATTGACATTAAGATTTTTCAAAATATTTGATGTGTTTACCTGTAGTTTCCTTGAAGGGTTTTTGTTTACTGGAATGTAAGTCGATGTATCAGAAAGCAAATTGGATATTTTTGTGTTGTAAGTGGATTTTTTTTAACAAACAGTGAGGTTACCTTTATCAGCATTGGTAAAAAAGATATCGGGATTATTTTTTGAAAAGGCTTTTGTCTTTTTCAGTTTTTTTTTTAAATTCTCCATCTTCTTTAGATATCTAAACATCTCTCTCTGAAGTGTCGTTAATAATAATAGTCATTTTGTCTCTAATTTCATTTTAAAGGTCATTGTGTGGGTCTGATGACAGAAGAACTGATTCTACATTTTTGATAATATCAACGACATCTTGTTTTGAACATTTATTTGAACAACCTTGAAGAACTTAGGCTCATTTTTTAAATTAAGAGGTAGTGGTCCGTTCCGCATTCAAAATTTCATTTATCCCCCTTACCGTTCGTTTTGAGGAAACAAATTAAAATTATTCTATATATATATATATATATAAAATAAAATTATTTACAGTCATAGACTTGGAAGCTATATTGAGTATTCAGGGTGTCATTAGTGCCTTCGCCAATTTTTTAATTTAAAGAAAAAGAGGGTGGTTGATAGACGGAGAAACTGAGAATTTTTTCATTTCTGTTTAAGAAATCTTTTCAATCACTTCTAGAATCATTAACTTGATTTCGCATGAAATTATATGATTTTTAATGAGTTCGTTTTGGAATGTTTTTGAGTTTTAAAATTTCAGTTTGTAGTATTCTTAAATATGAAATTATGCAGATCACAATGCTTACTTCTAAAGTCAAGGCCTCGGACTCTCGACGCTATTGACATTTTTTATACTGTTTTCTAACGATGCTACTGTTTTTATATTTTGATTTTGAACATATTTTTAAACGTCTTCGCTGATTGGCTAGAATAACATATAGGCCATTTTTTTACCATACCTAAGCGATGTTATAGAATCTCCAAGAACTTGAAAGATTTGGAAACTTTTAATAGATTTCAAAGGATTTGAAATATCTTGGAATATTTTACAAGATTCCCAAAAATTTGAAGAGAGTTTGAAAATATCAAGGGATTTCAAAAGGGCATCAAAGGATTTCAAGGATTTCAACGGATTTCATAGGATTGTACGGGGTCTCAGAAGACTTTAAAGATTTAAATATTTTCATATAAATTAAGACAAATTTAAAAGATGCGCTTACCCCAAAAGAAATTTGGCTTAATGGTATAATAAAAAATAATAATAATAAGATATTAAAGATTCGAAGGTGATATACGAGATTTCAAAAGATTTCCAAGCATTGTACAATATTTGAGGGATTCATATCATTTCGAAAGAAATTGAAAGATTCCACAAGGAAAAAAAATTATGGAAATTAAATTCAGTACAAGTTAAAATTTAAATTTCTTTATAAATTCCAATATTCAAATTTAACTAGGAAATTCTTGAAAATTGAGAAAAAACAAGAATCTAACGATCACGTTTGGACAAAACAATCTCAAATGGCATCATTGAAATAAAAAAAAAATAAATTAAAAGAGGTGAAAGAAAAAGAAAGCAACCTACCAATTACTTTCTCTTTTTTTCTCTCGTCCTTTTCTATTTCTATTTTTTTTTATCACAATCAAAAAACACGAGAGACAAAAAAAAGGAAGAGGATTCGAAGGTTGCTTTCCTTTTCTTTTTTTTTAAATTTTACAGGAGGAATTAGGAGTGTGTTGTCTAAATTTGATCGTTAGATTCTGTTTTTTTTTTCAATTTCAAAGAATTTCGTAGCTGATTCATCAGATGATAAAGAATTTTTATAGATTTAAAAAAAATTGTAGAGTTTTCCGTGAATTTCAGTGGATTTCAGCAGAATTCAAGGGTTTCCAATATATTTCAATAGATTTTAACAGATTTCAAGGGACTTCAAAGCTCAGGATATTCTGAAATATTTCAAGGAATTTCAGAAAATATAAAATATTTGAAGGAATTTTAAGTTTTTTTTTAGATTTCATGAGATTTTAGAGGATTTCAAAGATTTCGTCATTTTTAAAGAAATTTTGAAAGATATTACAGATTTCAATATGTTTTATGGGACCTTACTCGATATTTTTGGGATTCAAGATTAAAAAATTGCATGAAACTATTTTGCTACTTTTTTTAAAATTTGGGCTCCTATTGACACTATTTAAATTTCTCAAATGCGTCAGAGGCTTGAATGTCCTTTACTTAGAAAATATTCATTTTCAAATCTTACTTCTTGATTGTTCATTTTAATTTTTCAAATGAAAAATTTTTGAAGAGACATAATTTAACATCATCTTATTCTGACTGATTGATTTTAAGATAATGCCTAATTTTTAAGTTCTTACAATGAACTCTTTCTAAACTAGAAGATTTTCACTTTACACTTGTGCATACATTTATTGAACACTTGAACTTAAAACTGCTAAATTTTAAATGTTTCAAGTTTTTATTTTAAATGCTTCCAATTCAGCAGAGTTCCACTTTATCTTAATTGCATTTCAGTTTTAATTACTACAAATTAAATAATTTTTAGCTTCAAAAGCTTGAATTTCTTAACTGTAATGATCGAGACAAATTTCCACAAACTGGAAAATGACCAGAATGTTTTTCTTGCATTTCAGCAGCTACCATGAAAAAAATGTTTTTAATTTTGAGTGAAAAAAGTCAATTCAGACGAGACCACAAATAAACCGGAAATTGTTCCTAAGATTTGGGTAGCCACTCTAAGTCTTAGAGGAGAAGTTTTCAGAAATAACTGTAGATGTTTGGCTTCATTATCCATCCACGTCTCTTTTGATGATCTCTCGAATCGCGAGCATATAAAACCAGACTTTTCAGTATTCTCGATATGAATTCCTCGGGGTGCTCGGAGTGGTGCGTTCTTTCAACATTCACTGGTTTCTGGACGTTCTAGTACTTCGGTTCTTATTTGGAGAAGGGATTTGCTGATGATAGCCTGAAGCATACAAGAACTTTTTATTAAAAAGTCCAGAATTCACAGCAGTATTCATAAAAATCCGAGAGAAAATATTTCGATTGATGTGATATGTGTAATAAAAAAGAAAATTCATATTTTCCACCCTTTTCTGAAAGACTTAACCACATCTTTTTTCGGTATTGAAAAACACGAAGTGTATCTAAATAAAAAATATTGAAATTCAAACAGGGAAAAGACGATTAACTTAATAATGTCGCTTTGCCAAAAAAGGACACCGCACCATATGTACCGAAAATGGCTTTTTGTTAAAATGTCTAATTATAATATTTGTTTTGTAATATCTAACCCGCATATCAGTAATTCGAAATAAAATCATCAAGGAATTGGACATTATTTGGTCATACATATATCAAATTTCCCATTTTTACATGTATTTCAATAAAAACATTCGTCTATCATGGAAATGTTATCCTTCTCAAAAACTTTTCGTCAGATTTTGTAGATTGGACCCATTGAAACAAACACTTAGTACCTATGAACTTGACAGATTCACGACACAATGTGTTTGGTGGTTGTTCAAATATCCTCTGAACATCCAAACGAGGAAATCGACATTTCCTAACAACAAAAATCATAAAGAATTTTGCAATTATACTATTAGAGTCAAAAATCACTTGACAAAAAATGTGAGAAACATCTCCAAGCAAGAAAAGTCGTTGAATTTATTTTAAGGGTTGTTTTAACATCCTTTACAGATTCAAGAAAGGAAATCGATATTTTTTAACAACTAAAATCACGGGAGACATTTTTGTTATACTATTGGGGCCAGAATATAATTAACAATAAACAAGAGAAACAAATCCTAGGAATGTCAAAACAACCCCTGACACAAATGCAACGATTGTGTATGCTAGAATATGTTTTTCTTGTTTATTATAGATCAATTTCGGATGCCAATAGCATAATCAAAAATCCTACCGTGATTTTGCTTTTTAGGAAATGTACATTTTCTTGCTTGAATCTTCAAGGGATTTTGACACAATTATTAAAAAAATTCAACGACTGACCTGCTAGATATGTGTCCCTCCTTTATTGTAAATTAATTTCCAACGTTAATGGTATGACCAAAAAATCTACCGTGATTTTGCTTTTAAAGAAGTGTAGATTTCCTTGCTTGAATCATCAAGGGATTATAAAACAACCTTGAAAAAAATTCAACGGCTTTCTCTGCTAGGATATGTTTATCTTATTTTTTGTGAAATAATTTTCGATGCCAATAGCATAATCAAAAAATTTACCGTGATTTTACTTTTTAGGAAATATAGATTCCTTTCTTGAATCTTAACGGGATTTCAAAACAACCCTTGAAATAAGTTCAACGACTGTACCTGCTAGGATATATTTCTCTTGTTTTTTGTAAATTAATTGCCGACGCCAATAGCATAATCAAAAATTCTACCGTGAATTTGCTTTTTAGGAAATGTCGATTCCCTTACCTCAATTTTGAAAGCCGTACAAGATTGTTATAACAACTTTTTGAATTTTTTTGAAAAATCGAAAATTTAAATTTTGAGTTAAATAACGCGGAATACAAACGAAAGTTGTGATATCAAAATTGTTGCTTTTACGAAGACCTGTAAACTTGCCTCTAAATATTTTCTGGTGGGAGGCATGGTTTCTATTTTAAGTATAGAAAATAATATTGGAATATTTTTATTTTTATTTTTGAGCCAAACGACGCGAGATGAGAAAAAAATAGTCAAAAAAGGAGAATTTGTGCTTTTAAATGGTCAAATAAAATTACTGTTAAACATTTCTTTATAGGACCAATCGTAAATCAAGATAATTTTTTTAATCGTCTTCCTAACTATTTATTTGTATATATTATACGGTGAGCGCAAAAAATCGAGTGCAAAGCGCGAATATTATGATGAGAATGTATTCCTTAAGGCCGATAGAGCATTATGTAAATAAATTTCCTTTCTCATTCAAAATCAAAAACAAAATTATAAATTTGTACATGAAGAACATATAACACCGAGCGCGAGGCGCGCTCAAACTTGCGAGCGAAGCGCGCGATGAGAATGTGCCCGCGATTTTTTCCATATCTAAAAATAATAATCTATTCAATACCTATTTACTTATAAAATACGAACTGTCTATCATTCCGGAATTTTCTGTACGACTAACTTATTTCCAGATCGATTTTATGTTTTCGGGTCGAATTTTTCGAGCTGCAGAAAGGGCCAAGTTCTGTTACATCCAACCCCTTTTTAAGCTTGAAAAATTATCAATAATTGCTATTTTTGGTAAATTCGTAACTGTATTTTCGAATTGACCTTGGAAATCTCATTTGCGAATATTTTCGAAGTTATATCCATAGTTGATCCCGATTTTCACAGATTTTCAATTTTTTTATTTTTCGGAGGAAAATATGAAACTTTTTCGATCTCCCTAGACTGATATTTTACTTTTAAACTGGAAAGAAGATTATTTAAAAGGTTTCAAATCATTCACTCCAAAATGCGGAAAAAGCATCAAAGTAAACTATTACCCATATTTTTACAAATGAAAATTTGAATATTCATTTCGTGAAAGTGTATAATTACATTTATATTATTATTTCTACAATAATATTAAATCACCTGATTAGATTATTATATTACATTGATTACGTGTTTTCAATTAGATCGGTTGAATATCAAGCATATATAAATATTTAAAAAGGTTTAAAGTTAAACTTTTTAATTGATATTTATTTCGATATCTATTTAAGGTTAATTTTTTGGTGAAAATGGCAGCAAACATTCCTAAAAATATCGAAGAAAGTATGCTATCGCCATGATACTATTCCGTTATCAAGCGTTATCTACCAAACTAAAAAGATGTAAAAATTATGACCAAAAAAAAAAGCAAAAGAATGATTTTAGAGATTTTTTGCTAGTGAGTTTAATTTTATTCGGCACTTCAGTAGAATCCTTCGTGAATTTATGTATGTTTTGTGACCTTGTATTTAAAAATGTCTAAAAATAATATTTTAAATTTATAAAAATAAAGTTTTTAGTTTTTTTTTTAGAATGATAAAAAAGATCAACAATGATGAATATTTATTTCAAATTGTTCCCAGCTATGATAATGCATAGTAATATAATAATGCTTCCTCTATAAGGGAGCAAATGCATTTGCTACCAAGAAGCAAAGTGCCCATAGAATAAGCACCATACAAATATAAATAAAAAAAAGTGAACACACTTGTGACCGAATTCACAGCTAATTTTTGATATTTTTATGTCTAATTATTAATCTGCAGGTTCGAAATTACAAAAAAAAATTATAATGAGACATTTCGACGAAAAAACATTTTCTGTACATTTGGTGCGGTGTCCTTTACTTTAAGCGTAATAAGCTTATTTCAAAAATCATTTGGGAATGGCCATACCTGAAAATAGAAAATACGCTCAAATTCCAAATAAATCTATCATCCTTATCTATTTTCTTTGCTATTTTCCAAGGTGGCGAAGAAAGGTCTTTTTGAAGTGGGACAATTAAACTTTTGAAAAGGTTCAATCCATCCTGTAGATTTCTGTCCCACTGGCTCGAACAATGTATTCCAAATGGAATTGGCAGCTGATTTCAATTAATAATGAACGATAAAGTAAAATATTCCACACGTTGTAAATTGGACCACATCTATCCTTGTGTTGTATTTGGATTTGAAAAAATGCCAGTCTAAAGTCTTCAATTGTAAAAATTAAATATTGGAAATAATTTGCAAATAGTGTAATATTGCTAATTTTCATTATTCTGGTTGGTCCAGTTTACTCAACTTAATTCAATATATCAGAGTTAAAAATAATTGACATTGAGATATTGAGGACCAAAGCGCGGTAAGGTAAATGTGCCCCCTAATGACACTCCAAGGTGCCTGATGTTTTTAAACTTTTTTTCTTATCAAACATATTGACTTACTATAATAATGTATCTTAACGTTTTGTAAGAGTTAAATTAAATTCATAAATGCGAAAAAAGTTGTGAAATGATTCAGAAATAAATAGGTTATAAATGTTAATTATTTCATTGTTATTGCTTTTATTTTTATCAACCTAGTTGTTACAACTTCTTTAATGTTTTAATTTAATTTCCATAAATGCATGCAAAATAACATTGCAGAATTACGTAAAATTACTTATAGAAAGTTCATTTTGAGTAAAACTCGTCAACGAATGGTTTTAAAGCCATTTTATTGTTGATAATGTGATTATAATCTTCGCGTGTCAAATATTGAATTGTACCTATTGAGAAATAATATCAATAGTTAAAGAAAGAGTTTGAATCATTTAAGAAACGTTAAGGAATTATTAAAAAAGAAATAACTTCTGAAAAACTCAAAAATTACGACGAAATTGCTATTTTTGTCAAAGGGGCGAATACTGGAAATAGTGACATATTTTGTTTCTCCTAACCGTAGTTTAATATATTTCGCGAATCTTACAACGCAACGGATTTTTTGAACGATGTATTATTTCTATAAGTCCTAAGTGTTATTATTGCATTTTTCTGTTCGTTAATACTTATATTTCAAGGAGTTTATGTTGAACATCTGTCAGTGATTTTTAACCAACTTTTTATAAGATGCGCCAACTTCACACTGAATCACATGACATTTTCTGAACGCGACCTTAAATAAATAATGCGCGGAAAAAAACTGCCGAAAATGCATGTGATCGTAGTTTAGGGATCTTTTAATGTAAGAATACTTACGCCATTCATTTATTTTACATATTTATCATTTATTCGAAGGTCAAAATTTGAACTGCCGTCAGAGGATTCACTGTGGGTAAGGGGCACATTTACCTTGGGTGGAAAAAGAAGGGAGTGGGAGAAAGGAAATTGAAAATGGGCACTTGGTGGGGAAGATAAGTTAAGATAATTTATAGGGAAAGTAGAGAAAGAGGAGGTAGAGGGTATGGAAGAGGAAGGAGTGGACACGCTGCTAGAAAAACTTGAAAGAGTGATTGATAAGGTAAGGGGGTAGGTGAGACCGAAAGGAGATAGAGAAGGGGGTAAGAGAGGTTGGTGGAACGATGAACGCAAGAAATGTAAAGACAGGATGAAGGAGAGTGTAAAAAAATGGAGAAAGGGGGAAATGGAGAAATGGGAACTTACAGGAGAAAGAGAGATCATAAGAGAATGTTGAATGAAAAAGAACAAAGGGAGGAAGAAAGGTACGTGGAAGATGTTGAGAATGCAGTAAAGGAAGGTATGGAACGGGAAACGATAAAAAGGGAAAGAGTGGGAAGGAAGGGTGGAAGGTATGAAACGGGAAACGATAAATAGGGAAAGAGGAGGAAGGAAGGGCGGAAATGGAGAAATCGGTATGGAGAAGTGGACAGAATATTTCAAGAGACTGTTAGGGTGGTGGGAAACAGGGTAAAGGGTAAAGAAGAACGGTAGCGGGGGACTAGGACAACAGAAATGTGATAAGTAGAGAGAAGGTGATTAAGGCAATTGTAAGGCTGAAAAGAAACAAAGAAACAGATAAAGATGGTTCAGAGAATGAAGCACTGAAATATGGTGGGGAAGGTGTGGAAGAAAAAATATGAAGGATTTGCAAACAGGTTTGGAGAGGCGAAGGGGGGCAGACGATGTAGTTCTAGTAGCGGATGATGAAAGAGGGGTGAATCTGACGATGAGAGCTTCCGAAGAGTATGTGAGAGAAAAATATTCAAGAGTAAATGTGATTAAGACTAGGATGATGTGATTTAGAAATAGAAAGTGTAGAGTACGAATGGAAAATAAACAGTAAGGTGGTGGAGTTGGTGGAGGAGTTCTGCTACCTAGGATCTTGGTTCGAAGCAAGAAAAGAAAATGAGCTACAGGCTAGGAAGAGATTAAAAGATTAAAAGAGATGAAAGTAATAGGACAAGTGTGGGGTATAGGGAAGAGAAGGTTCAAGGACGACTGGAGGATGAGAGTGTGGATGTTCGACTTGCTAGTGTGATCAGTGCTTAGTAATGGAGTGGAAATTTGGGTATGGAAGGAGCATAAGAGTGTGGTAAGTCTGCATGAGAGATTTCTGAGATGGATCATCGGGGTGAGTTGGAGCTGCCCAGGTTATATGCTGATGATAGAAATAAGACGAGAGAGAATGTTGGTCAAGCAACTGAGAAGATCCTTGAATTTCAGAGAGAAACTAAAAAGGGGGGAGAGAAGCAAGATTGCACAAGCGTGTGCTCGGGAGATTTTGGACAAAGTGAGGAGGGGTAACATGGGACGTTCGAAATAGGAAGAAGAGAGATGCGAAATGAGGTTTGAATGTGGTATGCGAGTGAAGGGTAGAGAGTGGCAGGGAATAGAGGAAGAGATGAGGGCAAGGCAAGGAGAGAAAAGATGGGGACAAATCTCGAAGTCAAGGCACAGCAACTGGTAAAGGATGGAAAAGAGTAAGGTGGAGCCGGATAACCTCAAAAGGATGAGAAAGGAGAGGAAATTGAATAGAGTAGTGACATCCACAATGGAATAGGAGGTAAGAGCATGTAGATATTGGATGAATGAAGAAAATCTATGTAGAGTATGACGGTATGAGCAGGAATCATGGTTGCATGTGTTAGAGAGGTGTACAGGTGACGAAAGAGAAGGGGAGAGTATGGAAGAGAGAATAAAGTGGATATTGAATGAGAATGGTCGGGGTGAGAAGTGGATCGAGAAGCTGAAAGAATTGAGAGAGAGAGAAAGAGAGAGCTGGTTGCACGGGGTAGGGAAAAGCCAAAAAATGACTTCTGAAGAAGGAGAGTAATGAAATATTGTTGCTGAATATGGTTACAATTTTTAGATTGGTAGTGGTAAGAGGAAAGCAAAGCCAAAGGCAAGGTCGTAAACGTATAGAATTAAGAATAGTAGTTAAGACGATATGTAAGCAATAGTTGGTAAGGTAGTACATGAGGATTGTGGATAAGAAAACATGTAATGGTTCTGTAAAGTTTCTTAAGCCCGTAAAAGGGAGAGAGTATAAACAAATAAAGAAGGAGAATAACTTACCTCGGGCATATCCCTTTTGAGTGACGTGAAAGCAATCAGGTGAGAGGTAAGATAAATCGGACCTACCATCCTCTGTGGACGGAAATGTTAAATTTATAGTGAAGGGCTGAACCACAACTGCAAAGTCCTTTCTTTGAAATTCAGGATAGTTTGCAATTTCTTCTTCTATCAACTGAAACCTGCAGAAATGGAAATTTGGATGAGAAAAGAGATGATGGGAAAGTGTGTATGAATATAAAATAAAATAATTTAATGAAGATAATTAACCCTTGATTCGAAGTAAAAATTGTTTATGTCTTATTAAGGATTAAAAATTAATGAGGATGGAAAGAGTTTTCACTAACTTTGTCATAACTTCGAAAAATTCTGATCTTTGTGGAATCCACCTTGTGCCATAGACGCAGGGGCATAAAACATCAAGAAAAATATCGCAATAAGGACGCTTTCCGGTAACTGTGTACAAATTTTTTATATGAGGAGGGGGAGATATAGAAACAAAAGTTCTAGGCAGATTGTCTCGAAGGATCCTTAATGCCATTGTAAGATCGCTTTCGTGATTGCTTACGGTCAACGAGGAATTTGATAAATAGCACATATCAGAGCAGAAATCATTGGCTCCTATCATTATTGAAATGTACTGAAAAAAATAGAGTGAATGAATAACAAACAGTTTTAGGTGGTATCCGAACCACCAGTTTCGGTAAAAATATACAAAAAATATTTCTAGTGGTAATGGTTCAGGGATCGTGTTTCGGTCAAATGAGAATTAAAAATTAAATAGTAAAAATAATTTTGAAAAAACAACTAACTTTCCAATGTTTCTCTACATCGACTCTGGAGTCGCCTTTTAGTCTTTCGACTAATTTTTCAGCCATAAATGGTAGATCTGAAGACATGGCTCCAGTAGTTCCAAGATTGAACTCAGCTGTTTTTTGAAATGCGAAGGATTCCGACTTGGCGTAGCCTATCAGCTTTGGATTGAATTCCTAAAATTTTGACTTAAGAAATATAGTGAAGTACAATTTACGAATTCTTCTCTTTAAAAAATCAATAAGATCAAAAATTGATTGAATAGTTTGAATTAATTAATATTAATTTTGTTCACCTTGAATATATTCGGAATCGTAAGGTATTCTCGCCATGAAGCTTCACCTCCTCCAATGTAGGAAACACCTCGATATTCAACCAATAAATGAAAAATATTAGTCGATAAGGCACCAAATCCGGCTGTTAAAGAATCTCCCATTGCGGCAATTATATCGATGTCACCAGGTTTTAATTTGTGAACACTAGTTGGTACCTCTGAAGACCTACCATCTAATAAAAATCAATACAAATCATGTTAATTAATCAAAATTATTAAGTCAAAATTTGTTTAATGTACCTTTAACATTACAGGGAAAAGGCACAGTTTCAGGGACATGATCTTGAACTATATGTCTTGTTCTTGCTACTTGACGAAGTCTTTCTTTTTCACCAGTCTTTTCTGTTTAAAAAATATTAAATCATTATTAATAAGTGTGCCTAAGAAAATATAATGTATTGATTAGTAACTAGAAAATTACTTTTGTTAGATATAGATTTAAAACTAATAACCATTCAATAGTATATTGAATAACATAGCATAACATAACATTCCCGAGCCGTAAAAATTTAGAAAAATCTCCCCGGGTCATACAGGCTACTTTTTTTAACACTCCTTATGATTTGGGCACTTTTCATGACTGTGGGTCGGTTCGACAATCTCGCTTCTCGAGTCGGGATAAAAGGGCCGTAAAATGCACAAAACCAGTAATCCAAGTTACATGTTTAACCGCCGACCGGAAGTTGACATACTGTTGATTATAAGTTATATTCTTCGGCTGATGTTATTTTTCTATATGAAAATGGACCGAAATCAAGGAGGTTTTATTTTTTAAAAATGTTATAAACACTCATTTTCCAATTTTCACTGAATGTTCACTGCGTACCAAAAATATCTAGTTTCAAAAGTCTTAATCCTTGAAGCAATCGGATATTTTCAGGCGAATCGAGGAAAGTCTTCTGTGAATTTATGAATGTACACAAAATGGAAATAAAGTTCAAGAGACACACAAACTTCATGACTAGTTAAAATTTTTTTCAAGGGTTCAGGATTCAGGCTTTAGAGTGTAGGGCTTAGGAATTCACGATTCACAAAGTCCGAAGTGTTTGAAACTTGACGTATCTCTGATTCTTCTGATCTGAAAGTAAAAACTGGTTCTGAAGCTTTTAGTGATTTTATTCTTGAGAAGATTTTTTATTCCCTGTAACCAGTTATAAATAAAAATTGCATTGAAGAAGAATACTAAACCTTGATTTCATTGGACTCTGAGACAGTGCGTTTGAAGTGCATTACGAGGTCAGATGAGTGAATCAACCATGAGAATGGAGAGGATAATTGTATAACTTGTTTGGGAAGAAACGCATTTAATCAGTGGTTATAAATGCATATTACATATTGGATCAAAGTCCCGAAGTACGGCTTCTAATTCATAAATTGATTAAATTATGAAGGCATCGAGGCATAAAGTCATAAAATGAATGTATGGAGCTGTATTGCTGTTTATGATCTTACATCACTACTTTTTCGGCAGAATACTTTTTTTAAAGTTTCTTCCAAGCACTGTGAAGAAAATATTACTTCAGGGCTCATTTCGGGTATAAAATAGGACTCAGAAAAAACAGCTTTGGGTGGTAATACATTGATTCACTTCAGTCTTAAAATGAGATCACTGGCGGGATCACGGAGTTATTTTGTTTTACATTGAAAATAAGAGCATCAAGTCATCGTATTCAAAAACAGAATACCTCGAGTTTAAAATAATACCTTTTACAAAAATGATACCGTGGAAAGAGAGAACTTTAGTTTCTACAGTGAGAAATGGAAACTTAACAGATGTTCCAATTAGTTTTTCTTTTTTTTTCACCAGAATTTTTACATAATGATGTATACAAATCTTAATAAAACATGGTAAAATTATAGTTCTATATGAGAGACATTTTGCATGTAAAGGATTATTGAATATTGCGGAAGTTACGCCGTGTTGAAATTTGGCGTTGGACTTTTTGAATTATCGATATTTTTGAAACTGCTAATAGAATCTTAATGAAACTTGGAGTGGTTTGAAATTATAATAGTGTGAACAAATTTTTTGGAATTTTGAGTCAAAAATGTTAAGAAAAATTAAATTAAATTTTAATTTCAAGTATGGATATATGAATTTGAGATTTCGTTGCTTCGAACAACACTTGGTATTAAAGGGTTGTCAAGCCGCTCATTACGAATTCTATGACGAAGCAATGTCAAAAATTCAAAATTCAAAATTTAAAATTCAAAATTCGAAATTGCGGATCCTATACAGCGAAAAAAGTCTATAAATTTTGGTATGTAATAACATGAGAACGTATATTTGGGAGTTTTCGAGTCTACTGATTGCAAGTTCAATGTCAAAAGTTCGAAACTTGTATTACTCGGCGACCTCATAAACCCTCAGGTGACTGCTTTCGTGCAAATCAACCGAAATTGATGAATTCTCGTCACCATATTTGTTGCACCATTTTGAAATTTGAAATCTGAAAATCGAATTCGCAATCAGTGACCTCAACAACCCCCATATAACAGGTTTCAAACAAATAAATCGAAACTTATAAAGTTTGATAGCCATATTGAAAAGAAAACCATTTTGAATTTTTGAGATCGCGACTGTATTATACATAGTAGGTGCGGTACACTTAAGATAGGCTTAAATAAGAGATCATGAAACTTGGTATATGCGCTCTTTTTGACATAAAAAAAGTTTAAGGATGAGGTGCAAAACATTTTTTGAAAAAAACGGGCAGTTTTTTTTTAAATCCAGTATTTTCAAAATACAGATATAATTAGCGTTTTCTTTTTCATTAATAACAGTGGTTTCTTAAATCTTCCAAATCCGGGAAGAAATCGGTGAAAAATGCACAGAATAATTGAATGTCGGCTACTTTTCTAAAAATAAAAAATTAGGATTTAAAAAAATATATGCGAGATACGGGAAAAGGCCCAATGTAAGAGTTGTTCTACTTCAAGACACCTACAAATTATTTTTCTTAATTTTTCGATATTCTCAACAGTTTTGTGAGTATTTCCAAAAATTTGTATTTTCTTCGCATTGTAGTTGTATTTCTTTCTGACTGCTAAAGAACGTGTAAGAAGTCACTTGCTTGATCTTCAGGTGGACAAAACATTAATTATGTTTTTTTACTTGTTATTTAAAAACAGTGTATCTTTGAAATTTTCAAAAATTAAATTTTTTCAATTAATACTTGAACTATGTTTGGGGTGTTGCTTCCATGTGATTTCGTTCACAATTTCGTTCATAATATTTTCAAGCAAAAAGTTAAAAAAAAAACTGATAAAATTAACGTAACTAATGTTTTTCCATCTGAGGAAAGGTGGCACTTCATAAGCAAGTGATTTCTTACACGTTCTTCAGCAGTCAGAAGGAGATAAAACTATGTTGTGTGAAAAATAGGCATACAATTTGAGCCTATTTTTGATAAATTTCGTTATACCGCGGACTAATTCTCCGTGTACCAAAAATTCCGGCTATTTGTACAGAAATTTCGGTGCAAATAGTCCCTTTTCCAAGAAGTCACGGGGTCATTTTAAACCGCATAATTTTATTGAATTTGTTTGTCCTAAAACTCTTCGATTTTAAAATTGTATTTTTTCAGATCCTTTTCTTTTCGGCAATCAGGTAAAATAGTAATGCACTTGTTGGCAACGATTCAACAGGATGCCATTTCTGGGTCTTCGTAGCCCCGGGCAGAAACCCTTATAGTTTCGGTCGGGTGTCCGTCCGTCCATCGTACTTTTTTCCCGGGTTGGGAAGTGTGGGGTGGGGAGGGAAGAGAAGGAAAGGGAATCGTGGGTAGTAAGGGAAGTGTGGGGAGGGAGAAGTGAGTGCTGCGAAAGTGAGGAGGAAGTGAGTGAGTGAGTGGGAGGGGACGCGAGGGGTGTGGCGTGGGGGAATGGTAGGGGAAGATAGGATCGGATAGGATCACCTTTACATAACTAAACGTAAGAAGTTCCCCATCACTTTTTTTCCAACTATTTTTCATTAATTTTAGAAGAATATTTATGTTAATGAAAAAAGTCAATTAAAAAATTAGGTAGTTTGAAGATTTAAACCTATAAAAATTATTTTCATTTCTTTTACCTATGATCATTTTCAAAATGTGACATAAGCAGTTGGAGTTGGAAGAACTTAATGATTTTAAATACTATATTTAATAGGCTGAGTCTAAAGTGACGGACTGTCCGTACGTTTAGTTCGGTTAGGCTAAAAGTACGGACTGTTCGTACATTTATCTTTGATTACACGTCCAGGCTAAAAGTCCGGACAGTCCGTACGTTTATATACGTTTATACCAAGATCAAGTCTAAACGTACGGACCTGACAGGAGTAAGGGGGACTTGGAAAGGGGTGGGGGCATGGCTTGCGTCCGGTTGTATAGAGACTACCTAAATGTGTCTCATACGTCCGGACACAAGCCACGCTCCCTGCGCCTTTCCAGCTACACTTTCCCTTGATAGGTCCGTACGTTTATACTCGGCTTTGATATAAACGTGCATAAACGTACGGTCTGTCCGTATGTTCAACGCAGCCGTATAGGTGGAAGTAAACGTACGGACTGTCCGGACTTATAGACACTACCTATTTAATAAGCTACAAAACAGTTTTTTGTAAGTGCATGTTGCCTCCTTTACTGATTTTTAGGGTTTTGTAGCCCTGGGCAGAGACCCTTATTGTTTTGGTTGGGTGTCCGACCGTCGTATAAAGAAGGGGAAGTGATGGAAAATGAGGGAAAGTGGGGGAGATGGGTGACAGGAAATAAGGGGAAGTGAGGGGGAATTGAAAAGAGGTGAGGGATGGTAAGGGGAAATGAGGGGAGAGGGGTGGGAAAATTGGGAGGAGTGGAATGAGGAGAGGTCCTAGGTGGGGGAGGGAAAGTATTAAAGGACTTGTTAGACTACGAAGCCTTTTTTTGTAGGCGCATGTTGCCTAATTTACTCATTTTTAGGGCTCATAGCCCCGGGCAGAAACCCTTATGGTTTTAGTCGGGTGTCCGTCCGTCATATAAAGAAGGGGAAGTGATGGAGAATGAGGGAAAGTGAGGGCTGACAGGTAACAGGAAGTAAGAGGAAGTGAAGGGAAATTGAGGAGAAGTGAGGGGTGTTAAGGGGAAATGAGGAACGAGAGGGGTGGCAAAATTGGGAGGAGTGGAATGACGAGAGGTCCTAGGTGGTGGAGGGGAAGTATTAAACGACTTGTTAGACTACAAAACCTTTTTTTCTAGGCGCATGTTGCCTAATTTACTAATTTTTAGGGCTCGTAGCCCCGGGCAGAAACCCTTATGGTTTTAGTCGGGTGTCCGTCTGTCGTATAAAGGAGGGGAAGTGATGAAAAATGAGGGGAAGTGAGGGCTAACGGGTGA
>JAUMHM010000004.1:10287906-10299268 GCA_032362435.1 Melikaiella ostensackeni
CTCGTTCCAATCGCACCACACACCTTCTATCTGTATTCTTCTATACTTAACCCATGGTCTTCTTCCCTTTTTTCTTTCCTTTTCCGCTATTTTCCTTAACTTATACTGCATATTCCTTTCTACCCATGTCAAATCATCTTCTATTCTCTCCGGGCTTCCATATGACACTCTGTTCTTTACCATTAGCTCCCTCTTATGTTCCCATTTTTTTAATTTCACAAGTACCATTCTCTCCCCTCTTCGCTCTTCCCTTCCTACATTTCGCACTTCCTCTATCTCTACCTTAGCATCAGTCCTTTTTAGCACTTCTTTCACTTCTTCTTTCAGCTCCTCCCCCTCTAACCTTAAACCCTTTATCACTATGTTCCTTTTTCTTTCTCCTCTCTCTTTATATTCTATTCTTTGTTCTATTTGTTTGTACGGAAATCCCCAGTTCTATCTCGAAATTATAATTCTTTTCACACTAAACTCCAGGGATAAATTCTATTTCAAATTGAATAAAAACGCTGCAGCACATTTATCCACTCAAGGATAAAATTCATCTGGCAAAAGATAAAAATTTATCGGACGAAAATGTTTATGTCATGTGCGTGACATTTATCAAGTGACACTTCGATGCCAAACATCTTCCCATTGAAAAAATCCTAGGGCAAATACTCGTGTAATACTCCTAAATACTCCTAGAGAAATTTGAAAATCCTCGCGGGATTCCTCGTGTTAATCGTGTGCGAAAATTACGTGAGTACTCGTATTCCCCTCAGGATTTTTTCAATAGGGAGGTGTTTGACATCGAAGTGTCACTTGACAAATTTTACGCATGTGTCATAAATATTTTTTGCAGATAAATTTCTATCTTTCGCTAGATAAGTTTATCTTTGAGTGGATGAATGTGCTGAAGCATTTTTATCCAATTTCAAGATAGAATTTATTTCTGGGGTTCACTGTGTTAGAAAATTCCCTGTCTCAAAGTAAAAACTCTAATTCTTTGCGCAAATTGCCTGCCTCAAATTCAAAATTCTAATCCTTCACAAAATTCCTTGTTTAAAGTCAAAGTTATAATTCTTCGCGGAAATTCTTTATTCTAAACTCAAAAAGGATATTTCTTTGTTGAAATTCCATGTCGCAACTTAGAATTATAATTCTTTTCGAAAATTTCTTGTTCTAAGTCAGAATAATTTTAATTCTCTACGTGAATTTTTGGTATAGTTCTATTTTAATTTCCTGTCCCAACTCAGAATTATAAATCTTTTAAAAAATTCCCTTTCTCAAAGTCGAAATTCTTTCCTCAACTCAGAACTATAATTCTTTTAGAAAATTCACTGTTTCAACTCAAAATTAAAGTAATAAAATATATGAAACCACTTTAATTTGTGAATTATTGTATTCGCGAGAAAAGTCCCGGTCATTGAATCAAATTTTATTCCTGGTCATTTCCCTGCTTTTTCTCGATTGAGCTTAGTCCGAGAAAACTTACTTTTTTCATTCACTTTTTTCCCCCATAGCTTTTACGAAACTGTGATTTCAAGGTTAAAGTTTTGGAGAACTTTATGTCGCACGTCCGCATAGGAAGCAACTTACGATATTAATTTGGGCCTGACCCGGCAGCAACTTTTGCATGATTATTTTTAAGGTCGAAATATCCACTGAAGATAAGGAAGCGAAAAAGACTTGGTCCATCAAGAGTTGTTACACAGATGGTTTTCGTTGTCATGAAGTAATCATACCAGGATATATGAATTTCAATATCACGGTAGATGCATCTGACAGAGGAATGAAATTTAGCATTGCAGGTTAGCTGCGCTGCCAATCCGTTTTGCAGATCAATGTATGGGCATTGGTCTCGTCAGTATTTCAAGCGGCACATACTCGAGCAACAAGGGAATGCTGGCACGCTATATCCATGCAACAGAGGGAGCAGTAACGGCTCGGCAATTATCACCCTAACCTAAATGCGGCACTACGTCGCGTCCTCTCGGGAACGATGATGCACCACAGCGGCACGCACGTATACACCGCTAACGGATCGTATGTGAGTATCAATTGCGTGATGTACCACCAACACCGTCTCGCATAAAGCTCTGGGTAATGCGGTTTAAGTATATTCGGTTATCTGCTTTCGGCAGCTACTCCCGACGAACTTGTCTAACAATTCTGTGGAAGTCGAGTGCGTTCTGCGAGAATTGCGAGTGAAGAATTCTGTGCCAAGTGATACGGCATCAGCTTCCTTTCAGTGTGATATGAGTTTTCAGTTTCACTCTTGAATGAATGATTTTACAGCATACTTGTTACTTGCGATAGTACTTTCTATTACATTAAAGTAGATACTCCTGACAAACGAATCACTCAGTCGTTCCTCATAAGTAAGGATTAGCTAGTTTTGGGGAAATATTTAATCGCAGTTATTACGTTACCTTTATGGTCTAGCTTATGCTTCCTACTATTTTGCTTGAGTCATTCTCATAAAAAACTCAACAATCTTCAGAGTTCTGAAAACATCCTTATACAATCATCTGCTTCAGAGTCCTGCGCGGGCCTACTGGGCCGAGTCCAGCTCAGCCCATGGGCTATGGAACTGAGTTCAGAAAGCTCATCACCAGCCCAGAATACAGACTCCAAATTAGAAACACGTTATCATAGCGTAGCATTTGGCGCTATGTTCAGATCTTACAGATTTATGTGCTATCGGGTGTCCAAAAAGTAATGCGATTTTAAAAAGATAGGTTGGCATCTCGTAAATTTGTAGGCATGTTGCTAACGTCAGAGATTGTTTCTGACTTAGCGGCAAAGTTAAAATGGTAATGTTTCGAAATTGTAAAATATAGTAATTATTTTAAATATTAAAAGAAAATTATTTTCTTAGGCAGAAGGTGGGGGCGGGAAACAGTCAGAGTTTAATATTGAAGTTTGACGGACATATAAAAGTAAATAGGATAAAAAAATAAAAGAAACAATCAAATTCAATAGCTTCGATTACTTCAAAAATATGTTAAGTTAAACGTTTATTCGAAGCAATAAGATAAGATTATGTATATACAACAAATTACCAATAAACTTGTGGTTTAGTTAACAAAACACTAAATTTGACGCTTCATTTTTAAACTCGTGCATCAAATAATAAAATAGCTAAATTCAGAATATCCAAATTTTTCACTAGGTAGCAAATGTTTGGATTTTTAAAGTGCATAAATTGTAAAGACTCGAATCTGTCGAATTTTAAGAAAGCGAAAACACGTTCGCGAATTTACTTTAGTAAAAATTTCCACTTACTATTAGTTGTATTTTTCTATTTCTTTTAGTAGTCTTCGACTCATCACTAAAGTTTTATTGCAAAATTACTATTAATTAGTAGAATTTTGAAAAGGGCCCCACACGTTTCTCCTTCTTAAATTAGCCCAATTTGATATACATATGTTGTAAATCTACGGTGTCCTAGTGATTGGTCATTGTAATTAGTCATCAATTCGTATCTCAGTGACACAAACATGTATGAAAAATTATCAGCGAATTTTTCTTAATGTGCATTTTTAACTGCGGACACACACCAGATGAAGAATTTTTGACAACGCCCATATCAATGACTTTTATTTTACCCATACTAGTTTACACTAATTTACGAACATAGATAAAAGCGTCATCAAACGTATTAGACCATGATGTTCTCCTCAGATGAAAATTCTAAAAAAAAAATCTTCGGAATTTTTTTAACGTGCGGGCACCATTGAGGCCCCATACAGTCCTAATTAGATGATTAGTGATTATAAATAGTCATTTCATCTTACCCCACTGATACACATATGTACATGATACATGTTAAAATTACCAATTAATTTTTCTTAGGGTCAGTTTTTCTTAAATTCCTTTTAACCTTCAACATATTTATAGATTTACGCCTACAA
This sequence comes from Melikaiella ostensackeni, assembly GCA_032362435.1. Lineage (NCBI taxonomy): Eukaryota > Metazoa > Arthropoda > Insecta > Hymenoptera > Cynipidae > Melikaiella > Melikaiella ostensackeni. Next base: position 10,291,803 of record JAUMHM010000004.1, read on the forward strand.
TATATATACAGATTTGCGCTTTAGTATTATACTTGAGTATAGTAATTCTTCAATACTGATTAAGTTGAGTACTAAGAATCACAATTTTTGTTTAGCAATTATCAGTGTGTCTGCTCACCTGGCAAATCTGTAAAACTTGGAAATGTCAGGGAATTTTGTGGGCCAGGGAAAGTCAGGCAAAAGTCAGGGAATTTTTTTTGAACTCAAGCTTTTTCTGTCTTTTTCACTCAGCTCAGGAATTTTTTGGTGTTGAGAATTTTGATATTCATTGTTGGCTTTCGTTGTTGGCTAAGGTCAGGTAAAATTGAACACAAATCAAATTGTTTCAAACGTTTCGGCACACAATAATGGCCTTCTTCGGTCGATTTTATTAAATCTGCAAATAATTACATAAATCCTTGTAGGGATGCACATTTACAATGAGAAAATCTTTTTCTTTGGTTAATATCGCAGTTAAAAAATTCAATATAAGAATTCTTTACTTTTGTTTTTAATTCAAATGTAATACAATTCTTCCGTTTTCCATAAAAAAATCATTTCTGTAATATAAAATATAACTAAAAATCACACTGTAGTAATATTTTGTATTTTGTATGATTTATTATTAGAATTTTTTATCCAAATTTGATATATGTTGAAGAATGAGTCTTTGCCATTATAGTGAAGAGATGAATTTCCTCGAGAGGAGAAAAGTAGGAACTTCAAGTGGTCACTGTTCCATGATAACTAAGTGATTGAAAATGTTAATATATTAAATGTGCACTGAATATTAAGTACCATGTAGGAATTTGTTGTCCTTTTATAAAGTTGCTTTCATAAATTGAAGAATATCGTTTTCTAATTGTATATAACAAAAAGCTCGCGTAATTGTGTACTTATTCTTATTTTTTTCGCGATTTTTAAATAAATTTAGTTAATTACAATGTGGCTATTCACAGATGGATGATTGAAGAGGTTTTTCAAGTATTATGTAATACGTTGAAGGGGTGTAAGGTCAAAATTATTTTTAAAAAGCGATACTTCATACTTTCATGGTTCCCTGTTAAGAAAAATTACACTTGGAAAAATTCAGACATACCTGGAAAAAATCTGGATTTGTCAGGGAATTTTTCTGTAGAATTTGAGTAGATACCCTAATTTTAAAAAATTCCGGAATATTCACACTAGACTACGAAAAACCAATCTTCTGTACGTCTTTTTCCGGCGTTTCAGTTCGAAAACTTCGTTTTTCGGTAAAGAGCTTTGTAATTCTGATCAGCGTTTTCAATTTGGAATATGTGTAATAAAAAGTGTTTTTTTGCGCTAATCTGTAAGCACATTGTAGCCTGTAAGTGTAAAGTGTAGGCCAAAAAGAAATTTGTGAAAGATTTAAAAAAACTGACCTATTACTCAACACAATCTTCACAGAGATATGTACTTATAATCCAACTTTTATCACGTTCAACGTTCAATAATTGTTTTAATAAATATGAAATTTAAACTATGAATTTATTAACCCCTGCCTTTTTATTGCGTATCACAAAATCACATTCTTACACATAAATCCTTTAAAGAAACCCGCACAAAATACATGGAAAAGTGGCTTTCAGTGGATTTTACTGACACTCATTTACTTTGCAGTTTCACAGTAAATCCTAGAGATATTTGTTATCTGAAGTGGCTGAATTCACACCTAGCGGACATTTAACTTCGGACAGATATTGTCCGGACATCTAATTACTTTTCATAGTTTGGTAAGTGAAAGTTTTTGCCGACAGGTTTCAAATTTTCAAGTTTTTGACAGATGTGGGAAAGTGCAAAGTAGATAACTTGATTTAACCTTATTTGAATTAAAAAAAACTTTGAAATATATAATTTATTTGTAACGATTGAAAAAATAATAAAAATATTGAATTTAAGAAATGTGTGTAATATGATCTTAGATTACGAAGTATATTATTATTAATTATAAATGTTACGTCGAGAATTGAACAGATTTCTGCGTATCAACATAACTTGGGTCTGGAAATTCACAATTTGTAATAGTATGTAGATATTAGAAACAAATATGTTTTTATATTTAAATGTGATAATAATAAATAGGAAAATACTAATACTAATAATTGATTCTTCCTGTTGAACCTGAGAAAGATAATAAGAGAGGAAACATGAACGATAATGGACGTAGGAAGTACTGATGAAGAAAATGTGGAACATGAAATAGAAAGTGATATATCAGAGGATATCGTTTTGGAAGTAACTTATCATTATAAATAATAATCTCTCTTAATCTGAATCAGTAGAAATAACTTACTAATGAAATGTTTATCAATTAATAAAAAATTGAGGAAAAATTCCTAACTAATTAAATTAGTAACAATTTCAATATGAATTAGTAGTTTTCTACTAATTATAAAGATTAGTAAAAATGCTTACCTAATATCAATTGAGAAACGACTTCGCCCTATTTTGTGAGAAGTTCTCACTATGATTCAGATTAGAGTATTATTTAATAGAGTCGAATTTGGCCGGTAATTGTAATTTTTATTTAATATTCAAGTACACACGTACATACATTTATTATTTATATTAAAGAGACTTACAGTAATATAAGCAGTAACCGCTATGTCAATAATAGCTTGGAAAATAAAACGGATGTAAAAAGACAAATGGAATTACGTAGACTTAGGGTAAAAAGAGTACAAACATCAAACTTTTGTATGACTTGAAAGACATGTGGGTCATTTAACACTTTGTTCCCTCTGTTGAAATTAAACTTTAAGACATTCAACTTGTACTGCAAAATATCTAGCACGAAATTTGAGGAACTATTAACTCTAGTAGCTCCCTTAATTAGAAGGCAAGAATTTCTGAGAGAGCTAATTTCTGTTGCGGAGAGATTGCTCCTGACTTTGAGATAATACTTACGTAGAAAATTTAAGTAAAAGTTAATGCATATTGCTTAATGGATGAATAGAAAGAGCAGCAATATGTTCATATGTTTATATATAATTAACAGATATTTCTTCTAAGATTTTTAGCATCTGGTGATCTACAAGATTCACTTTCTTTTTCTTTCATACTTGACCTTTTAACTGTATGCCTCAAAATAGAGGAAACCTGTTTCGCAATTGGAGAATTCTTCAACGAATTGTCTTGGCACCACCAAATAGGGAAAAATGGGAATCAATTATTCATACTTTTTACAAAAAGTGTTAAGTTCCTGTTTCGCAGCTCTGCATGTCAAACACTTAGTCGTAGGCTATTTTTCAGATACGCAACATCCCGCCTATGACTGGTATGAATTTGACATCACAGAATGGTATGAAAATTTCTTAATTCTAACAGGGATCATTGTTGTTGTTGAAAACAAATTTAAGAGATTTATAGAGTGCAATTTTCAAAATGCTTCATTTCTTACGATATACAGGCTCCTGCAAAATCTGGTTCATCGTTTTGCAACTACATAGAAAGTCACAGTATAGTTCTAATCGCAATGTGTCATGTGAAACAGCGATTTACCTTAGTAGACATCGGAGCCAATGGAAGAAAAAGTAATGGCGGAATTTTCAAAAAGTCTAACATGGGAAAAGCTTCAGCAAACGGGACTCTAAACTAGCCTCCGCCTAGGCCTCTATAAGAAAGTTCTGTTAAAGTGCCAGTCGTAGTTGTAGCTGCTGTTGCTTTTCCTTTAGGCCTCAAAATCTTGTAATCCTTCCCTGAATATGAAGAATTATCAACACCTGAAGCTATTTTTGACAATTTCTCAGCATTTACTTGACAATCCTTTGGCATTTTTATGTTATGTTTATAAAAAATATTTGATTAAACTTTCATGATTAAAGTAAAAGAACATTTTTAATATTTCTAAAGCACGTCAGTCATCCAACAATGAAATAAGTGACAAACATTTCGAAGAATATTATCTTCAACTAAGAATACTGTTCTCTATTTGTTTAAGAAAAAATAAAATAAAAATTGTTCACAGCTCGTTCACTACAAATACTACACTACAAATTCTCGAAAAATTTTTGACACTTTCCTTCGGCAAATTTATTGCAGCACACCGTTTTTCCAACTTTTCGTCGTCTTTTAATGGAAATCTAAAAATTGAAGGAAATGAAAACAAAATTTTTGAATTTTTTAAAATATGAAAACAACATAATTTTTGCTTTCTAGTTAGCGCTCTGATATTTTAGGTTAGATTTTGAGGTCAGATTTCGGTGATTTTGGATCAGTTACATACCCGTGAAAACATAACTAGATGTATTCGTCACTTCGACGCCGACAAAGTAAACAACTGTGCACCATTTTTCACCTTCATTTCATTAAAAATGACATAAATGTGTACTGTTTTACATGACTCCACGAAACACTGGGCAAGCCAAATTCAAGTATAAATGATGGGGTATTCGTGTACACTAAGCACAGACCTGATCTTTTAACAGGCCTCACCCACCGAAAATGTTCTCAACAATCAGCTTCGACTAGAAAGAGACAAAATGACCCCCAACGACAACTTCTCTCTCTGATGCACTCTTACACGTTTCCCCACAGCGTTCTAGTCCATTTCTATATGTCGATGGTAGGTTCTTACCGGCGTAGGCTCCTTACCGCTTGCATTCTCCCAAGCAGCTCCCCACATAGTGCAGTGCGAGTTGAAGTCTCCACAGAGTAGAATGGAGGAACCCCAGCGACGTAGAGATCACAACACCCACAGCGTCGATCATGTTCAGCCAAGGGCCTCGAAGGTCGAGTGAGCTTATCATAAGCTCTTTCCGAATCAGAATAACGAAGCCACTCCTCCCCTCCCCCCCTGCTATGAAGACGGTACGAAAACCACGTCCACTAAGCGAAGGGGGAGTGAGCCAAGAAAGTGACGTCAGGCAGAGTGCTTTTTGTCCTTCAGCTGATCTCTCCAAGGGAGGCCAGGGATGGGGGCTAACGGGGCCTCCGCGAGGACAGGGAAAACCTCGAAAGGTACTAGAGCCTTAGAAGGGGGAAACGAGGCCTTTGAAAGGGACCCCGGAGGATTGGGAGTCACCGGGCTCGAAACTCCAGCTGCTTCTGAGCGTCGCTGAGGGCGAAAAATGCCACAAGATAGGAGAGCTGCCTCCACTTTATCAAGGCCACAATCCTTCCAGTATCTGTGGCGCATAATCTCAAATTCATAGTGGTAGACCGGGCAGTCACGATAGGATGTAAAATGCCCTTCGCCACAGTTAGCACAACAGGCATCCCTGATTTTGTTGGGACGTTCACTGGAGTTGTGAAAATCTCCACAGAACTCACAGATTGGTCTAGTGCCTCTACACTGGTTAGTCACGTGCCGAAACCGCTGGCATATAAAGCATTTTCTGGGAAGGGAGAATAGCTGGGGTAAGGATAAAGGAGGAACATGACAACAAAATACCGCGGGGGACCCTGAAAACAGAAAAAGAAAATTCCATATTCACAGAGAGACAGCCATCTGGAAGGGTTCTGCGTCTGATGATAAGGGCAGAGTCTTATTTTCTGGTCAAGGCATTCGAAAATTTTTCAAAAAGAGTATTTAAGTGAAACATCCCTGATATACGCTTTCTTTCTGATAAGGGACTCGGAAAAGAATAACTTGAACCCTCTTATTTAAAGATCCGAGGAAACAAGCAGAAGATTAACATCTGTCCAAAAGTCACAAAAAATCTTCACCTGATTCAGCCCATTCATAAACATCCTACAAGAAGCCACAATAACAGAACCATGAAAGGTTGTGCCGGCCTAGAGAGGCGGCGTCGACTGAGTGGACAACTTGTCCAATGTCGAGGTCCTGCGAAAGGGGCCTCAAGGAAAAAGGGGATTCATAGGAGGGGGTATCTGTTCAATTTAAGCGTTTGAACTAAGGAGGGATGTAGGAGAAGAAGCAGCCACCAATGGATTTCTAATGGAAGGGGAGGCTTCAGACTTCCCCTTAATCTCTTCACCTCCTCATGATCACGCGCATCCTCAATCGAAACGTTTGCAGATCGGGCATGGCGATTGCGCTTCTTTGAAGATTTCGAAGGCGAAAATCCATTGATGTTGATGTTAGTGCCTATAGAGTTGGAAGCGGAGGAGGCAGAGAGCGAGAGCAGGGCAGAGATAGAGAAAGGAGGAGAAACGTTATTGGCGCCCCCCTAGCCCCATCACCGGGCATCATACCAGGACCAGGATGATTGTGCCTCCGGGTAGGGGGGCTTGCCTCATACACGGACTGAGAACCTCCAGGAGTGTTATTTGCCTTCCCAGGACTCATTGCAGAATTACCAGACACTCAAAGTCGAGATGAAGGAACAACCTGGAACAGAAAACAAAATTACCGTCACGCGAGCGCACAACAAATAAATTGAACCAGGCTCGCCCCCGAATAGGAAAATCAAGGTGGCATAATTTTTAGTTAAAATAAATTCAAAATCTCCAGCAAAAGTTAAGATTTGAAGCAGGATGCCAGGGGAGTCAACATGGACAAAAAGTTAGGTCTAAGCTGAAAACGGAAAATAGGAATCAATTGGTAAAGCAGGCGGATGTGGCAAGGGTCAAATCGTCAAGAAAGGAACGCATAAGATGGAAGAGAAGGCATAAGAAAATCCTAGTTGAATTGGTGGAACAAAAGGTGACAGAATTATAGGAGCGACAAGGATAGTCAAGCGTGATGACAAGAATAAAGCGTATGTAAAGCAGGAATAGGACACAAGTTGAGCATAATCGCAATCATCAACGAAAAAAACAATGCCAAATTACAGCGGTAATGTCAGTTGCACGGAGCACAAATCTTCCACCACTAAGCACAAAACAGAGCACTCAAAAGAAAGTCAGAGTCGCAGAATCCACGAAGTCAGCATTAATATGGCGGGCGAAAGAGACGAAAAGGCGCTAGAAAAATCACTTACCATTCATGCTACAATACCAGATTTTAGGCAAAAGACCACACTGGGAAAATTTTTAGTAAAACCACACGACAAAATGAACCGAACCATCTCATAAACATTCTTAGAAGCAAAGAGAGATACTCATTGAAGCAGGAAACTTGTCTAAAGAAAACTGCACACGCAATGCGATGACGCCACAAGCAAGCAAGTAGCAGTACAAGAGAAGAGCTTTATCAGCTCGGAACGGCTCCACCGATTTGGAAGAACCATGACCCCAAACCAGTCGAACCGCTGCACCAATCGTTGAGTCGAGCCGTTCTGAGCGTAAAGAACTTCATCGAAAAGTGTGATTCGTATGGTGTGATTACACTGTTTATTTTGATAAAACCTCTGAAGATTTAGTGTTTAACAGCAGAAATACTAAATGAAATGAATTTTTAGTATGGTTGAACTCATCTATATTGAGACGCATGCTTTTCATAAGAAAGGCTTTGTATATGCAATACTCTAAACCTAAAAGAAATTTACTCGAAACGTTGCCTTGCGTAAGGGAATTACACAAAACGCAAGCGCGAGCAACCCCCACTGGACGAAAGTAGCTCA
>JAUMHM010000004.1:10312360-10329251 GCA_032362435.1 Melikaiella ostensackeni
AGTATGGAAAATGATATTGGAATATTTTTATTTTAATTTTTGAGCCAAACGACGCAGGATAAGAAAAAAGTCAGAAGAGTAGAATTTGTGCTTTTAAAAAGCCAAATAAAATTGACGTTGCACATTTCTCTATGAGGCCAATCGTAAATCATTGAGATAATCATCAATCGTCTTTTTAACTATTTATTTGTATATATTATACGGCGAGCTCAAAAAGTCGTGCGCGAATATTATGATGAGAATGTATTCCTTAAGGCCGATAGAGCCTCAAGTAAATAAATTTCCTTTTCCATTTGAAATCAAAAACAAATTTAGTAATTTGTTCATCAAAAACATATAACACCGAGCGCGAAGTGCGACGACCGAATCGCGTGTGGAAAGTAGACAGTTTCTCACGGGTGTGTAGTTTGCTGTACGAGTCAGAGGCGAATCGAAAGGGTGTTGTAGACGAATCGTACCCGAGTTGGAGGCGAACCGAATACGACCCCAAGATGAGCCGATGAAAAGTACTGTTGAACACATAATTTTTTTTGTAAAAAATGAAGGAAATTTTCGATTTAAGAAACAATAAAAATAAACTTTCTGGGAATTATGGAAATTTGTGTGTACCATAAGTAAGGCAAATTTTGAAAATTTCCGGAAATTTTTGGTAATTTATAGTCATTTATAGGTAATTTGTTGTAAGTTATCAGTGATTTGTGGTAACTCATCGCTTCGGGTTGATCCAATCACTATTCACTACTCACAATCTGTGTGTCAAGTGTCAACTCATTAAGCCAGGAGTGAGGTTATGTCGCTATACGAGATTCTGTTATTCCTAGAAAGTGATTTTGAATCGAAATGCGCAAGTGCAATAGCTGGAAAAATTAATCTTGCTCAAAGAGAGGAGGCGCAGCAGCTAGAAATAGTCGTTTAATAACTGCTTCTTAGCAGGGTTTCAGAATTGATCACTTCCCACACACTATACGTGCCCAAGCATCCTCTACGACCGCAGCTAGTGACCTTCCGATGGCCACATCTGTCTAATCTTCTGCCTGGACAATATCCCTTTCGGGCATTAAGATATGATCTACCTGCCCATCACGCAGCTCACCATTATTGCTGTCCCTTATGCTTTAGCTCCCAGTGGCAGATCCAGGAGTGCCCCGACCTTTGGGATGCGAAGACCGTTTAAATGTACTTTTTACTTTTTCGATTACACTCATTTTCCGTGACTGTGCCAGTCTCGTGTCTGGTCGGCACATTAACGGAGGCTATTAAAATATAGTTTAAACTGGACTTGAAGCGAAGAGTGAGTAAACGCTCAGGACCGCATTTATAGTCTCTGAACCGGACACGCATACAAAAGTATATGCCTAGAGAATCGCAATATAAATAACTTTTAATACGGCGCTGAGTGTCCGAGTGAAGACTTAGAGTATTTGAAATCAAGTGACGCTCAGGGAAGGGGGGGGGGACAGAAGCGTTCATGTGTGAACGACTAAGAAGCCGACACAAAAAGGGGGGCACAGTTACCGTAGATGAGTCTATTGATGAGTATTGATGCTTCTCTTAGTCCCCTACCTTCCCGGGAGACCCGGGAGAATCCGAGAGAACGCTATGCTACCTTTACCCCTGCTCCCGATCAATTCCCGAATGTCTCGACCGTTATTCCAAGATATTCTGTTTGCACTTGGTGTAAAAAATAAATCTTTCTCGAGGAACTTGTGTTCTAAATAGTGATTGGCTGCACCCGAACGGTTACTGGGACAACCCGTCATTGCACAACAGCTTCCAAGTGCACCAGGTTTTAAAAATACAACTTCCTCTAGGAAGCTGACTTTCAAATAGGAATTGGTCGCACTCAAATGGTTACTATGATGATTCTTCATTATACAACATCTTCCAAGTGCACCAGGTGTACAAAATACATCTTCTTCGAGGATGTGGATTTCTAAATAGTAATTGGTTATTCTTCAATGAATACTATAATAAACCCTCATTCCAAAACATCTTCCAAGTGCACCAAGTGTATAAAATACATCTTCTTCCAGGAAGTTGACTCTCAAGTAGGAATTGATCACACCCAAACGATTACTGGGAAAACATGTCATTTTATAATATCTTCCGAGTGCACCAGGTGTACAAAATACATTTTTCTCGATGAAGTTGAGTTCTATATAGGGATTGGTCATACCTCAACGGTTACTGTGATGACTCGTCATTTCACAACATCTTCCAAATGCACCAAGTGTAGAAAATACATCTTCTTCGAGGAAGTTGAGTTCTAAATAGTTCTTCATTTAGAAGTTAACTTTCTCAAGGATGATGTATTTTTTGCACCTGGGGGATTTGGAAGATGTACAATGATGGGCCGTCCCAGCAACCGTTGAGGCGTAACTAATCACTTTTTAAAGGTCAACTTCCTCGAGGAAGATGTATTTTTTACACTTAGTACACACAGAATATATTGTACAATGACGGGTCGTCTCAGTAACCGTTGAAGTGTAGCCAATTATTATTTAGAACTCATCTTCTGCGAGAAAGATGTATTTTATACACCTAATGCACTCTGAAGATAAACAATGACAAGTCATGAGAAAACTGGATGGGGTGCGTTCAATCTTCATTTAAAACTAAACTTCCTCGAGGAAGACGTATTTACGTAGATGTATACGGGCTGCACTCAGAAGATGTTGTATAATAAGGGGTCATCCCAGTAACCATTAGGGTGCGACCAATCTTAATTTAGAACTCAACATCCTCGACGAAGATGTATTTTGTACACCTGGTGCAGATGGAAAATGTTGTACAATGAGGGGTCATCCCAGTAACCCTGGGCAAACGACTTCATGTACCAAAACTGTCCATCTAGCTCATTATCTTAATCTTGGCAGAGGGGGTGATTCACGCGAGAGGAAGGTTTCTTATTTCTACAAATGACTAGTCAAACATTTCGAAGTTAATAGCAATAACAAATCATTCAGAATCTTGAAAATGTTCTGAATATTATGATCCCAAGGAAGATCCGTGGTTCTAATAAGTTTATTTCGTCGCAATCAGAAATTTCTTAAAATGCTAGTTGTACATTGTACTCCAGGATTTTAGATCGAAAAAACTGGTGATTTCAGACCGGCGAAATTGGGACTTCAATTCAGCAAACAAGGACTTTAATACAGTAAAGGTGGGATTAATCAACAAACTACGAGCAAAACGTGAGAGGCCGGAAATCGGCAAACAATATCAATTCTGCAAAATGAGCATATATTAATCAAGCACTAGTAATATCGCAATCCTAATAACTAAAAGATCTTTAAGATTAACTATATTCGATTTACAGCACCTAGACTCTACTCAAAATTAACTTCTCCAACAATCGAAGTTGACAAAACTGAACTATATCAATTCTTTTACATAAGCAACTGAATTTTTTACTTCAGTTTCCAAAGGCATATTTTGAACGCAATAATAAGTCACACTCGTGTGCAAATCTTTGGCCAGCTTCTGGTCTGGTTGGCCAACGTTTGGAGCCTATTGAAAATGTAAACACTCATGGCCGCATATATAATCTCTAAGCTCAGCACCTACAAAAGTATATGCGCAGGGAGTAGCAATATCTAACGCTTCGCTGACTGACCGAGCGAAGACCTTGAGTGCAGACTGTCAAGGGACGCTCAGGGGGGAGAAAGAAGCATTCAAGCGTGAACAACCGTGAGGCCGGTCAAAGATGGGATGGTCAAAGATTGGAACATGAGTGTAATTAATCACAGGAAAATCTCCACGACGCTTTTATAAAATGTAACTTAATTCTCACAATATTCCGAAGTTACTTTAAAAGCCAGAATCATTCACAGAGTCATTTATAATCTTTATTCCGCATTACGTGTCTAGAGGTTTTGCTATGAAATTGAAGCAAGAGGCTTACCAGCTGATATTGAAGAACAAAAGATCGTAGTATTGGATTTAGTCCAAGAAAGGCAACTCCCAGGTGAAGTAGATATCTTGGGGATGATTTCTCAGGTAGTATCAGATCGGCAGCATCGAAATCGTAAAAACAAAAGTCTGCAGAGTCGGAGCAGGTCTTTCCATCAGGAAGTCACAACGCACAAAGAGAGCGAATCTGGGCGTAGCTTGGGCACATCGTCTCTTGTTAGAACGCCGTTCGCCTCCAAGAATGTCCTCGGTCTTGATTTAATTTCCAGACAAATCCCCTTAACATTTTTAGGATTTAACCTGAAGCCAAACACAGGCCAAGTTTTACGTCCGATTCTGAGCTGCAGGGGTCCCATCGTAACTGATCCAATCGATGAATGAACTTATGCAAAGTCTGAACCGAAAGTGGATTTCAAATTAGGTGGAGAAGTCTTGAAGATGTTCCTGGAGCCTTTCTTTAGCAATCTCGGAACCAAGAATTATTTCAGCGTATTTCGTATCGAAATTCGTCCCTCATAGATGTTGGCAGCCTTTTATGGGAAAAGGCGCGAGGATTAAACTAAGAATGATAATGACCTGTTGCAACTCGAGCAAGAAGATAAGCCGATTGACATTCTCCGATATTCTTCTGAGTTCTCGATGTCTTTATAGGAGTCCCGATGACCTTAGAGCTCCCAAAAAAAAACTAATTCAAGCGATTCAGTCAGTTATGCTCTAAATTTAGTTGTATTAATTCGAGAGCACCTTGCGTAAATGCGTATTTTTTTCATGATATTTACAGATTCCGTAAGCTCCATGAAGTTCAACACGTTTTTCCCATGAGAAAGAAGACGTTTTTGTAAATCCCATTCAAAATCGTCAATATGAGGCATCTCGAGTTGACTTAATATTTATTTTCATAATTAGCCATAGAATACGAATCAAAAAATACTTTTTGAATTTCACCCCCATGAATACATAGAATATTACTTTTTACTTATAATTGGATGTTTCAATAAATTTTTTAAACAATTCATCATTGTTAATAGCAATTTTCTTTTAAAATAGAGTTAGAAAGTCGCGGTCTTTCTCGAATAATTCATCCTTTCAGTTACAGCCAGACACTTAACAAATAAAGTTAACAACAATAATTGTTGAAACATTTCATGATCACTTTAATAATATTCTCTTCAAATTATACTAGAAAATTGCGGTTTTTTTCTGAAATTTTCCACTTCGTCCACTTTTTAATTAGAGTGAGGTATTAATTAATTCAAGTTCACAAACGTGATTGTTTGAAGAAACCCTCATTATTATTAATTTGAAAATTCTCTTTGGATAATGTCATGAAGTTGCGGTTGTTTCTGCTACTTTTAACTTTTTGTCCACGTTTCACTTAAAATGAAGTCATAATTAATTCACGTAAGCTAACGTAACTGCTCAAATAATTAATTGTCATTTTTAATAATATTCTCTTTGAATCATGCTAGAAAGTTGTGGTTTTATCTAAACTTTACAACTCTTGGTCCACCTTTCACTTAGAGTGAGGTAATAATTAATTTACTTTATCGCACGTAATTGTTTAAACTATTTATTATTATTTACAACTATCTTCTGCTATACTAATGCTATAAAATAAGATGAAATAAAATAGGGTTAGACTTCATTTCGCACGTCAAGGATTTCAGGTTAATTTAAAAATTAGCATCAATGTGAGTCTAGAGTTTTCTCACTCCCTCTAGGCACTTTCCCCCAATGCTATGTTTTTTATTGTTCCTCAATTAAATTATTGGAAAAGTATTCTTTCCGAAGGCATTTTTAGTGTTGCAGTTTATTGAAATGATCAAGAAACGAGCAGAAAAAATGAGACTACCTATCCACTTGCACAAACTTCTCGTATCAGTTATTTTTCAGGCGAGAAAATTCAATAAATAACTAAACATGACTTGAATAAGAGGTTACGATATTGCATTGTGCTCCTGAATTAAAATGCTTCGGCAAGAAATTTGAATAAGAAAAATAATTTTGCAAAAAGCATTCACGTTTGGAAAATATTTTTTCTCTGCAATATAAATCTGTAAACTAGAGGGAGTGTCAAGGGATGTGATTGAGATGTTCAATGGGAGTGACTGTTAAATGGATTTCACCGCAGGGAGCGCAGTTCCCAATCATCGGCTTGTTTTTCAATCCCTACCCTAATGCAAAGTAATTGTAGCCAATAAGTGTTGGTGTTGGTGTTACCGAGGTCTAGGTCAGGGTAGGATAGGGTAGGGTAGGGACCCCATAAAATAAGTCGCGTGCCGGTGGCCGTGAATAGAATAGAAGACATCCCCTCGACATGTCGACTTACCTCGTCCCTGACCCGTCGACCGAGTCGGCAACCCTCTGTGCGCCTGGCGGCCAATCCATAAATACCCAAATGGGTTTAAATTGTCGCTTTCGAAACCGTCTACAAACCTGCAGGCCGGTATATGAATGAAAGTTCACAGCATCCTTCGCTTTTGACAAATTGATACACCTCCATTGAAACAATCGTGCTTTGCACATTATATAGAAAACAGCTGGACTAAGTTTTTTTGGATGTTGAATTTTCAGGTATCACTTCAAGCTGTTACCGAGGAAACTTCATGGAATTTTCTTTTATTTAAAAACTCAATTCCTTTACAACCATAAAAATATTGCTTCCCGGTTTTGGGACAATATCCGATTTCTGTGCACATTTATCGATTTTGGTGTATGCGCGTAACATTGAAAGTTTATTTTCTTGAGTGAAGTTTAGAGTATATGTTACATTACTTCGAAAAAGCACTCAAAGTAGCATGAATAAAATCATCACCACGTATACGCTCGGGTCGACCTACCCCCCCCCCCCCCTCCTCTATGTAACAGCTTAATTTACTCGGTTCAGATAATACATTTAGCAAAAGTATTTTACATGTGGTTTAGTTCACTGACTTTCATCTGAAACGCCTTGCGGGCATATTTTTGTAAAATCTGAGATTATGGCGTAATTAATTTTGATCGACTTAGACTTTATTCAGCCTCTGAATACTATCTCTATTTCTATTATTTATATTACAGTTGTAAATTGTATTAAGCGGTGGCCAGAAGGAAGACTTTATTTAATGTATTGAAGTCCAACTCAAGACAAGGGAAACATTACGACTCAAAGTTCCCAAGGCCTTCGAGGGTCATCACTAATTCTCCTTACATTCTACAGATTGTTTATATTATTTGTCCATATGGTATTTACTTTCTATACAATAATAAATTTTTTATCCAGAATAATTATGCTTTTTGGATGGCGAATCTGAAAATGTTGTCCATTTTTCCGTATCTCCAACAGTTCACTAGATAAGTGCAGAAAATGACCACTTCAATCTTCTTATGAAAAAATTTGGTTATTTGTGATTGTTCAACCCCACAGGTTTCGAATTTTTAACTTGTAAATCATTTCTTGCAAACTGACAAGTTTTTTCGGTTGTCAAATTTTAATCCTTAGCAGATTTCAACTGTTTAGTCCCACCCTCTCAACCTGTTTCCTGGAAATGGCCAGCCCTGCGCGTGGGGTCCACAGTTTATAGATGTCAGAGTACAATGATAATAAAAATTATAAGCTAATACTTTTGTAATTTTGACCGTGGCAATGTTAAAACTTAATCCATAATCCCTAAGAGCCTGAACCATAAATGATTAATGTCGCTTTCTTTAAAAGAAATTCGGTACATTTCTTAACACCTAAAATAACACATCTTATCTTAAGACAAGTCCACATCGACTTGTATTCTACCCCTCTTTGAGAGTATGCGAAAAAGTTATTGGATTCTTATGAAACTTGGTGTGAGGGAGTTTTTGGGGTCGCTGATTACGAATCCGAAGTCAAAATTTAAAAAAAATGGCGCATCCAATATGACGGACGAGTAGGCTAAAAGAATTATTTAAAATTAAAAATTGTCGTTTCACAGTATATAGAAGAATGTTACAAACAAAAGTTGCAGGGTTTCGAGAAATATATTCAGGTGTGTATACAATAGTTCAGGAAACGTTTTTAAAGCCCTATGTGTACCCATTCAGACCGAATTAAATTTGTATTATATTAAAAGCCATTTTTTATTTTAAATTTTAATTATATGTTCCAAGATAGAAAGATTTTGTATCATTCAATTTTTTGCTAAATCCCTTTCTGAAGGTCCAGAATAGCATTCAAGTTTACCTGTATAATAATTAAAATTTTGAACGCCACTTCGGGCCTTTTAAAAGGGGTTTTAGAAAAAATTATTTCATAAAAAATATTTCTATTTTGAACCGCAGAATAAGAATCCGTAATAAAAAATTGGGGTTTACGATATGAAAAAAATGACTTCGACCTGACTGGGCCCAAATAGCCCCCCCCCCCCCTCCCATGTGATAATACTCCTGAGTAGCTGGCTTAAGACCCTACAACTTTTATCTATGATTTTCCGCATATTCCGTATTTAATGTCAACTATTCAGAAAAATGTGTTTCTTATCACCAACACAGGCCTCAAGAGCCGGAAGGTACCTAAGGGCAGCATGTTTTTGTTTCTTCTAGTAACTTTAATTGTTCAGCCTACAACCTACAATGGGTGTGATGGCAGAACACTGCAGAGCATTCAAATTTTTTCTGAATTTTTAAAAATTGTTTTTGCAATTTTACGTAATTTTCATCCAAATCGTTAATTTATTGACATCGAATAAATTATTGCATAAAATTTTATAATACGCGATGATATTGTTCTTACCTTTACTTGTCGAAACCATTTTTGATCAGATCCTCAGACTATCACTGTGACTAACCCGCCACCTCGAGTCCCCGAAATCGAAACTTTCTTTTTGAATGTTGGTCAGCTTTTTGGGATTTGGCACCCCTGTGAGTCGTCAAGGCGAATTCAAGTCAAAGGAAGTGCAAATTAAGTCGAAATTTTGTATTGTAATATGTAGTAAAAATTGCTTTTTTCACGTGCATTTGAAAGGCTTGAAACCAACCAAAAAGCTTAATTAGCCGATACTACGCGACACTTTCACATTTGTTCAAAATGTTTGATTTTTGAGTTTTTCTTATAATTTGTCACAATATGTGTTTATTTTTAGGCCAATATTTTATTCGAATCCATTATTATTAATACAATTGATCTTTTCCCAATATAATAATATTTACCTTGTAAAGTTCAATAGCAGTGATGTGCATGAGTCGAACTGAATCGACTATAGTACGATTCGACTCAGCGCGTGAGTCGTAAGTCGAACCTTCGACACCGACTCAGCTGTGATCGAATCGAAAAAATCCGATTCGACTCGGCGCGTGAGTCATGAGTTGGATTCTTAATACCGACTCAGCGTGTGAGTCGTGAGTCGAATTTTCGACACCGACTCAAGTTTAGATTATGTCAAATTCTTCGAAACAGACTCCAGTTAAAACTGAGTAGAGTATTATTCATTTTAAACTTTTATATTAAAGCACTTTGCTGGGCGTGAAGCAATTAAATTGATTAAATTGGTCTTTTAAAAGTTACTAAACTAACTTAGCGCTTCTGTGTATCATAATTAAATTTAGTAATTAATGTTGAATAAAAACTAGTTATTAAAAATATTATTAAATCTTTGAGCGATTTGCACACATTCTTTGAGAATGAGAAATTAATAAAAAGTAAAAACTGATGAAATATAATTTCCGTAAATGAAAATTATTTTTAAAATGTTATTTATTATTATTATTATTATTATTATTAATGTATCTCATTGAGAAGTTTAAGAAAGAAATAAAGCTATAAATTATAAGGGGCTGTTCAAGTATTACGTACGCAGACAAAAGAACAAATATGAAAGAGATAATAATATGATCAATGCAAATCTGAGAAAGATGTCAATATGACATTTATTCTTTTGTTTGCGTACGTAATACATGAACAGCCCCTAAGAATTAATTTTTATTTGCCAAATAAGTGTTACAAAAATGAGAAGTCTACATTTTGAATCTTCCTTACACATGTTTTCTTTGTATTATGTCCAGCGAAGCGCGTCCATAGAATTGTTTTAAAAAAAAATTATGCATTTTTTTTCTATTTTCAACCTAAGAATTAAGACCTGGAAATAGATAACTATTTTGACCATAGAGAACTCAATTTTGATCAAGTCTCAATTTTTAAATACCATATATTGAAAGACCGTATATTTTTAAATACAGTCACTGATTGTTAGAAGACCAGAAACGATTCAATAACTCAAGGTCGTTCTAATAGTTAAAATATAATTAATTTATTTTTCATACTTCCTAGAAATAAAGTATTTAAACCACATTTTTTTATTCACCTATCTCAAGAGCAGATAATTTTTTATTGAAAAATTCTACTGTTGTGAATCCTGCAACAACCCTATTCAATAAATTAGAGTTTTACTTAATCTTATTAAACAATGACTCATTATATCGTTATATACTCGGTGAATTCTGCTAAAAATAATTTGTTTAGAATTTATTAAATAAACAATCTGTTTTTATAAAATGCAACAAGTAGAATTGTACAGAATGTTTCAAAGAATGAAATTCGCAATTGTTTATTGAGATTAGGTGAAAATTAAGATATGTTATGAAGAGGTTTAAAATAACATTAAATGTCAAATAACGATTGTTAGAAAAATAATTCTGGCTAAAAACTAATTTCTTCTAAAAAATATATTGCTGCCTCTACAAACGCCTTGAAATTATTTCGGTTATGTTTTTTCTGCTTTTATAAACCGTTTTTCAGTTTGAAGTTATGTCAATGTGTCGACCCCAAAGACGGATTCATTTATTATTTGCCTTATGCGCCAATCTAATAAAATTTGACTCAATCTTCGGTCTATGTCGAAAATTCGACTCAGGATCCACGCGCTGAGTCGAATCGGATTTATTTGATTCAATCACAGCTTGAGTCGGTGTCGAAAATTCGACTCACGAGTCATGCGTTGAGTCGAATCAGATTTTTCGTATACGATCACAGTTTGAATCAGTATCGAAAATTCGAGTAATGACTCACGCCGAGATGTCCGTTCTGGGTCGAAGGGAATTATTTTGCACATTACTATTCAATATCGTTCCTCTCCGTATGGAGAGGGCTTTGGGGTCATGCAGTCGCGACAGGATTACCCAAGTGTCAGGGACTCTTTTGGTCTCAACCGTAACGATAATAATGATAAAAAAATTCGAAATCGTTTTCGGCTTAGAAGTTTTGCATATATTGTTAATAACATATATAGTATCAGTTGAAAAAATATGAATGGCAGTCTAATGTTTCATCTGGACCAGACCAGGTGCTAATCAACTTTTCACGGGACGTACATTTTTTCATACGTTTAGAATTATTGACAATGGACATCGTTACCCGGGAGTCAAGAAAAATCTTCTGGCTCTGGTCAGGATCCAGTCTAGACTTTCAGATACGAACTGATGTTTGCGGTCTATTCTGAGATAGGTCAGAACCAAAAGTTTTTCTGTAGACGATGGTTTACTTCAAATAGGCTACCTGACATGGTCGCTAGAATTCAAAATTTTTATTTGATTTAAAAATAGTATACTGTGTACCGAGAAGGCAAACTGGTTTTTTTTACGGCGAACATGAGTTTGCAAATTTTAGGTTAAACGCTCCGATAAGTACGGCGTACAACAATACTGACGTCTCAAATTCAAAAGTCGTGTCTGTATTTTGTATGAGTTAAACGTCACTTCGACAAACTTTGGAAAAAAATCAGGAAAACCTTCCTTGTCGTTTGTGTATATGAAAGTGTATTTTATACTGAATGTGCACGGAGCAAAAGCTAATGCGCATGCGTATAGTCTAGCGCAGTACAGTTTCGGGTACTTTTAGGTCCTAGGAGTTCAAAGTGTTCTTTTTTTTGTATAGTACTCTACCCGACGTCACTCACTGAGGCTGGTTACCTCAACGGCGTGAAGTACGCGAAAGTTGTCGAAAGTTACCATAAATTGCCGAAAATTTCCAGTCATGGTAACCATACCCAACATTGTGGATACATTTTACTACATGAAGGTAATTTTTGTCGCAAGAAGGAGGTACTCTAAAATCGACTTAAATATTACAGTTTATTTTTTCTGTATTGCGTGTAGACAATTTGAGCTCATATTGTTTACAGAACGCATAGTAATACGTATAAACATCCTGCTAGAATCGAAATTTATTATGAATATATTAATCGAATTTGTGTCGGATGAGATAATATAGACATCGGCAGCAGGTTGGGTCAGTGTGTGCATTATGAAATTTGCAACTCTTTGTCCGAAGTTCGTAATTAGTCCTGGCTGTAAATAGTGAAGGGAGAAGGGTGAATAGACAAAACGAGCAGGGGAGTAATTTAACGGGTCTAATGGCCATTGATTTGCGCAGCATCTAACTTATCAAAAGTTCTGGGTATCAAGGGGCAGCGGGTAAACGTGGTTTGTTCTTGGACTGCAGTTACCGGATTCGATTTAACTTCTCCTGTGGCCCGGCCAGCACGATAGACCCGCAGAGAGTACGCGTAAAGGAGACCTGCAAAAGGAGAGAAAGAGATGCTTGCAAGAGCCAAGTTGGAGGATACCACCAACAGCAATTTGCCAATATCGAAAGTGTTTGTCGATAATCCATTGGTCCGACGCCGATGCTACATCTTCGGAAATACACTATTCTATCGAAACTCAAGCGTTTGCTTAGAAACGTTTACCTTTGTCCAATCTCCCTCGTAACATTACACAACAGTACTCGTGAAATCTCATTTTACGCCAACTGTTGCCACTCTTGTCACTATTGGGTCAGTTGTGAGGTCGACTCTTCAATTTCTAAAGGCACAGTAGTGTGAATTTAAATTATATGAGTCAATTGTTATTTAAGAGTGACAAAATATTTTTTAAATAAAATATTCATATTGCTAATTACTTAAATACTTCAATAATTGCAAATTCAGGCATTAAATTGATTTACAAATTATAATATACATTTAATGTGATGACGGTATTATCCATACGAATTTTTACAGTAGTCTGCAAAGTTTGGACAGTTTCAAATGTTTTAATACAGGAAAAAACCCACAATGACGGTTAAAAGTCTAAAGTAATGGCGTTTTACTACGAGTGACTTTCACAATATGTTTTAAAAAGTCGAGGAGTAATAAGGTCATATCAAGTAAGGACAGTTTCAAATGTTTTAATACAGGAAAAAACTCACTAAAAAGGGACACAAGCTTACGTGATATATGGTGTGGACTGCGGTGAATATGGGAGTATTTTTATTGAACAAATAGGGAGATCAACATACACTCGTATGAAAGAACATGAAAACTATTGTAACTATTTGATAGGACATCATCTGTTGTAAGACTCTCATGAGGAGAATCATAATTCAAGGTTTATATATGGGTTATTCTTTCTCAACTGGACACCCCATGTTGCCCAAAATTGGTTCAACTTTAAACAATCGAGCTTGAACTTAAAATTCAGCGAATTTCGTCCAGTTTTCAAAATCGATGGGCACCTTTGAGAATCCAAAATGACGGGCTAAATGTGGCTCTATGAAATTTTGCAATGTTCTAAATGGCGAATTCAATATGGCAGCTGTATGTCAACAATCCAGTTTTAAGTAGCTCAGATTACTCTAATCGGCTTGAAAATGATTGCACGGAGGTTCTCGAGGTCGCTGATTGCGAATCTGTAATTACAATACCAAAATGCAAAATGGCGAATCCAGCATAGCAGATTTACGCCAAACAATCCAGCTTTCAGTTACTCAAATTACTCAAATCGGCTGAAAAATGATTACTCGGGAGTTTTCGAGGTCGTTGATTACGAATCTGTATCAAGAGTACCAAAATAAAAAATGGCGGACTCAATATACCAGCCACAATCACAAAGTCAACAAATTATTTGGATTCTCAATGCGCCAGCTCCGAACTTCATAGCCTTAATTCCCATAAGCTTATGAAACCATAATTTCCTGTCCTAAACAGGTCTGATTGAAACGCAAATCTCCAAAGGAAACTAACGTATTGAAAAAAACTATTCACACAAACATTTGAGAAACACCGGGAGTGAAACTGAACAAATATAATTTATATTTTCGTGCTCCAAACCGAGACAGGATTGAGGATGGAAGGTCATATGTAATTTCTCTTGCGAGAGTGAAGAAGTGAAGCTCTGCCACTGAGATCCAATGCTGCCAGATAGAAAAACAATGAATCTTCACCTCTCTCAGAATTTTCCTCAAAAAATCTTCAGATAAATTCAAAAAATGTCTTCAGATTCTTTCAGAATTTCTTCAGATTTCAGAAGTCAATTTTTAAAATAATTAATAATACTATTATAAACTATTCAAGTCTCTTCAAGTTGTAATAGCTATTTAAGCTTAAAAAACACATTATTCATAGAAATTTTTATGAATGTAACCACGAGACACGCGCTCGAAGCTCTCAAAACATGTACTTCGCGTGTAGTTTGGTTATACAAATACGCGGTTGGTCAAAATACCTAGAAATATCAAATACATACAAATATTTGCGGGAATTTCCAAATATAGTGTATATATTGTCAAATAGCAACGTATAACAGTTTTATTTTTTTAATTTTGCAGTAAAAAATATTTCGCTATGAAAATTATTTTAATTATGTTTTTCAAGAAAAGTAACAAAGTAATGAAGTACTTGAATACATTCCTTAATTTATACATTCTCATCTCGTGTGAGGAGAACCTCAAACAATTTTTTTAATCAACTTACCCTCACAAGAAATGGGATATCCTGTTGAAAACTGGGGAAACTGAAAAAAAAGCACTGAAGAATGTTTGTCTAATCCTAAATTGTTATAATTAAAAAAAAACTTTTTTATATTTATAGAATTTTAAGATCAGAAAAACATTCCTATGTGGTTTTTATTCAGTTCCCGAAATTTTCAACTGGATATCGCATTTCATGTAAACGTAAGCTGGTTGAAAAAAAATGTAAAACAAATTTCAACTTATAAAAAGGCAAAGAGATCTGAAGAGATTAATTAACTCAAGGCCATACAAGAGTAATCTCAAAATTTCTTTTCAAATTTTTTCTTTAAACCAACTAACGTGCACACGGAACACAATACCCAGTTGAAACTCAGAGAAACTGAATAAAAATTGGTAGAAGAAAACTTTTTTTATAATTATAAAAATTTAGGACCAAAGAAACGTTCCTTAGTGCTTTTCATCTAATTTCCCGAATTTCCAACTGGATATCGCTTTTCGCGTGAACGTAAGCTGGTATAAAAAAAAAACGTGAAGAAAAATTTTGAGGTTATGCTCACGTGGCCTTAATCAACTGATCACTATTTATAAAGAACACATTTCGTTTTGCAGTTTTCATGTCAAATTATCAACGATCACATATCTGAATAAGCATTGTTTATATGGAGTTTCGGTGAAGTATTGTTCGCAATGCATAAGTGGTGAGCAAATTGTGCCCACTTTCTGCTTTTCAAGTAAAAAAAATTATTTTTGTGAGTGTCAATTGGTATTTGGACTATTTATAATTTTCAAATATGCTTATCTCGCGTAACCTGGCCAGCCTCGTGTCTGGTCGACAGGTTGTGAAGGATATTAAAATCTAGTTTCAACAGGATTTAACGTGACGAATGAGTAAATGCTCAGGACCACATATATAGTCTCTGAACCCGGCACACGTACAGAAGTATTTGCCCACAGAGTCGCAATATAAATAACTTCTGATACGGCGCTGACTGTCCGAGCGAAGACCTTGAGTATAGGCGCCAAGGGACGCTCACGGGGGAGATAAAAGCATTTAAGAGTAAACAACCATGAGGCCGGCCACAGGTTGATGGGACCTGTAAAGCGAGATGAGTGTATCTCTGAAAACAGTATAATGTCAAAAACTTGAGGTTGAAGTGTCCAGGGTTTGAGACGAGCGGATCATGGTAGCCATGGTTCTAACGTCACCTCTACATCAAATTTTGGACATTATATTTTGCTCTGTCGGATTGCGAAATCACAAACTGAGAAAATACTAATCAGCAGTTGAAAAAATGTCATACGAAACTAAAGCAAAAAAATAGCACAATTTTTTCACCGCTTATGAATTGAAAACGATAATTCACCAATAACAACTTCAAATTTCATAATTCACAGTTTGTTGCGATTTGTTCCTTGATAGATTAATCTTTATAGGTATAAATTAAAACTAAATGATCAATTGAAGCAAATCTTCAGATTTTGAACAAATTTCTTCAAATTCTTCAGAAATCGCAGACATATAAAAATTTCTTCGGATCTGAAGAAAAATCCCCAGACCTGGCAGCACTGCTGCGATCCTCAGTTGTTTCTTGAGAGAGACCAAGTAAAACTCTGCCCAAGAACGTACTATATATAATAAGGACAGGAAACTCGAGTGGAGGGGGTAGCACGAGGAACGGCGGGCTGGGTTGAAGCACATCCTTGCGTAGTTTCGTACTGCGCATCAGGCTGTCTCTTTTTCTCCGCGAGCGAGAAAGAGTCAAGCACATCGCGTTTTTAATCTGTTTTTCATGCGAGAAATGAGAAATAATTGAAAAAAATGGCGCCAGTGTGTTGTGTCGTGCAATGCAGCACCAAATCGTGCGGCCAAAAGAAATGTACAAGTTTATTTAAAATCAATTCCGTAAGTTGTCCTACGACTTTATTCAAGGCCATGTGAGCGTAACGTCAAAATTTTCTTTCACATTTTTTTTAAACCAACTTACGTTCACGCTAAACGCAATATCGAGTTGAAAATTTTGGAAATCATATAAAAAGCACTGAGGAACGTTTGTCCAGTCCTAAGTTTTTATAAACATAAAAAGTTTTTTTTCTAAAAATTTTGTTTAGCTTTTTTTATACTATAATTATAAAAATTTAGTACCAGAAAAACATTCCTTGGTGCTTTTTATTTAGTTTCCGAAATTTTAAACTCGATATTGCGTTTCGTGTGAACATAAGTTTATTTTAAAAAAATGTGAAACAAAA
>JAUMHM010000004.1:10330793-10387988 GCA_032362435.1 Melikaiella ostensackeni
ATTTTCCAAGACCACTTTTGGTACTCTAAAAAAACGCATATCTACGCGTATCTAAATCGTACTATTGTTTAATATCGTAGTATAGTTGACGAAAAATGAAAAAATCAAGTTATATTATGTCAAACCAATGAATTTCGATAGTAACAAAATTTTCTCATTGACATAACGTGTGATGCCCCAGTAGGAAAAATCCATATGAAATTACATATGGAATTCTATATTGAAAAAAAAAGCTTTCCCAAGCTAAAAAACATGTGATTCGTTTGACATTTAAAACTTTTTTGCACATTTTTGCAACTCCGAAAAAATTGTTTGAAAATCGATATCAATATCCATATGGAATTTTCATACAGTAATTCATACAGATTTTGAAAAAAATTTCATAAAGTTCAAAAAGCGTGGAAATGGTTTCACATTGAAACAAATTTTACATTTTTGAACTAAGAAAAAAAATTTCTCAAATTCATATGGATTTTTCAATGGATTTCGATGCGGAATTCCATATGCTATTCCATATGGATTTTTTCCAGCTGGGGTGATATCGATATGATCTGAACGTGACACCCAAGTTATATTTCCTTCCAAATTTCTCAATTTTCATTAATTCTTAATGTTTAAAACTGAACATTGAAACTTTGAACAGTTCAAGTAATGTATAAGAGACATTTTTCGATTCTATTGAATTTTAAAATAATTTTTTTTAAATATAGTTGAATCATTATTTAGATAATTATAATTATGCTTATCTTTTTTACTATATATACGTAGCATAGTAAACTACTACGGCAAATAGAAATTGCTGAGATTTGATTTAAACATTTTATCAACTGCATTTAATATGCCAGGTTAGAAAAATATAGTTATACACACTCCAATTTTTTTAAGGGATTTTGAAGAGAAACTTTCTCGCGTTTGAAAATAATGTCAAGCTCCCTACTACCACTAGGGTTTTTTGCCACTTTTTTTTGCAGAATTCAAAGTGGAAGTGCTTGAAAACTCGAGAAAAACCAAAAATATTATTTTATAACATTAAATTTTTTTTATATTAATACCCATCTGGAAACCCAAGTGGGATCCGACCCGTGATATTTTACATCAACATTTGTACAATATTCATTAGAAATGTAGCTCAATACTTGAAAGAAGTCAGAGGCAACATATAAGAACTTGGAATAACTGATAAATAGCGAAAAAAATGTTTATTTACATAACATCTTAATTTTTTGGCATGATGATTTTGGTTTTTCTCGAGTTTTCACGCACTTTTACGTCGAATCCTGCAAAAATAAAGTGACAAAAAACCCAGGTGGATACCCACTTGGGAACCCATTTAGCGATCCACATAGATTTTTTTCATAGGGTCAAAAAATTCTTACTTGAGATTCTTTGAACAAATTCTTTGACTTGATTTCTTAAGAAAATTTCTTTCGGAAATTCCATAATTACATCGGTAAAAAATTTCAAAGTCTAAAAATGGCAATAAACTCTGTCTTAGCACAAAAAACGTTTTTCTAGCTTTTTGGACTATATTTTTTCGCAGATTTTCTTAAGGGATTTTTCAAAGGGATTTCCACAAAGAATTCCTCATGGAATTTCGTTAAGGATTTTTTTTTGCTGGAAAGTCAGGGTAAATCGTTCTGACTTGTAATGTCACGACGTACGTCAGACCTCTGTATCTTAATTAATTCTAAATTAATCGAAAAAATTAAACATACGTGAACACGACTACTTATTTCAAACTACTTATCTTTAATAATTTATCAGTGGAACAAAAAAAAATTCCAAAAAATTTCAATAGAAAGACTATATCATTGGATTTTTAAGGTCGAGAAAATATACAACCAATTTGAAATTGCAGCATAACTATAAATTATTGATATGTTAAAGCGTTGTTTCACTCTAACAACAAATTTCTATTACTTTTGATCGAATATTTATTTTGCTGATATCTAAAATGCTCAAAAGAAAACTGTAAAATTTGTTTATTAATTTCGATAAATATTTATTTATATATGATTGTTGTATGAGGTTAAACTTATTGCAAAGTATTTATTTGATAAATGCTCGATATTAATAAAGGAAATATTATAACATAACGGAATCGAAACTAAATTTTGGAATAAAAACAAATGTATTTGACACAAGGAAAGAGGTTAGGATTTTTTAACAACGCAACAATGACATATTAACTATCCTACCTTTAAATCAACGTTTCCACGAAAAGTTTGAGGCATCGGTGTAAGAAGCACCTCAATCACGAAAATTTTTCACTCGTTCTACACTTGTTTAATTAACACTGAAATGTTTAACAATTCGCGCTTAGAGAACGACAAAAGCATACAGAAAAAACAACTGCCGGCTAACAGTAATGCCAACTGTCGTAGCAGCGAACACCGCGGTTCTAGACAGTAATGATTACTGTCCGCACAGTGATGTTTACGGTTTTCCAATCGCTGTCACAGACAGTAGTAGTTACTGTGCAGACCCGAATCTTTACTGCCTGCATAGCAACTTCAGCTGTTTGCTTTACTTTTTCAACGTTGTAAGTAACCATTACTGTGCGGACAGGAACCATTGCTGTATTTTTTTTTCCGTGTAGCCAGCGAGGGTATAATTTCATTTAATGAATGTATGTAAAACCTATGGCAACCTTGTTTTTTGATAAGTACTAGGTTAACATTTTAACTAGTTATAAAAATTGAAAATTGTATGTAAAACCTCATGGCAACCTTATTTTTTTATAAGTACCAGGTCAACATTTAAATAAGTTGTAGAATTGAAAAACCTGAAAAAATTATTACAAGATTTTTATACACAGAAAACGGGAAATAAAGGAAAAAGATCATAGTGCCAAGATCAAATTTTGTGGGTTGATTTACAACCAATCTATTTAGAATATTCCATTTTTCCAAAAGAAAAAGGTGATAATCCAAACCAATAACACATATCTAAAAAATTACCAACTTTCTCAAAATTAAAAAAAAATCTATTTAAATAAAATAGATATCTTTTGGTAAATTGAAAGTTTTGTGTCATAGCCTGGAAACTGCGGGAATTTTTTTTTTTTATTTTTTATCATTTTTTTATTTTACTATTTTATTTTATTAATTTTTAAAAATTAATTTCTGTTTCTTTCTTCAAGATTCTTATGTATGCTCATATAGTAAGGAGAGGGGGTGTCGAAATGACATAAAAAATACTTACGTGATACTGGAACAACCTCTAGTGACAAAATTCTAAAAAGATTTGAAGAAAATTCAAATTCCTAGAATGAAAAACGATAAAATTTGGACAAGCACATTCGCAAATACCTCCATTCAATATCACAAAAAAATAGTTTAATATTTTTGTTTTGAATGAAAGTATTTGCGTGTGAGCTTGCCCAGATGACGTTTTTTATTCGTAGGTTTGAAATCTTTGTAATTTCTAAGAATTTTTTCATCAATGACTTTTATTGTAGATACCTACATTCCGTGAGATTTCTAAACATGAAAATGTGCGCCATTTTTCGGAGTGAATTTCTTAAAATTATTTTGTTTAGGATATTTAATAGTTTTAATGGAGAAGGTTGGAACTTCGTATTGGCTCCTATTTTCATTTTTTCCTTCTCTAAGCTAGAAATTGATAGTTTAAGTAGAAAATATTATTAAAAATCCTACAGCTTTCGGAATATGACTTCAAAGCATTTGGAGAATAAAGTATGGAACTTTCAGAATTAGGCACTTGCATTAAAATAAAACGAAGATGAACATAAATTTCACTAAAAATTTTAACCCCACTACAAAATTGGTATTTTCGTTCTACTTTGGCGTAGAATTCAAGCAAAAAAAAGCACTTTTACTTTTTGCGTGAATTTTTTTTATGAATCTCTAGTACAATTATTCTACTATGGATTAAAAAACATAATTATTTGTCACAACTTATAAATACTAATATAGTACTCTATAACATTTTTGTGTTGTTATATATTCTCATTCAATAGTTTGTCTGCATGAAATGATAATAACATATGTTTCGAAGTTATATCAAAACCTACAGAGGATGTTCTCACAGAGGAAGACATATGCCACGTTTTACATCTCTTTCAATCTTCTGTTTTCCTCACCCTCATCGTACCGCTTGGTTTAGGCTCAGCGCCGGCGCCTTGCTGCTAAGCATGAAATAATAAACAATCTTAAATTGTTTGTGTAAATTCACAAGTATGTTCTTCAACGTCTCGCAGTTATGACAAAAGTGCTTCTTTTCCAATAATTCTGTTTACTTTAAGGGGGGGGGGGGAGGTTAATTAGGTGAAAAAGCATATTTTCAAGAATTCTTTGTAACGCTACAGACAGTGCTAGTTTATTTGATTAATTTCAATATTATAAAACAATATTTAAAAAATGATTTATAAATTTTTGAAGGACAAATATCAAGTAATAAGCCATTGGCAGCAAATCTTTGGAAGCGCCTCGAAAAAAAGTTGTTCTGCGGTGACGGCTGTAATTCATCACTGGATTATCTGAAATAAAAAAATCCAAACGTTTTTATTAGTTTATAAGTTTCCCAAGGTAATGCTTTCGAGTTTCTTTTTTTTTACTAAATTTTAATTTTTGGTAACACTTAGAATTTAAAAAAATTGATTTTTGCTAAAAAAAATCGGTAAATTTGTTATTGTAAAATTAATAATTATTATAAGAAGAGAAAAAAATCGACAGCGTAATCTCATAATTTATGTGTAGAAAGAGTGTACAAAGTTTCAAAAGGATCGGTGCAGTGGATTTTGAGTTACAGCCGTCACGGACTTTGAAAATGCAAAGTGTGAGAAAAATGCTTTAAACCTTTGTACACTCGAAAATTCAAAATTAAACATTTAGACGACTATTTTTTTTATACTCACACAGAATCATCGATGCTAGGCCTGCAGAGTGAACAGCTTTCATTTGCAATGTCTAGAGCATCTTTTTGCTTTTGTCTACGTAATCTACGTAACCACGCAGCGTAGCTGTCATTCAGGTATACGAAACCGAGGGGGAGCAACGGACTCTTAAAACTCCATATCTCTGTTAGTTTTGCTCCGA
Organism: Melikaiella ostensackeni; assembly: GCA_032362435.1. Lineage (NCBI taxonomy): Eukaryota > Metazoa > Arthropoda > Insecta > Hymenoptera > Cynipidae > Melikaiella > Melikaiella ostensackeni. Next base: position 10,335,854 of record JAUMHM010000004.1, read on the forward strand.
TGGGTCTTAGATTTTGACACAACATTCTTGAGATGTTGTACATTCATATGAAAACATTTTTAAAAAATTTCAAAAAAAGTTTAAAAACCTCCCCCCCCCTCTTAAAAAGGAACTATTCAGTTCGCGTTCTGAATGAAAATAATTTAATTTCACACCTTGACAGAATTACAGAAAAGAAATAATCATATATTTACATTTTAAAAAACCGTTGATATTTTAAATAATGATTATATCTCGGTAGTTTGCCTTTAACAGAAAGTGCAGTTTCCCTAAAAATCTAATCTAATTTTTTGAAAAAATTTTTTTTGGGAAATTTAACTTTTTGCTAAACGCATACCTAACTTATTTGTCGAGCAGTGGTAAGCAAGTGAAATTAAAAGCTATACCAGTGGTAGACTATTAGATTTAAAAAAATGGAACACCTTCCAACCAAAGATTGTTAAAAAAAAAAAAAATTTTAATTGAATATAAAATACGTTTGTTATACATTATATCGTAATGATGGCATATAAGGGAACGTTAAAATATTATGTAACTTTAAAAACGAGCGAGGGCTTCGAATTTCTGTGTTTAAATGACATAACTGAGCAGTCATTTAAGAAAACCGTATTTTAAGAATTTTATCTAGAAAACATATATTTTTACTTGTAATTCAATTATTTTTAATGGTATTGCGAATCGTCAAAGCAGTTATTTCAAATACTTCAGAATCAGTTTGAACATTAATCCACTACAATTGATTCAGGGTGGATATAGAATTGATCTCAGGGGATTGGTGATAGAGAAGTAAGAGATGAGAGAGTGAAAGGAGTGAGTGAGAATGAGAGAAAGGCGACACGGATGATGATGAGAGAGATGGGTGAGAGTTGAGGGATGGAGAGATTAGAAGTCATACAAAGTAGTTTCAAAAAGTAAAAAATAATTTCGCAATAATTTTCACAATAATTTCACAATAATTTCACCTATGTTCGTGTTAGGTAATGGCTTTGTTCGGCCGTTGCTATTTTGCTCCGCGTATACCGTCCCAGTTGGAAATTTTTGTACTCCGCCGGAGTCCACCACCGGCGCATTAGAATAATTACTTAGGAAATGAAAAAAATAGGTTCAAAAATTTGTTGAGCAGGTTAAGTGTGGCGATAAACTATAAATAAAACTACCGTAATACAATTTTTTTTCAAGAACAAAATTCTAAGTTCAATCTTCATGACAAAATGTAAATGTTCAGAAAAAATTACATATAATGTACTTCTAAAAAATTATAAATGGATTTTTATTAACTTTCAACTCTGTAGATTAGGTTAATGGTTAAGACTACCGACTGCTAAGTGATAGATTCAAGTATACATGTAGGTTAGAAATCCCGTAGCATCAGAAATTTTATTTGTAATGTAATGTTTAAAAATGTAGTATTCGTATTAATTCTCAGCGGAGCCATTAATATTTATCGACAAAATACTTGTATTAAATTAATATATTTTTTTAAATAATTGGCCAACTGCTGGCCCAATACAGACACCCAGTACTGGGACTCCGTCAATCTGTAATGGGCCAGTACTGGCCCAGTCGTGAATTTCGACCTGGGTTACATCTGAATTCTCAAAACTCTTACGCCTTGATTCAATTTAGTTAGAAGTTAGATTCAAGTTAGATTTGATTTACATCTAGAGGGTTAGGGTATAAAGCAGCTGTAAGCTGTATGCTGATGTTGTTGTATACTTTTTTCTTGGTTGACAACTAAATAAAGATTTCTTATTATTTTTTTACGATGCATATATTTGCGTCCTCGGTACTTCTGTCCTTCTTTTACTTTTTGGCTCCATATGGCATCACTGGAACTCAAAGGGGTTAAAAAAATGTTTTTCAGAAAATTATATAAGATAGTGTTATTTTAAATTGCCCCGAGGGACATTAAATTCTAGGGCGATTGAGCTCAAGTTGGGTTATTCCAGAAGTTACATGATATAAAGCATCAAAAAGCTGCAACTGATACATATGAAATCTGATAGGGGCATATAAGGTCATAAATAATTTATAATTTGGAACTAAAAATTATTTATAGAATTATTATAAATAACGAGTCCGGAATGAAAATTGTGTCCACATTTTAAACTAAAATGCCTCAGGGAGTCATTTAAATTCTTAACCAGCACTATTGATGTTTAGGTTATCTTCCTACGTGTGCGTAATAAATAACCTCAAGGGTCCCATTAACACTTTAAAAATAAATCGGGTCGAAAATGATAAAAACTACTGCTCACAATGTAAAGAAGTCATAGTGAATTAAGAAGTTTACTAGACGTAACTTAAGAATTCTTGTAAGATACTGTAGGATTTTATTACTTTTATCATAGAAAATACAAGGCTTGCTGTTATCATATTTTCGGAGCGCCTAAGTATTTCGATAAAAAGGGGGTTAAATTATTTATCGATCCCTTAAGAGATTCTGGATAATTATTTTATTTATTTATTTGAGCAATTATCCTGTACTTTTATTTTGGAAACATGTTTAGTTTAGCCTTTTAGAGATTCTTCAGTATAGTGCAATCCCCTCTCACGACAAATGTGATTTTTGTAAACAAATTGCAAGAGCAAATTCGCAGTTTTAGCAACTTTTAAAAGTTTAAAGTACGTTTTTCGGAACGTGTTTCATTTGCCTTGTTATAATGACACGGCAGTATTGAAATTTCAGGCCAAATGTGATTGTTGTCAACAAATTGCATGAACAAAATTGCAATTTAAGGATTTTTTCTTAAATTTTGATATATTTGTTTTTGGAAACGGGCTTTATTTCTTATGAAAATACTTTTCACCTGAAACGACAATTTTTTACTGTACAATAATCAAGTTTAGCATAAAATTACATTAAACTGAATTATCATCGTCAAATCAAATAAAGCTCATTGCTAAGAACAGTACCTGAAAATTTTTAAATTGTTGAAACTGAGAATTCTTATATGCAATTTGCTTACAACAATCATATTTATCATGAAATGACAATGTAGCATACTGAATTACTGGTGTATCTCTAAAAAGTAAAATAAAATACGTTCTAACAAACAATTACCTGAAACTTAAAAAATCTCTCAAACCGCGAATATGTTTATGAACGGAGGAGGACCAATAAAACTGTTTTTTTTGCCTCAGAAGGAATTTCTCCATATTGTATCTATATATTGTTCTTCTCGATGAAATACACAACCCTATGAAAGTTTCGAAATCACCTCCCTTTTTGGAGCAGCGTGTGCCAGAAAATCCTCACTTTATTTAGGATTTTGGACCGAGCAAGAATAAATAAAAAATTGTTGATAATGTTATGAAAAATTAATTACAAGAGTCATTTTTCTGGATTCACAATTTTCAGCTCATTCGAAATCCATACTTTTTGTATAAAATATGAGAAAATTCAAAGTTAGAAAACTAAAATTTAACTAAAGTTAGTTATTAAAGTTAGTTAGCGCGCTCTTAATTTTATTTATTAATTCAATTTGAAAATAATTCTCTGACAATCGAAGACATTATTTCAGTAAAATGAGGTATCTATATTCATGAGCAGCTACTTAAATAATTTATAGGTTATAATTGGAAACCGAAGCTATGTAGTAACCATTTTCATATATTCGACAATTTGACATTAAAATGGTTGTCGCACTGTATCACCCGCTTCTGAATAGTATAAAAATAAAATATAGATTTTAACTAACTTTACCTATTTGTGACACATGTGCATCCTTGGGAAAAGTCAGAAGATCAATTTGATGATAGGTTTTATTACATTCGAAGGAAAATACTATGAGTTTCACTAGTTTTGTCGCAGCTGTCATAATACACAAGAAACACTCAAAAGAAACTTCTTGTTATAAAATTTAAACAGTTACCTTGATAACCCGAATTTTCTCACTATTCGACATTGCATTCATAAATGCACACACACACACACACACGCGCGCGCGCGCGCGCACACACGCACACACAATATGTAGAAATTCCGTCTAGGGCCAAAAACCAGCCTTATTGGCCCTCCTCCTTTATTTATAACAACGAGAAATATGTATTTTCGTTTGTCTTTGTAATGTTTGAAAATTAATTTTCCTTGGCATGCAGACAAAAAAATTAACAAATATCTAGAATCACTTTAAAATGTCAGACTGCTCTTTTCGACAATAAAAATGGTTAAGAACAAGTTATTTTTTTATTATCGAAACTATCAATTTGTACTTGGAATATATTCAACTATCGTCTATACGGAAATAGTAATAGTGCGACAAATTTCTGTTGTTTTTTTTTAATGCATCAGCTTTGAAAAATTATAACTTTTTCAGTATTTACTCTTGAATAAAGAAAAATTGAATTTTTCTCAAAAGGAGAACATGACAAATCTATTAAGAATTTAGGTACCCTCAATTAAAAAAATTTTAGATCGGTTGAAAATTTGAACCGTCATATTGTATTTTTAACATTTTATCGTAATTTTCTCACTGCACAAAGGTATACCTTTTTCACTTTCTCATACCTTACTAATTCACGTAATAAAAATCTATTTTCCTGGCTATTTTATAAAAATTGAACTTAACAAGAGTTTCATAAATAATAATTGAATTATGTTATAAAACTTAAATTCATACGACTTAAATGTTTACAATACAGAAAAACAAAAAAACGTATTATATACAAATATTGTTAATAACATTTTCTTTTCTCATTTCAATTAAATAAGAAACTAAAAATATGCCAGCAGTACGTATGCATATTACCCGTTCGAAAAACTTCGAGATTTTTGTAAGTAACCCTATTAAACTTATAGCATTTTGCCTCGCAGAAGTGACAGAAATGGAAAAATGAGAGCAAAGAGCCGATTGTGAAAACAATATTGTTGGAGCGGGACCGAAGACTTCTGGGGGTCGAAAGTAAATGAGCAACTAAAAAAGTGACGTGGAAAATGATTATAATTGAGAAAAGCGTGGAGGCGGGGAACGCGAGACTCGCAGTATAAACAGCAGAAGCAGACAGACACAGTGAATCTTAGAGCGGGTGTGGGGGAGGAGGGTGGAAGTAGGGTGGCAGGAGGCAGTGGACTGAGTCGAAGAGCGAAACGTGCGATGGCGGGGCGAGAGGGTGGTGAATGAAAGGGGACACACAGAGAATTAGGAGCAGTTTGAGAGAGAGGGAAGAGGATCGCGCGTGCGGCTCTTCGGTTGTTAGGTCGTTGTTACACAGGTTCTTAGGCTGTCCCGGAGGCCGCCGCGCGCGCGACGTTCCCTGCGCGCGCAAAGCTTCGACCGGCGTCCGCAACGAGCGCTGGCTCTGTGGCCGGCCTCCGCTGTGCGAGCGGGCTGCTCAGTCTAATTTGAACCGCCGCGTATACCCGACTTGGTGGGTGCGACGACCCTCTCACCGCCGACGTGAACGTGCACCACGAGGTGCCTTCCGCCACACGAGACTCTTGCTTATGTACCAGAATCGAGTGAATACAGAGTCATTCACGTTCGCTTTTCTATACCAACGAATGACCCTCCGAACCTCATCTACGCCAAGGATATAGTGTACCACGTGCTTCGCGAAAGTGAAATCGCAAGCGATATGTCGGTGTGTTCGAGTTTTCTGCGCCTCTTTTCCTCTTCCGTTTCTGGTCTAGTTAGCTGCGAGGCTTCTTTGGAAACGTGAAAGAGGCGCTTCACGCGGTGCCAGTGCGACGGTATTTAAATAGCAACAGCGAAGATCCAAAGAGGAGGCGGACGACACATAGATCCTCCGAAGAGTGCAACGCGATACCCTCGAGACGGGACAGTGACGATCATCGCCACGTCGAGGGGCGAACTATACCACTATGCTTTTTTCCCCTTCATCTGCTTAAGAAAAGCAAAGAGGCTATAAAAAAACTGAAATTGCTTTCGAAAGACTAAGGACTGGAGAACATTGAAAATAGGGTGACTCGAAATTCAACAAAGTGAATAAGATAAAGATGATGCGCGGAATGTTGAGTTGGAAAGGTGATGAAAGCTGGTAGGTTTATCTTGTTATCTGCAGTCTCGTCTTGTCCTTAATAGGCCTGGACCGGTGTGCGGTGTCCCGCAAACTCTTTCAAAATGAAGAGCAAGACGGTACCGCATAAGATGAAGACGAGACACCCTCGAAGCTGCCTGGGAATTCTTACCACCTATCAGTGGTACAACACCTCGTGAAGGGAGCCGGTAGGTTACCCTTGGATGTACGCAGGTATTGGAAGCCCAGTCATCAAGAAAAGGACTTGAAGAACCTTTCAAGAGGGAACAGTGATCCAAACTGGATGAAACAAATCTAGAACCGTGATAACTGAAGAAGAGAGAAGAGTTTTGAAGTCTCCGGGTGGGGCGCCGGAAACCTTTCGGGGTAGTCGAGGTGTCTCCTCACCCCGAGCCAAGGTCATCAGGTCGGATGATGTGGGCGTCTCTGCTTTTAGCCGGGATCTTAAGCAGCTGGTGGGGCGCCCTCGCGTTTGCTGTGGCACCCCCAGCCGAGCTTGCAAGCTTCCTGACGCCGAACAACAACCTGACCTCCCCGAAACAATCAACCGAGCATCACCAGGTCGACGCCAAATCAGTCCGAAGATCGGTAACGGGGTCCTGGAGTTATTCTCGAGAAGCACCTTTCCGGGAAAACTTTGGGTACCGGGTCACACCGGCGAGTCACCACCACGATTACGAACGAGATCATTTTGTCTCGAACAAAAAATCTTTTAGAAACTACGACAAGTCCTCCAGCAATACGTTCGGCCTAACGAACTTTTACTTGGACACCAGGAGAAACCTCAGAATGGACCCTCACTACTTCACACAGTCGCCTTTACACGTGGATCCTGATAGTGACTTTACGTCATCTTTATCTACTTTAGAGATGCCGAGAGTCTCCAGATCCGTAAAGCAACGGAAAAACCGAACCAAGGCGGACTCACCCCGAGAGCAACGACGCCGGTGTAGGATGAGAAACAACTGCCGGGGCAGGAACTGGTGTCCGGATATGGACATTGGCAACAGGGCATTTCTCGCTCCGACGGTATTCGAGGGGAAGGCCAGAAGTATGTCCTCCCTCAGGAAGCCAGGATCCAACTACGCGGTCACCTTCGAGGTGAGACAGGTCTACAAGAATCAGGGTGGCTTTATGCCCCTGCAAAAGAACGACAGCGTCAGGCTGCATTTTCGCGACAAGGCTGCACCGGGAAAGTCAACGGTCTGTGGCTACGAAGGAAATGATGCTGCTCATCATCATCATCAGCAGCTACAGCAACGCGATAATCTGAGTGGAATGGTGCGGGCCAATATTAAGCGGGGTAAAGTGTATCTAGTGTTTGTGAACCGCGTAGGACCCAGGAACTTCACTATCCTTGGCGAGCCAGTGATACGCAGTAAGAAGAACGAACAGGCGGTTCAAGCGGTCGTTCGTCCGGACTACGGTGAGCTCAAAAAGCAAACAATACCATTCTTTATAAACCTCCAAGTGAACCAATTTTTTGTAGGGTCAACGTCCTTGCTTGATAACATTTCAGCCACTGTAGAGCTTCTCCATTATTCTTGAAAATGGAATAACTAACCCCTGCAAATTTATTATCCTAATGATAGACGGTCGCGAATAATAGAACTTCACATGTCAAAATTATATTTGGACCTATTCTACACTATTGCTAAAATATATACAAATCTTACTAAGATTAAAATATGACCTATAGGTGAAACATTGCCGGAAAAAGCAATGATAAAGTTGAAAGTTCCAAATACGAAAAATAACTTCTATATGAGGGTTATGATTTTTTTATTATTTGACGATTGTGACAATAATATTGATTAAAGTTACAACTATCATTATAAGAAAGTAATATGGACTTTAGTCGATATTACTTATATTAATTATATCTGAAAAAATTTAAGAGAGCAATTTTTTAGGCATTTTTTTTATATAAACAGATACTTTTGCATTCATTCCTTCATATTGCTTTTTATTTTACGAAAAATCAAAATTTCAAGTTTTTTATGAGAAAAAAATCAGCTTTTTACAGCAGAAGGAGTTGTTCATCAGAAATGAAACTTCAAGGATAATTCATTTCATGAAAATTTCATTTTTTTATTTAAGGAATTGAAGTGAAATAAGATCAATCAAACTGAATTCTATTAAATTAATGTGAATCTGTCTAATTAAAGTGAACCCAAAATGGCTTCAACCGAACTGTAACGATGGCGGCTAAACTTTCTGTCAAACATTAGAATTGTATCTTTTCAAGATCTATGACTTTTATTTCTGAATCGCTTTCTGTATGGAAATATTCATTGAAATATTAAAACAAATTAAATCTGCATGAAGTAAATTTCTCTATTCTGTTAGAAGATCTTGCAAAAATATTTGAAAAATGTTTTCCAGAATAATTGATAGCTCTCGAACTATGTAACCTCTTTCAGTTTTCAGTCAGGGAATTTCAAATTATAATTTCAAATAGTCCAAAATTTAAAATAATTCTTGTTCCAATTTAAAGTTTGTCTTGGAATTTTTCCAGCTTGAAGTTTTATAACTTTATATGCTTCCAGGACGATTCGCAATTTTTAATTATTCAGACTGAAATTTTTATATTATCACGAATCTAATTGAACAATAATTTTTTTATTAAACATTTTCTATTTGCCATAGCTTCATATTTAAAGTATGTTTTTAAATGTTTGAATTTAAAAATGTTTACAATTTTTGTTATTTTCATTTTGTTGAATTCTGAAAGTTACAAACCCCTTCACTTTGATTTATTAAAATTAAAAATTCTTAGATGTTAAAACGTTATACATTCAAGCATTTTCAAATAGAAAAAAAATTTATTATTGGTTAATTTTTAGCGTTTACATTCAGAAATTGCTTAATTGCAAGCCTTAAATTTGAACTGGTTCAATTTCGGAATACATGTAAGGTACGATTTGAAATTCTGAACGTGTAAATTTGAAATGCTACGATTTTAAAAACTTTAATTTCGCCAATATTCAATTTAAACGTTTTTAGCTCAAAACTGTTCATTTTTAACAGATTTCAGGTTTAAATATTTTATGGCCCGAAAGAATCACGTACATCTTTTAGATAATCTTTTTCATTATCTATAAGAACACTAGGACGTAAAAGAAGATCATTTATAGCTTAATGGTTTTAGATTCGAACTGGTTCATTCTAGATGGTTAGCTATTGAGAATTGTTCATACAAAGAGATTTTTTCTAGTTTATTGAAAAGAAATGAGTCTAGTATAAAAATATGCAATCGTTTTCTATAATGTACACGTCACGTGAATAAAACTGTATTATATTGTATTGTATTGTATATAAAATTGTATGATATTGTATTTAAAATGTATTAAAAATTGTTTAAACTACACTTTTTTTTCTAACGCAATTTTTTTTATCGAGTAAAGTAAATTTATTTCGTATAATCTTAAGTACTGTCCAACTACAACTATACTGCACAATTTGTACATAAAAATGATTTTACTTAACTTACAGACGCTTAACAAATTTTTTGTGAAAAATGGTATATTTAAGAGTAAATAATTTTTACACAATCGTTTTTATTAATAAATTGAATGGCACATTTCTTCTTGTGTGTTTTGAAACAATAGATTTTACAGTCAACTTATGAGACATTCCGGATCGAGGGTATGATAACAGTAATGCCTCCCTGTCCGAATTGAAAGTAAATAAAAATCTTGTGAAAAGATAAATCTTCTTGAACTTTTGTTTCTGATCCGTCTGTGCAAGCTCTGGAATTAGATTTCACTAGAGTCATTTCATATATTTTCCATTTTATTGATCTGGGAATCAGGACTTCAATTTTTGTTCTTAATAACAGTGAATATTTTTCTCTCACCAATAATAATAGTTTTACTTTTTTTGCGAAATAATAACGTTCATTTTGATAGTTAGCAAAATTATTAATGGCCAACCGAAAAATACAGCATTTTGGGAATGAAAGACGAATTCCAAGTGAGTAGCAATTTTTAAAAAAACACATCTTTAATACTTGAGTAGCGGATTGTTATTATAATAAAGTTTCCGTAACCTATAAATTTTAATTTTCTGTCGACTTTTTTAAGCCCACACTGAAAAAAATGTTTGTTGGAAAGTTCCATTACTTGGGTTGGAAATAAACTTTCAATACATTGCATTGTAGTTTTCAAATGCTAGTGTTGTAATGTTGCCTCTTCGGTCGCCTCACATGTATTGCAATTTGACAATATCGCATAGAGCCCCCGAATTGTAATCTTCGTAATTTTAAAGTACAAGTATTGCAATTTCGCTTACAATAACATGATTATAATTTTACCTTACGCCCGTATTGTAAAAGTGTTGTAAAATCCCAAACATTTTTAACAGTGTAGTATTATTAAAAGTTAGATTACTTTGTCCCACCTGAATTATATTGTTTCTGAATAGCTCTGAGTTACTCGATATTGAGATGTGTGATTTTATGAATTTCAAATTTCTCACAAGAAGACACTCACGTTTTGGAAAACAAATTATGACGAATATTGTTTACAAAGAAGAATGATGCCTGAAACGAAAGATTTTGGATACTAATGGGCCCGTGTGAAGAGATTTTCTTAGTGGATTAGTATAATGTCTTTGCGAAGCTCTTCACCTGGGGTGATTGCTAGAAAGACTGATCAGCGACCTGTGTCGTAGCGACTTTGTGGGACGCCTGTGTCGTTTGAATGAACAACACCCGACTTCTAGATTGATCTAAAACCTATCCCTTCTCCTACACATCCCTTACTTACCCTTACCATATAAATTCCTTGATCCCACGTAGTGTAAAGGAGTTTGAACCGAGAGAGTTTTGCTTACATCGAAAGGGTTTTGGCTTAATGGTATAATGATAATAATAATAATAAAATATCTTTGAGGCAAACCTATACTGACGCGTATACGAAACCTATATTGATTTTGGGGATCTTTACAAAGCGGAAAGAAACTGAAATGTGTTTTGAAATACCTTTAATGCTTAAAGGCGTTATACATTATTTGTATAATATTTTACTAAATCTCATTTTTTATTCGAAGTCATCTTCAACCAGGACATTAGACTGATAAAAGTAACAAAGACATTTTGAGAAAAGTTAGTACTCATTTGAACTGTTTAGTATACTGACAGAAGATAATATGAAAACATTTATAGCAAGAGCGTTACCTCCTTGGCACTACTTTATTTATTCTACAATAACCTTGTTGTATTCTAAACGTCAGGTAGTAATATTTTTATGGAAGTCCTGGGCTTATATGTTCAGCGATGTAATATTTTTTATAGCGAGGTAAAAAATCCTATTCCCGATTCACGTCTTCCTCGTAACAAGACATCCTTCACGCTTCAACTGACAAAAATAGCGGATACGTGAGCTCTTATCCAGAACCATATTATTAAGCGTATTACAACGGAAAGATAATTAGTTCTCATCCAAACTATATGATACTTCTTTTTAAAGAAAAATCCTAAGCCCATTTTAGATCACATAATACCATTGGTTAATAGTTTGTTGCATCTCATTTTGAAGAATAAAAAGTTTCATTATGCCTTCATTTGTTTTCGCATCCCATTTTTGTTTGCAATTCAAAAAAAAAAACCGAATTCGGCGTACTTTTGAGGATCCACGTTTGAGAGTGATCAGTTTTTAACGATTCTCAAGTAAATGACAAATTCACAGATATAAACTGGCATATTTCTCCTAAGCCTCAACAATATCTATCACCAAGAATAAAATCATTGTTCTAATACAAACACGTCATTATTCGTAACTTATATCAAAGAACGCCACCCATGTAGTTCTTCTTACATTCTATCACGCATTTGTATGATTTACAGACGATATAAAATACTGATTTAATGAGATAAGTGTCTAGAGCGGCTCACTGTTGTAAAGAAAGGAAATAGATAATGCACCGAGGAACTCGCGATCTGTAATGATTTGCGAGTGACCACGTGCGTCCCACACATACACATGCATACATACTCTGTCGCGAACCACACGATCCCTGATGCGCTAAAATTCGTCATATTGAACGACCGGATAAATTGGACTGTGTTCAAAATTTCTGACAACCCATCCCGTATTTTCTTGTCTGGCTCTCTCCAAAATAATAATAAACGTTTAGTTTTAGTACAATGTCGTCTGACTAATACTCGTGAAACACGATACCAGAATTCTTATCACACGATTCGCGTCTAATTTCTTATATAAAAAAGTGATTCGATTGTCTATGCAGGAGTAAAATGAGATAAGATTTTGTTGTAAAATGGAGAACAATTGACATTTATGTAGAAAAATGTGAATGTAGTCGTAATTATTCAGTGTAGTAGTTGTGTAGTTGCAAATCATTTCTCCATGTTTTAACGAGTTGACACCCTTTTGGATCAAGAAGTGACACCTTGGAATTTAGTCTGAACTGTTGAAAATGTTTGGGATTTTAAAACACTCTTACAATACGAGTGTAAGGCAGAATTACATTACCGGTATTGGAAGGTGAAATTGTGATATTACAGTACCAGCATGTAAAGTTCCAACAGAAATTTTAAACAGTACGAGTGTGACGCTTCGTTATAATTTACACCTGGAAAGTAGCAAACGATTCAAACTTTGATTCTATGATACTCTGTTGGTACATTTTCGTTGAGAAATACTACTTAGGTGTGTTGCTTCATCGACGCCAAGGAGATGCCCCGCCTGGTTCACAACGAGTTCTGAACTCTCGCACTTGCTTACTTTGTAGTTCGACGGATGCACTTGCGTACGTAGTTCTCTATAGCAGTTTCATGAGGGTGGGTGTTCATTGTATATGCACATATAAAATCCGATACTCTCATCGCAGCCTTCGTGATCTCGCTCGGAAAACTTTTCACGCCTTATCTCATTATCGCTCTCACTTGAGCGCTCACGTCCCTCAGGACTTTGGTGGCGCTACGGCAGTGCAATATAGAATTATACTTAAACCTCTTAAATACTTGTCAAGACCACTTTGCGGCACGTGCCTCTTTACAGTGACACTCTCAGCAGATAATTAACCGTAATAAAATTGCAGAATATAATAACACAGCCTTAGGATGGACCTTTAAATCATTTAGTATTTTCAAAATTCGTTTGCAAATTATTTACTCTATTCTATAAGTTGAACAAAACAAATTGGAGAAAAGTTATTGTATAAATATTCCTATTTTTCTGCATTTTAAACTCTTGTATTAAGCTGAAGTTACTTTCTTTGAACAAATTGTTGTCTAAGCTAAATTTTATGTATTCAGTAGTGGTAAGTACTAAGTACGTTTGTCAAGATCGATCTCATAATTGACTAGTTTATCATGGTCAATAGTGACTGTTGACCATCAGAGTGGTTCTTGTTTACCAACACTTGAAATTGTGGTGTTCACAATTTCGGCAAAAATGAAACGTTTTTGCATTTTCCAACATAACTCGAAATTTAGTGAGAGGACCATTGTTTTTGATTAAACGTAAATAGTGTTGTGTGCTATACAACATTTGGAAAACTTACAAAATGCTGGCTAATAGAAGTTCCGAAAAATCGCATTATTCGCCCTATGCTACGCGCCAAGATTGAGCACACATTTTGAACTGCATTTTCTCAAATATCTTAAATATTACAACTTCAATCAAAAATAGTGGTTCAAACCACTAAAGGACTACAGTTACAAATTGGAACTAAAATTGTTTTTGAATTTAACTTTGAAGACGGTTCTTAAAGCACCTGCAGTTTTGACGATCACCTATTTGACGATTACTTATTCTCATTGCGACACTCGCGCTTCGCGCTCAACAGTTCGGTTATACAGATGGTTTTTTTTTAATAAAACGATCTCAGCGGAATAATTCTATATTCCCTTTTTGCGTCCAGCTAACTCAATTCAAAATGAAGCAAAGAAAATTTTTGAACTACAATTTTGAACGATTAAATTTGAAATTGTCCAATTTTCAATATTTAAATTTAAAATTATTCATCTTGGAACGTTTTCAAATCAAAATTTCAATTTGTATCCAATCGAAAAATGTCACTCAGATAATACGTGAATATTTCGTGACGTCATACTAAAAATCATAATTATAACTTATGCATCTCTTGAAAAAAATTCGTAATTTTGAAAATGATCAAAATTTTCGAATTTTGGTGTAAGTAAAACATTTTCTTGGCATAATTTTAAAATATATTTGATGTCTCTTAAGAAGGTGAACAGGAATATCTTAATCTATCAAAAAAATAGTTTTTGCTATTTTTGGAAAATTTGTAAAATCATATACCTTTTTAGTTTCCATCGAATTTAAAAATATCATTAAGATAATTTGCAAGTATTTTTTCCTGTTAGAATCATTGACAACAATTCCGAAAATACTTTTAAAAAATTTTGTTTTTAGTGATTTTAGTGATGATTTTCGGACTCTGTAGGTGCCCAAACGTAAAGATCCGTTAGAATCTTGATATCGAAAATTTGGACGATTCCATTACACTCTCATGAATGAGAATGTAAAAATTTAACATCTTTTACTGAAGTAAATGTATCAGTATGAATAAACTAGTCATGCATAAAGCTTATATGTAAATATGCATGTCAGCAGCTTCCAGTAAATAAAAGCTTTACGATTTCTGCTGTAAATCTATCCGCGACAGTGATGTAAATAAAACTTTGGTAAATTACCTATTTGCACTTAAAATATAAGAAACATGATAAGAAATGTTATTTCGCAAGAATTGTATGAGACACCATTTTTCATTTCTTAAAACTTGTGTGTATTCAACTTCTCAACTTAATTTCCTGTTTACTTGATTCTGTCACCAAATATGAAAAATATCAACTAAAAAGTGCGAAAAAAAATCTTTTTGTATGTAGTAAGATTTTTAGAATGTTAAATATTCTTTGATTTTACGTCCGGGAAGCAACAATGGTTTTAATAAAGGAAGAACGTCTTTTGTTACGACCACATCCAGATAATCTTTTTGATAATTTGGTTGGCAGCCATTTCTTTTATTTTTCAGACTTTCAAGATTTATGCAACACTAGTTTATTCCTCCTAATACACTTGCTAAGCTAACAAATTTTGATATACATTTTTTTAATTTACAAAAAATGCGATTTTTTAAAATTGTATTAGGTTTGTCAGAAAATGCAAAAATATTTTATTTTTGCGGAAATTGTGATGGTTGACATTTAGAGTTTTTTAATCATTTTGAATCTTTCACATGACCACTTTTTTCAGTATGTCGGAAGCCATTCCCTCGGTTGGCAATACTGAGTTTCTGACTACTGCTCTAATTGAAATGGGGAGAAATGGGCTGATTTCTACATGGGTTAGTGTTCGACGTTGACATATCTATAAATATAGAAAGATTAATTTGAGGATTCTGCTTGACTGGAAAGAATAAAATTATTGTTTAGAAATTATTAAGGACAATGTTCTGTGCTCGAAATAAGAAAATGAGTCTGTTTTAGAGAAAATTTAATTAATTGAACAAAATATGATCAGAGTTTCGGAAAAATGACCTGGGAGTCGATTACGCAACTTTCCCTCATTCAACTTTCTACTTCCCACTTCCCAATTTCAACCAGTCACTGTTTTTCAACATTCACGCCACATGTCACCGCCGAATTTTGAAATATCACTGAAACGTCTTTTGAAAAAATATCTATAATATACATATATCGAAATCAAGAAAAAAGGGATTTCTTATTTCATAATAACTAATGTATGGTGGGATATGGTGGGATAAAATGAGACAAGCTGGAGTCCTTCAATGCGTAAATGAGACCAAAAAACATCATGGAAATTAATTTCAGATTACGTTTTATTTTGAATGATGTAACTTAAACATCTTGTTCGTATAAGCTGGAAATAATGAATTTACAAAGAAAAATACATATCATCTTTTATACTATTGATGAACTGAAACAATTTGTCAAATGATATAAAACGCATGGCTGAAGAGTTTATTATTTTTGCCAAAAACTCTATTTAAAAAATTCAATTTCATGGAAGAATCTAGAGATAGGAAAGAATTATTATTAACAATTTTATATAAATAAATATGTTTTACCATACTTACCGCAAGGATCAAATAATTTTCTGGACCATATGTCATATAATGAAAATAAAGTTACCAAATTAGCTGATAATTATTATGTATTCAAAATAATAAATTCAATATTGCAGAAGCATAACCTTTCAGACCTTTGCCTTCACTGGAATTTTGTATCCAGTCGTGAATCAAATATGATATAAATATTTTGTGAATTTAGAAAAGGCTAAAGTCTGCTAAAAGTTACGAGTTAAAAGAGACTTCTACTTGACGAATAGATTTATTTTCTTCTACACAAGGTTTCTTTACCTAGCCTACAATGTATTTACTCATTCACTATCAGTTGGTGAAAAAGATGTAATCCGTAAAGTCGAATCCCTTGGAAATTTCCCGAGGACGAATTACAAGTCACTCAGTAAAGAACTCGGATGTAAACACACCTTCAACAAACAAATAAACCTTCAACCTCATGACTTTTCCAAATTTTGACGTTTCAGAATTCAACATTGACATGTGGCGAGAACTTTCAAAAAATAACAGGTGAAAAGTGGGAAGTGGGACGTGAGAAAGTTACGTAATCGCCCCCCCCCCTGAATGCTTGCGGAACCTTATTCAAAATTTCAAAGCAAATTCTTTGTCCGTTATTTTCAGTGCATTCTGATTACTAAAGTGTTAGTAGAGATCCTTCATTTTTGTAGCACTTATCTTATCGTATTGCATTTCGATAGGCTGTTTGCTGAAAGCGCTGAGTAGCTACTTGAAAAATTGGCCACCAGTAAAAGTGGCTTACTTTGAAGAGGTAAGATACGTATTAGAGAACGAATTTAGAAGCAACATTCGTCGAAGAGAAGTGCGATATTCCTTAGAATTTCATCAAGTGGTTAATCGAAAGCCGTTTTTCTCTGATCAACAAATCTGAAGGAAACATATTTCCTAATCGGGTCGAGATGACGAAGCTATCGTCTTAGCAGGCAGGAGCTCGTCGACGGAAGTGATCGAAGAGGGTGAAAGGGCAAGAAGGGTGGCGAAACCGCTGGAAGAGCGCTGATAACTGGCGAGAAAACGTGAGCGGGCACAGCATCTCGATTCAGCGGTTCGTTGATCCGCAGTGCAAAAGCGGTCCGCCAACCATTCTTCCAGTTGTCGGTGACTAAGCCAGACGGGGGGCCCGAGACGTCAATTATAAGGCCTTAATCGGAAACCCGTCCTTACTTCTGTTGGCTTATACCTCCTTACGTACACCCGAAGAGGAGAGCACCGTGCTACGCAGCGCATTTTCTCTATATCGGTCTCGGTCCTCCTAACCAGGCACGGATTCTCGAACCCTTCACCTAAATCCGAAAAGAAGCAAGAATTCAATTACTTTTCATGTTTTCTTAATTTATACTTCTGTTTATAATACAATTTACTCTTTATTATTTCAGAGAAAACTTCAAGCTGTTTTTTATGACAAAATTGGACAGAATTGCTGCAACTATTTGACCAGTACAGTGGCAATTACAACCACATTCACAACTTTGAATGCAACGCTTTTATACAATTCAGTTATAAAATAAAGCTTGAGGATTTTACGTGTTTTTAAGAATACAAAGAATTATACTAAAAGTTTTATCATAATGAAACTTTCGGAAAAACATTTTGCTCAAGTTTTACTTTCAAAATTTTGCTTTGATGATCTGGAGGAACTCCTTATTGTTCAAGAACCATAAACAATCTAGTAATTGGACGCTGCGGTTGGTTCAAAACTTTGGTCAAAACTGTTTGTTAGGGTAACTTCGAAGATATAGTTACTCAGAACTATTGCGAACATTTTTTCGTGGTTGAAAGTGAATTCCCTAATTTGGAAACAAATTGTGTTGTATCATTAGAGAAGCATCTAAGGCCAACCAACGAGCGATTCAAATTTTGCATCACGTGTTTCTTTTCTAATTAGGTTGGACACCCAAAACTCAGAGCAAATGTCGCCACTGCTTTTGAGACCGTAGGGTGCACGTTTTCTAGCATTTTCTATTATTTATGGCGACCAGCTATTCGCTGTAATTTCGGGCATGCACAGAGGAGGTTATTTTCCACGCATGCACCAAGTTTAGTCAATAGCTGATCATCCTGATCGCCATGAACATCGAACAATGCAAATTTATAGAAAACGTGCTTCCTACGGCGCCAAATGGAGTGGCGAAATCTGCTCTGAGTTTTGGGTGTCCAATCTAATTGTAAGATAAATATCATAAGATCAGAGCACTTGAGTCTTTTTTACTCTAAATTTCTGAACCAGTAATGTTGTAAAAGTAATAATACGAGACATAAATTCCGGTGCAATTGAGATTCTTTAAATCGTAATAAGACCTAAAATCTAGGTTTCTAGGACCTAGGAAGATAGAATGCTCCGGATCCGCCCCTGTTTCTTCTTCTGCTCTTTCAATCTTTGGATGCCTTCTTCGTCGACTTTGCTACCTACCGCAACCTATCTTTGTGCAATGTATGCGAGTAAACTGATATCTTCGGCAAAACGTACCTTGTGACGTACCACCTACTCCTCCCGTACTTTGATCTTCGACTACTCTATACTGGTCGTCCATTTTGATTAACGGGGAACCTTCATCTGGAAGGAGGTTTTCGGAAATTTTTTTTTCGAGGAAAGTATTAGGTAGAAACTTATTCATTTTAATCTCATAATTGCGTTTATTGAAAAATCTATCTCGATATTCTGGGGTAATATCTAAAGTCTAGACATTATAGTATAATATCTGTCTATTACAACTTTAACATCTGGATATAATATTCCAATAGTTAGAATTTTTTAAAAAATACTTGAATTCTTCAACCTAAATAGATGAACTTTCAATCAAAGTAAATTAAAAATTGTCGAATTTTCAGCATATTTCTAACAGTGCTGCATAATGCACATGCAAGGAGATTCCGCACTTCATGGATCACTGACAGATGTAAAATTACATTACGTTTATGTCAACATTACAACAACAACATTTGAAAACTACAATATCACGTATTGTAACGCTATACCTTACGTTTCAGAAAAAGTTTTTATTGCTGATTTTGGGCGATTTGAATATCGCAGATGCTTGCAAAAGAAACATCCCAAGATATCATATTGATATCCCATGGATATAGAAATTTCCGCTTTGTAAGGATTTCCCGAAAATATCCGGCAGATATGAGCAGGATATTTACAGGATAAGGTAATATGGGAAATAGTTAAATAAGGCGTGATTGTAAAAGTTTTATGAATAATGAAATAAAACTGTAGCCTGTAGGTACTCTCAATAAATCGAAAATTCTCAGACGACTTTTAATTATATCAGAATGCAATGCATCTGAAAGCTTTAAAGAACCTTAGACATATTTTCTCAGCGGCTTCAAGAAGACTTCCTTTCGGTTGAAGCTTAAGAAAACCTGCCCATTGCTTTGTCGAAGTCTTTGTTAAATTATTAAGTTATGAAAGGCTGAAAGAGTCACCTGAAAGGGACTCCTAGAATAAGAGAGTGATTAATTAACTTTCGAAGGCTGGTCATCGCGTAACAAAAGTCTGCAATATCGTCAAAGACCACAGAAAAATTCCGTTACATACGATAAATCGGAAAATCTTAATGAGCCCTCGAACTTATGAAAACATTACAAAAACTAAAAAAAATTATATTGAGTATCAACCTTATAATAGTGAAAGCTAGGATTCTTTTCTTTTAACTTTTCCAAAAAATTCAATAAAAACTTGAAAAGCGAAGAACATATATAAATGTGCTGCAAAGACTAAAAACATCCTTATTTAATATTTGTTGTAATTGGTCTGAAATCTACAGTATAAAAATTAATCTCATCAAGTAACCTTCAATGTTCTTTGTAGCTAAAGAAACTTTTTGCTCGTATTTTTCTTTATGCTTGTTACGGTTTCATTTTCTGGGCGGTCGGTAAACGTTGGGCCGTAACGCAAAATTAAGTACATGACTGCTTTTACGGCACACAGCTTGGTTAGAGGTACCAAACCGATACTCCTGGTTTCCTGAAACAAATTGCAGTCACAACGCCACCGCTACCATACCGTGGCGTTGATTGGTTTACGTCATCGTTTCGTTCCATCGTCGCAACCGCTGCAGCAAATTAGTATCAAAATTAATTGACGCCAATTATCGTTTAGGTTGCCTTCGACGCGCCTATCCAGGGCACTATATGGTCTTCATTGGAACAACTCGAAGCATGCGAAATGAGTTTTTGCACTTGTCTTCAAACTTGAGATCAGTATTCTGCCGTGGAAAAGAAAAACTGACGTGACATTTTTGTGAAAAACTGAAAATTGAGTTTTTGGTATCAGTAACTAGTGAGAAGAAGTTGCATCTCACTGGTGATAAAAATTAGTAAAATGTAAAAAATAAAGAAAGAATTGATGAAATCCACGCAAAGGAATTTGCGTGCCCTGAAAATCGTACGTGGCGTTCGGTTCGTCTGTAAAATGCATAGAAAAAGCTTGCGCAAAGTTATTCGTGTGCTTCTTGCGTCGAAAAAGTGGTTGAGCACGACGCTTGTTTACGAAGTAAAAACCAGGCTTTTGTCTCACTTGTACTTGCAAGAAAAACTAGGTAGAGCCGTCTACTCATTTTCGAATCGGCTGCAATCGACGTCCTGCGCGCAGTGCGACATGAGTAAGGTTCTATATCTGACCACGCACCCAAGTTCGATTGCTTATTTGTCAGAAACCACGCGAGTGAGTCCATTTTTTAAGAGAAATTACTTAAGTAATCTATTTTTAATTGAAAAATGAGACAGAGCACATTCCATCCAATGAAAATTCACTGGAAGTTCACTAAATATTCTCAGGCTCAGTCAAGCTTCTGAGATTTCTCTCTATAACTACTCAGGTAGCACTTTTTAAAGGTCCAAGTAGCCCTCATCAATTTTCTGAAGGCTCATTAACTTGATTTTGTAAATATAATCAAAATTTTCCTAAATAGCTAGGAACTACAGAGGCTGCCTTGAAAGCGTAGGCCCAACTTGGCATCTGGACGACGAATCCGGTAGGAATGATTCTTGTAGTAAGGTTTACGCAGCGGGGTTAATAACGCAGTGCCCAGATGTAAGAGCTTCAAATATACGATTTTTTCACTTACTAAATTAGAGATTTGAAAGTTACAAAATCACAATCTAAGGATTTTTACAATTACAAATATCTTAAATATGCTTTCAAAATTTTAAAATATATCATATGTTGTATGTATCTTGTAAAGTGTACGTGATATGCGAAAACATATAGTTTTTTTAGGTTCACCATCAGGGGAATACTGTATATAAATATAAATATACAGGTTTTCACAAGTAAATATATGCATGTAAATAAATAAACAATAATCTTTAAGGTGTTAAAAGGAATTAGTCTTATGAAGGTTTTATGACAGCGAGACCTTACATGTTCTAACTGCCTGTCATACTTCGGTATCCTCAAGGTTCGACTGCCATAAATTGTGATAACAAAGGACCCAAATCTCTGAGACTTTTTCTAGAGAAGAAATCATTCAAATAATTCTTTGAATTTGACTGAAATCGAGCCGAACCGGCCTGACGTTTTCGCCTGAGATATTTCTGAGATTTTGTTTCGGCAGGGCATTCACTTTATCCAAGTAGTAAATTTTTAGTTTAGAAAATTTGATTTTACATTAGAGTTCTTGGTGCAAACAGTTTATCTGGATTATGTCACTATGGCCAAATTTGCACTAACGAAAATTTTTCCTTAGCACGACGGTAATAGACATTTTTACACCAAAGACTGTACAGATGTACAACACTATCTGATGGCTTAATAATTAGTAATTAGTAATTGGTAACTGTTTCACTCGATTTCAAGAGTGCTATATGAATATAGTAAGACTAAGGCTTGATCGTTGAGGCTATGTTTCCTACAGCTCCAGTACTTGCCTGAGCACCTCCGTATTTATGACTGATACTTTTTACACTAGTGTGATTAACACTTTTTATGGTGTAAATATGCTTAAGCGTAACTACGTTCTAAGCTCGGATGTTTTCTCGGCCATTATTTCTGGCTGCATTGCATTTTGTGGATGATGAGTAAAGCTCAAACCACATGGCGCCATCCTCGGACCTCTATGATTCCTTAAAAAAGACGGGAGAAAAAATTATGCTTGCAGAGAAACCAGAATATATAGAGTTTTTTCCGATGAACCTGCAAGAAAATGTCTGCAGTACTTAAAGAAAAGATTTATTATGCAGTATTTTTCCTACTTTGTTTTATTATAGTACCCTATTTCTACAGGAAGTATGGGTTTGGACTTTAAATATTGCCAACTTATATCACGCTAATATCCCCAATCCCTAAAATGGAGAGATTGGCTGAACTCAGTGACCAGTAGGCTCCTTTTTTGCTGGGATACTTTCAGTGATGGAACGTTGTGGCTAGACTTGGAACGATATCGGATTTGGGTGGAGGTGAAATAGTTTACAGCAAGGGGGATGGTAAAAGATCGACGGCGAGAGATTAAGAACTACAAACTGATGCAAAGGCCGGGTCTGCAGTAACAAATTTTTCACGATACACAATCGGAAATCAATGTACCGCAATGCATTGTGAGGCACACTATGTATCTCTTCATCGGAAACTGACGATCGGAATTTTCTCGATCGATTAATGCGTTTCATCCTATGGATGAATCGCTCAAACTGTACATGTGTCTAATTATTCTTGTTAACTTCGCAAATGTTTCAATTAAAACGTAATTATTCTACGAGAATTTTTTGAAGTAATCACACGCATTTCTGCAGTTTTAGGCCTTAAGCATACGATGACTCTAATTTTTAAACTTCATATAGAGGAGATCTGATCATCAGATATCTGTCGCGTCGATACTCATGATAAACAACATTTTTAAAAACAAATTTCATGCGAAACGAAAAATAGGTTCCAAAAATTGAACTGCGAGTCGGATTTGAACCGATGCCTTCCTCTATTCATGAGAGATGCTTTTACCAATTTAGCTATCGCAGCACGCTGGTGAAAAACTTGCAGTTCAATTTTTGGAACTTACTTTTCGTTTTAGACGAAATTTGTTTTGAAACATTTTTTTGATCATGAGTGTCGATACAACAGATATCTGCTGATCAGATTCCCTGCGTATGAAGTTGAAAAATTAGAGTCACTTCATGCCTAAGGCCAAAAGCCGCTGAAACGCATGAAATAAATATCACGGGATTAAATAGAACAATTATTTCTTTAAGTAGATTTAAGTCAGGCAACAAAGGAGTTGCACATCATTAAGAATAAGTTCAAAATTATCATCTCCCAATATTTTCAAAGCTGACCCTAAGTTAGAAAAATAATTGCGTTTACAATTTAAATTGACAGAGGCGATTTTAGATGTTAAATTATTCTTAAAGGCTGTAAGCATGGATGCACTTCAAACTGGCTCGCGTTTCAAAGAACACATACAAATATTCAAAATTTTATAATATGTAAGTATCAGGGCCTTTGAAAGATAGAAAATATTCTATTTTTATTTGATTAAACTTATATTTCTTGGTGATGGTCCAAAATGGTCCGTTTACGCAGTGACAGGAGGTACCACTCCTTCGCTGGACTAATGTCCGATTTCTAATTAATTACAAATATTATATGGGTGAAAATAAAAAAGTCGGAATTATTCGATTTTGAACTGAATGTAAACAAAATATTCCAGATCAACATAAAACATTTTTTTCTATTTATATTAATTACAATAAGTGTAAAAATAATAATTTGTGTGATGAGGAAATATAAGTTCTTCTATTATAATAATTATTTCTTGTATTTAATGACAGTCTTTTAATATAAACCATTTACAATATTTTTCGAAGTTAAATAATATTTAGATTTGGGGCATTATTTCTGATGTGACCCCACCTGAAAAACCATACTTCTCTGATCGGATTCAAACTTCGACAAAGTGTACTCCTACTGGATGTCAATTCATGAGGGAAGTGTTTGGCCATTGGGACAAATATTTACCGAGAGGGATGGTGTGATATTTTTGGGTTTTTTGGGTGTACCACCGAATTCATCGACTTGAAACTCCTTTAACATCAATGAAACCAAAGTTTGTATTTTACAATTTCGATAGGATTTTTCGCGCCCTTTTCCTTGATTATAAGCATTCTTTGAAAAAATACGTATTTTAGGCTTGAAAGAAAGCTGAGGTTTTGTCCTTCAAAAACCTTTAGATGAAAAACTAGGCTGACAATTTATTGTTTATGAAAATGAGCGTTAAGTACTCTGGCGCGCCCTAAGATGTCGGCGCTCGTCCACCAGAGTACTTAACGTTTGTTTTCATAAACAAATAATTGGCAGCCCACTTTTTCACCAGAAGGCTTTTTGAATGAAAAAGCCTCAGTGTTCTTTTAAACCTAAAATGAAACCAAAATAATGGCCAAAATTCGAAAAAATTGACCTTCATTTTTGAAGGGTAAATATTTATTTTTTCAAGAAATGCATATATTTAGTGAAAAGAGCGTAAAAAATCCTATTGAAATTATGGAAGACCAAACTTTTAAATCATCGAAGAAGATAACATCCCCAAAAATACTACGTAATGCTCATTTTGATTAATAATCAAATGTCGGCCCAATTTTTAACCTCACGGTCCTTGAAGGAAAAAAGCTCAGCTTCCTTTTAGACCTAAAATTTGTTTTTTTATTTAAATTTGGTTTGGATTTGTAGGTGGGGTTACTTCAGAAATAATATTTGCTTCTCGAGGCTTGAAATATGAAAATAATAATTTCATTGTTATAATTTACAATACAATTAATTGAATAAATGAATACCAGAATAATATTCATATCTTATTGATTTTTTCGCGCTCTCAGTTTGTATAAAATACTTTTTTTTTCAAATAACCACACTGTCTCAATCATTCTAATAATTCTTATTTTCGTCATATTTTTACATTGGAAGTTAATTATATAAATTAGTTTTAATAAAACATAAATTAGTTTCATATTTTTATATTTATTTATTAAGATTATATGCTTAGAAATCATTTTCATGTCGCAAAACATTATAATAAATGTAAAATATTACTTTAAATTTATTAGAAATCATTTTTAGATTCAAAAGTAAGGTGAATATCGATTATTTTCCGTTTTGCAATTAACTTCACTCGTTTCAAATGACTTTTGTATTACCGGATGACAAAGTTATGCAGTACAAATTTTATCATTTTAATGAATATTTCTAGTCTGGATTAACCTATCAATCAAGTGCTTCACAGGTAAGAAGTGCATGTTTTTATTAATATTGTTTTCATAAACTCACCTTCAAAATATGCTTCTTCTAATAATAACCCGTGTTACTGGATAACACCAAGATGTGGTACGATGTTTTTCGGGGTTCTAAATCGGTTATTTTGGTCAAATAAAGACACTTTAAGTGTAACTAAATTTTCACGTTTTGAAGTATATTCAATAATCTTTAATTATTAATCAATTTAAATGTGGAAATGAAACACTTCAGTCATAAAATTAATGAAAAACTGTTTTCGAAGATGGCTCAAATTGATGGTTTTGGTTTTTGTCATGTAGATGTGCATATGTGATCTGCCGCGAGGAAAGGTACCTGAGCGAGAAAAAAATTAATTTTTTGTTTTTGCAGTTTTGGAAACTTCATGTTCTCCTCTTTCGGATGGTGTTAACGAAAAAAATTTGTGACGTTCCTTTGATAATTAAAAAGAGTTGTAAAGTTGGCTTGGAAACCGACGTTTAGTAGTTCTCTCTGCCATCTACTTGGGTCTCCTGTAAAATTCTGAAATTCACGCGTAGGTACCTTTCTTCGTGGCAGGTCACATATTCATTCACCCATACATAAATATCAAAGAGCTTATCAATATTAAAATAAATACTTTAATAGAGTATTAATTAGCCTTGTTTCTTTCACTCGCTATTCTTGTGAAAAGTATCCTATTTCACTTATCTTTGTATGCCATAAATGCTCTGAGGCCTGTACTATTGGTCGAGGACCTTAAAATAATAATCGACATTATTGATCAATCGAGCCAAAATCGAACTCCCTGAGTAGGAGCAGAGCAGGTGAGAGCGTATATAGTATGAGACTGGTAAAAGGTGAGGAGACTCTGTGGACATTCAGTAGCGATGGCAGGAGGTTCCGCGGGGTTAGGGTGGGGAGCCGATACGGTTGCAGGTCATGGTGGTGGGAGGAATGAGTTTAAGGAAGGAGGATCGCCGCGTAGTACTCCAAACACGTACGGCCCCGTGCCCATACTCGGAGCAGAGGACCCCGAAGGTACGCTCTATATACTCGACTGCAACTGGACGTATATAGTGAGAGATGGGAGAGGAAAAATGGTGGTGGGGGCGAACCACGTGTGCCCACCACGCACGTACGGCCAGGTAGACTGCTGGGCGGCCGCCGCCGATCTAAGCGACTTTCAGCGATCTATCGATCTCCTGCATTCTTCCTCCTACCGCGCATTCACATCAGCCCAGAAAATCTGATAATGCGCATATCGCTTCTTCTAAGCATTTTAAGAATTCAAGTAGAAACTATTGAATTTATCATCATTTCCTTTTTATGTTCTACAATCTGGTTCAATCATGGAGATTGGAGATGAAACGTTCGTAAAACCTGTATACTATGATGGGACTATTATATAATATACTGATACATAATTTGCGGTGGCTCGCGACAGACATACCGCGACACACTAACAATGGTTTTCGAATATGGTTTGTCAAATTAATAGGATAGTATTCGGATAATTTATCATTAAAGATTGAAAACATTAAAGATTAAATTATATGATTCCTACCTTTTCTCACCCGGTAAGAAGACTATTTTTAACTGGAAAATAATTCAAATTTTGCAACAAAATGTCCGAGCGCGACAAGTCGGAAATGACCATCGAGAGATCTCCATAAAATATGGGGAAACTATACTCACGCACGGACATAAATAAACATTGATCGTCAATATCTGGATATCTAACTGAGGAAAAGGGGCACATTTCATACCCAAAATTATATATATTTTTCTAAATCATGGAAAAACATTGCAGGTAATACAGGCCTCTGAATTCGTCTTCGTTTTCTCTATAATCTGCAGGGTGTCTACTTGACTGGAAAATCGGGACATGACCGGGAATTCAATTAAATGACCGGAATTCTTTTCTCGAATGTGCTGATGTGAAAATTAATAATAGTTTTATATATCTTATTACTCTAATTCGGTGTTAAAAGAGTGAATTTTCTAAAAGAATTATAATTCTGAGTTGGGATAGGGAATAAATAAAAGAATGATAATTTTGTCTTTGTAACAGAGGATTTCGTAAAGAATTATAATTATTATTTTGGGACAGGTTATTTCTAAAGAGAAGTAGAATATTAACTTTAGGACAGTGATCGGTTTTCTAAAAGAAATATAATTCTGCAATAGGATTGGAAATTTCCGTGAAGAATTATTATTCTCATTTTAGGTTCACTTTAGAACAAGAAATTTCGTTAAGAATTATAATTTTTACATTAGAATAGGGAGTTTCAGTAAGCAAATAGAATTAGACTCGGAACGCAGAATTTTGGAAATAAATTTAATTGTGACTTGGTATGAGAAATTTTCGAAAAGAATTATAATTCTGAGTTTGGACGGGGGATAAATAAATGAAATGTAACAAAAGATTTCCGTAAAAAAAGTTTTTTAATTGACAGGGAGAAAACCAGGCCATGACCGGGAACTTAAAATCGTCCGTCGGGTAGATATCCTGATTTGAGATGATGCATAAACTACAATAATCTGCACATATTGCTAACAATAAGGAAATTACTCTGAATAATTTGTTTTTCATCAATTCTAACAACATAATCGTATTCCTCTGATAAATGTGCACAATTTTCATCTATTGCAATTTTCTCTAAGGTCAAACAAATAATATATATTGAGTACCCTTTAAATAATTTATAACTTTCAAAATATCGATTTCAGATGAAATTGCAATTGATAAAAATTGTCCGGATTTACAAGAAGAATACAAGTATATAATGGTAAATTTGACGAAAAAAATGTATTTCTTGTATTTTCCATATTGTTGGTCATATGCTAAGATTATAATGGTTTGTAAATCATCTCAAATTATGGCGGAAACTAAGACGAATTCAGAGACCTATATTTAAAATCACTTATCTTTATTAATTTGAGAAATCTTCTCCATTAAATTTTTAACGCCGTTTGCGGAGCACTAAATGTACTCCGATTTGCCTAAAATTTATACAGTTACCTTTTTTCATGATCTAGAAAAAAAATATCAACGTGCACCGCAATTTTTTTAAAGTTGACATTTTTTGTACCATCCTAATCAGGGTGGCCGTTTTAATGGAGGAAAAAAATTCCTGGTTTTTTCCCCGTTCGCAAAAATTTTTCACGGTCATTGAAAAAAAATCGAACTCTTAAAACTGAGATTTTTTTCATGTGAAGTAATTAAATCCGAACTACAAATTAAAGCACTCATAGTGGAACTCTCTTGAATTTTTAACTTTTAAAATTGAAGCTTAAAAAATTTTTAATGCAGAATTTTTTTAATCAAACGCTGAATAATTTAAACGTATACAATTCAAGCTTTTAAGACTTTCCAATTAAACAATTTAACATTAGATGCCATTAAACTGCAAAACTTTAAATTTTTAATTTTTATAAATTGAACAGTTTAAAGATTTCTAGTTAAAAATATAAACCCACGCTATAATTTTCAATGCTCTGAATTAAAACTAATCCTCCCTTTTAACTCACATTTATGATAATGTTAAAAATAAAATAAGTCCCTTTTCTAATTCAGTACAAAATTGAAAATAAAAACTTCACCCCTTTCACCTGAATGTTAAAAATACCAAACTTCACCCTCGTCAACTCAACAAAAATTTTAAAAAGAAAAAAATGACCTCTTCAAATTCAGAATGACAATTAATAATCAAGAATTTCTCCTTCCTAACTTAATAAAAAATAAAATAAAAAATAGCGAAATTTCCCTCTTCCAATGCAGAAAAAATTGAAAACCAAAATTTCCTCCGATCCAACTCAATGAAAATGTTTAAAAAATATAAAATGCCCTTCTGACAATTCAACAGAAATTCAAAACTAAAATTTCCTGGTTTCAAACTCAATAAAAATGTTAAAAATACAAAATTTGCCCATCCCCAACTCAATAAAAGTGTACAAAACAAAAGAGGTCCTCTTCGAATTCTGAAAACAATGTGATAACGAAATTCCTCCTTTTTTTAAATTAGAATTGTGAAGTTCAAACGTTTTATTATATATAAATCTTTTAAAGTCGAATCATTTTAATTTTGAGTCGTTTCACATTAATAATTGTTCATTTGCTATTTATACATCAAAATTCAACACTTTCGCTTTTACATTAAACATTTAAGAAATGGAATAATGAAAACTGTAGCGTTCAAAGTTTTAATTTAGCACTCTGATATGTTAACGGTTCGAGACTTTCTATTTCAAACAATTCAGTTTTTAATATTTGATTTATAATTGTTCATTTTGAATAAACTAAATCTCTTAAACTCTATCGGCCTTAAGGAATACGCTCTCATCATAATATTCGTGCACGATTTTCTGCGCTCACTGTATAATATATACAAATAAATAGTTAAAAAGACGATTAAAAAATAAGCTTGATGTTTTAACGATTGGACCTATGAGGAAATATTTAACGGAAATTTTATTTGACTTTTTAAAAGCATAAATTCTACTTTTTTGAATTTTTTTCTTATATCGCGTCGTTCATCTCAAAAATTAAAATTAAAATATTCCAAAATCATTTTTCATACTCATAATTTTCTTTTTATCGATAAAACTCATTAGGATAAATTGCTCGACATTCTGAGTAATAACGAATAGCCGTACATACCATTTCTTAATCTTGAAAAAAATGGTCTCAAAAATTTTGAAAATGGTCTAGCTTTTTGAATTTGTATCCAAATCTACTGGTTTACGAACTCGTCCATTCTTTTTAGGCCTTGATATCACAGAAAATCCCAGAGATATTTTCTATCTGAATTTGGATAAGAACGCTGCAAACAATTGACAACTACATATAAAGTTGTGAATCCGCCTCTCGATAAAAATTATCCGACGTCGGATAATTGTAGTTGTCAATTGTTTGCAACATTTTTATCCCACTTCAGATGAAATATATCTCTGGGATTTACTGTGATAGTGTGCCAAAGGACAATCCAATCGGACAATTCCTTCGAAAGTTATCGTATTCACAGACAACGACAACGATAGGCACCGAAGTAAAATCCATTTTTTCTCAATTAGTGAGTCCAAAAACGTCGATATTTTATGAAATACGCGAAAGTCAATTTTCACATAAAAGCAATGCCTTCTCATTGAGATGAGAATGTGAAAATAATCGCAGTCTAGAGCGTAAAAAGAGCGGACTTTATTTTATGAGAAAATCTAAATTAAAATAAGTGAAATTTTTCGCTGTAGTATGGTAAAAGCTATTTAGCAGCTTATTGATTTCATGTTACCTTGTTTTTCCCATAATATAGGTACACCTTTCATAACTTTTGAAAGTAATCCTCACATTGAACCCACTGTTCCAATTTTTCTTTAGGAAAATCTCCGGGCTTTCCAAAGCATTCCGTTAGAATTCTTTTTTCGCAGATCTGCATTTTCGCACTTTCACCGGAGTCTCCTAATCATTTAAAAAGAGCCAAACCCTCCCCTGAGATTTGGTTGACACGTTATAATAATAGAGCTAAGTTTTGTTACTTGTAATAATGTTGTTTAGATTATGAGACGAGCTGGATTCAAAACATTTTATCATTTTTCTGCACCACTGCACCCTCTGTGAGTTTTGCTGCTCCGGTAGAGCGTGTGGTAAACAAAGGGTACAGACCATTCGAAGTTTCAAATGATCATGCAAAATGTGATTGACTGCTGGTGCACCAATCCGTAACAGTGCAATAGTTCGTCAATCTGTTCGTATATGATACCTCAATTTTTTTTCCACAGTCTTTTAAAGGTTTTTATATTTTCTGACACACTGCTACCACCAGTTTTTGCTAACAATGCTTGAAAAATATAAACTAATTGAGGAATCATTTTCAAAATTATGTTTTATATTTTGATGACTTAAAGCAGAATCGAAGGTTCTTACAACTCAGCATTTTTTGGATGATAGCATTTAATTTTCTTGTAAATAGCATTTGATCAAACACTGGGTAGCAAACAATGTATTGGGCCGAGAAATTTCCGTGCAAAAGTATTTAATAATAATAAGAATTATATTACAATTTCTATGTAAAAGTAAGACCTATTTTAAAAACCGCGTATCATTTCCTATAGGCTAGAAATAGTAAGATTTAGAACTAAGGACATAGGATATTTTCATGGAAAAGACGGGTAGTCTCAAAGCCTATTTTTGAATTGTGAACTTTTTGGGTGTTCTTTTTTTAGTACACAAAAAATTTTCATAATAGAATAGATTTTATTTCGATTTTAAGGAATCTGGTAGCATTAAATTCTTGTGTTTTATTGCCGAGGAAACGTAAACTGATACTGAAGTCATTATTTTATAGCATTTTTACATAAATTGACTGTTCTGAATATTTTTTCTTGCAATTCCATGAAAAAAAAACTTGGTTCATACCGTGCAAAATAAAATATGGTGATCTACCCACTATGGCCAGATGGCTTTAGAAATTAGAACAATTTATTGTCTCACAAAAAAGTGAAATGTGTATAGTCGACCATACAAAATCGTTTTTACCAGATTTTCATAATGCATATTTGAGCGTATAGCCTTTACATTGACATATTTAACCTCATGATTTGTGTAAAATTTACACTTAGTTACGACTTTGAAAATTACCCAACCCACTGACAGCCACTCTTCCCTATGTATGTAAACAAAATTTTAATTTTAATGCAGCCAATATTTGAAACAGGCGTTTTAATCACTTCTCGGTTAGCTAAAGTTAAACAAAAGATTCAAAGATATTTTTTGCGTAAGCAAAATATACGTGGCATGATGTAAATAAGAAAGGTCCAATCGACTCGATTCATTTGGAATGCATTTCATCCTCTTTTTTCAATTTTAATTAAAAAGCTGCACCAGACTCCGTTTGGAGTTGAGTGTTTTCAAAGTAAATTGAAGTTTCGATATTGTGTTGTTTGGGAAGTTTCCCCTCACTCTCCGTTATAAAAGCCTTTGAGTCAAGCCTCGGTTTGAAACTGTATAATATACATAAAATCAAAGAGAAACTAAATTAAATAGGCCAATACGAATCTCAAGGAAGAGTAAGATAATTTTATCAATGTGCAAACTGTTTCGGATCTATTATCTAAAAGTTAATGGCTTAGACTTTATATAGCTACTTTAAGAAGAATATTTTCCCATTCAATCATATATAGGCATTTCTATTTCAGACTCTCTTCAGCTCTTAGATAGCATTATCCTTAATTGTTTCCATAAATTAGACTCAACATAACTGCGCGCGCTTTACGCATTGCTGTTAAGAATATCTAAACACCGTAACTTTAAAATTAAATTCCTAATCCAAAAAAACTATTCCAGCATACTTTAAAATACATAGAAGTACAAACTTCAATAGAATATCAGTTTATATGAGTCACCACCTATTGTATGTTCGTCGTAACCATATTATGCTTAAATGTCCCAGCATTTTTTTCTCAGTTATAGCAGTAGGGGTCGCTCAAGTATTACACAATGCACTTTTCGAAGATTTTAGACCCCCTTCCCCCGTGCGTACTGAGTGGATTTATAATAAGGTAAAGGATAAACTCTATAAATTCCAAATTACTTACAATTAATTAAGGACTAAACTTCATATTAGTATTCAAAAATGAACTAAAAATCAAAGCTTTTTTAAAAATATTTTCCATTTTCATATTACTTCTAAACTTAAGGAGATTGGATTGAAGTATGATTAGAATTTCAAAAGATATACTCCGACCTATATTGACCCTTAATTGAGACTCAGCATTTCTTAATCAAAGACTTAAATTGAGTTGTTAAACAAAAGAAAATTACATGAAGTTACCCCGGAAACGATTGAAGTAAGACCTGAAAAAAATAAGACGCTTACCGATAAAAATTCTTTTTACCCGTATACAAGGAATCAACTATTTCGCCTAGTTAGGACGGGCACCAACTTTGCAATCCTAGTTAGAATGACAAGGTTTATACATAGTGAAGACAGCAAGGAAAATACGTTGCTCCGACTAACATATTTAGCTATTTTGACAAAGCAAAATAATTTCAATAATTACGTATATACTGTTGATTTTTTTAAAAAAAGTAAAGAATTGTTCCGAATCTTGAAAATAATCATCACAATTTCTGTAAATGTTTCTTTTCCCGGACCTGAGTTACACTCATAGAAAAAATCTTGCATCCAACAGATTCCTTTCACGCATCACTTCACTGGAAGGACTTGAACTACGAAAAAGGTTAGGTGTTAGAATATTCGAACAGTCGTTTTTACATCAAGTTTTGAAAACTAAATGCACTGGAAATATTTTATGAAAGAGCCTATTGTCCTTATGATCATGAATATACTTTACTATTATTGGAAATATTGACAAATTATAAACAATCGAGATTCGGACACAAATACTCCACACAGCGTCTCTGGCGATACAACTTAGAAAAAAACAGCTTAGCCCGATCGCGGCGAAAACATTAGAGATTCATCATTATTAACCAGAGTTGGCATATTAATGAAACTAGGTTTCGTTTACTTGGTGTAACTCAGGTTGGTATAGTTGAAACAACTGTATGCCTATAATTCTCATAATAAAATACCTTGTCATTCCAGCTAGATTCAGTTTAACTAGAGCTAAATGTACGTCTTAAACATTTTTTTTCAGTGCAGCAAAAGTAAGCCTAGCTTTTTTCTGTGAAGTTTTATTAAATAAGATTCCGGATGAAACTTAGTATTTCGTTCCGAGACCAGTTTGATCTCATCATCAGACCTTCTTAATTACAATTTGGAAAATTCGGTAGGAAATTAATTGGTGCATAGAAGACCAAGTAGAGAAAAGTCAACGTGAGTGCTCATATTTATGTTGAGAGTTCGTAAAGAATTAGTTCTCAGTGCCACAAGGAGAGTAATGTAAACAGACTGTTGTAAAGGATTTGGTAAAAAATAACATTTGGGCTGGAAAAATGATGTTATAGTATGAAAAAATGTTGAGTGCATGTAATGTTATTTTCATGTAATTTTAGTGCTCATACATCAAGATGGAAGACAAAACCACTCTTCTTTCATTTCAAAATTTTGTCAAATTATCACAAAATTTGTTCAGTCTAAAGGTTATTTTTTACGAAAATCTTTACAATAGTCTGTTTACATTACTTTCCCTGCAGAACTAAGAACTAATTCTTTACGAACTCTTAACATGAATATGAGCACTCACGTTGACTTTTCTCCACTTGGTCTCCTATGCATCAATTAATTTTTTACCGAATTTTCTAAATTCTAATTAATAAAACCTGATGAGGAGACCAGATTGGTTTCGAAACGTAACACCAAGTTTTATCCGAAAATTTATTCAATAGAACTTTTTAATGGTCTAGAAGTCGGTCAGAGTATATCTTTTGATTTTTCACATTCGTTGCTTTCTCCCATACATAAAAGAACAATACTATCTCACATACTCTTTTCATATAGAATTTCAGAAATATATTTATTTATATTATTCACTTCTGATTGTGAGATCAAAAATAACAGATGAAATAAAATCATACATTACAGAGAAAAAGATAAGTTTATCAAAAGTGAGTGAACTAGGAGATTTGGGTTAAAAGAATGTAGATGTCTAATAGTACAGAAAAGTCCTTCCATATATATTGTACGGAGATAAAACTTTGCCGGTTACTGTGGAAATGTATAGGGGGTTTGGTGACACATGTGATTTTCTACAGTCTACATTCTACGCCCACCATATTCTTTTCCGAACTTTCCGGATAGTCATAAGTCATAAAGTGCGAAGAGTTATACGATGCGTGTGTATTTCAAAATACCCTTTACTCCTATAGCAAGTTCTTGGGAAAATATGAGAAATGCAATAAGCCTCTTCCCTCGGAATTTGCTACAGAATCGTCACAATTCCGATTTATTCAGTTTCATAGTCGTACCTATTCTTTTTCTGGTCAAAGCGCGGTTGCAAAGTCAGGAAAAATCTCAACTCCTCTGAATCACCTTTTCAGTGAGCAACATAAATTCTTACCACTTCACGACATTACTGAATTAAAATTATTAAATATAATACTCTCCCACGAAGTAAAAACTAAATAGTAGATATGAAAAAGCATTGATTAAAAACTATGCAAGACTTAGTTGCAGGTATTAAAAATTAGCATTTCGGAATAACCTACAAAAACCTTTGACTCCTTTTTCCACGAGAAAAGTATACTTTGCTTTAATTACAGAAAGCGCTATAGCCGACGGAAATATTCATGAGGAACTTTTTGCTCTAACATAAAATAAATTAATATGTTAAAGGATCTATTACAATAAATTCTGTTATATCAAATGTGAGATTTAGTTGTATCTCGAAACGCTTGGCTCAAAGTTTGAATTTTCGATGACTCAGTGACATTGTCGATGATTAAAAGAAAAACAGTGAGTCCTATCAGAATATGGTTAAAAGCAATTTTGTATCACCTTTTGACAGCAACAAATCGTTTTTTAGTTTAGTTACTTTTGTGTCTCGTGTCATTTGGCAAGAAATTTTAATTTTCGACTTTTTAATAGCATTTTTGATGCGTAAAATCAAAACCGTTGGTTAAAAAAGGCAAAAGGACGATTTAATCTGATAATTTTTTTGGGAAGTTATCGTGCCTCCACACAACAGATAGACATACAGATATACACCTTCGTAAAAATCACTTTTTCTGATTCACTCTCTCAATCTAAATCAGTGAAATGTCACTGATTATCACTGAAATTTTACTGATTGAAAAAACTGGAAATGGGTCACTGAAAATCAGTGAAAGTTACTTATTCATTCAGTTAAAGAAACACTTTTGGAAGTTGGCAGCACATTTACAGCCCAAAAAAAATTATATTTTATCAAGAAATCACTTTTGCTACTTCATTTAAATAATAATAACAACGCTTTGCTGCCAAACTTAGATATTATGTCTTACATCTGTTACTCTAGTTTTACTGAATTTATTGGTGAATAAGTCTGAAATCACTGATTAATTAATGGAATGTCTAACTACTATTTCAATCCGTGAATTTTTCACTGATTTAGATTTAGAGGGCAGGGATCTTAAAATATGGAGATTTGATGAAAAGCGGGGAAGTTGAATATTGCATAATACTAATACTTTCTCATTTATGATGAGAATGTAAAAAGTCTTGCATTATTGTAGGAATGGCTTAATTTCAGCTAGAGTATTAAGTTAAGATTTTCATCCAAATTTGCAATGTGCGTCCGTTATGCATGTGCGACAATAAACTTGCAAGATGCGTATATTCGAAATACTAGGAATTGCAAGCGATTTAATCATCTGTGAAGCAGTTTGTTGATCGCCCAAGTTTCTGGCCTCGAAATCGCGTGGCACTTCGTGTTTAACCCTGCACCTCTCTCGCGAGTCTTGGTAAACTCTCAGAGTTTCAGTGGGTCTTCAATTAAACAAGTTGTCAAAGTTGTGACATATCTGGTATCTCATTAAACATAAGTGATTATTCACTTATCATTATATTATTACATGTAAAAAGTTGAACATTTTGAATCTCAAAGCGTCTTAAATCGAATAATTTCAAATTTATATATTTAAAATATTTTTCTGATGTTATTGTTGTCGACCAGATGGGTATAATTAGATTCTTAGATGTTAATTTTTATCATAATTACATGGATAAAAATTGAATAATTTAAGATTGAAAGTCTTAACAATTTACTAAGTTTCAGCTTATCGCTTTCAAAGTTTGATAATTTATCATTTAAACTCATAATTGAAAGCTCTCGAAACTCAACAATTTTAAATTAAATGCGCCAATATTCATGAATATTTTCAAATTGAAATTTTTGAAATTAAAGAATTTTAAATGAAAGCGAAGAGCATTGAATGACTTCAGCTTAAAACACATTTTTTATCTGGTTCCTCAAGTAATTATTATTACCATCATGTACTTAAATTAGTTGACTTGGCATGTGTCATTTATATAAGATACTTTTAGAACAGCCAGTGTGGAAAAAACCTCGCTTAGCCCTCTCTGGATTGTTGGCCCCCGTCAGGAGCCCATGTGGACAATCTATAGGGGTAAATCCCCGAGGGCCCCCACCGGCGGCTCGTTTGCCCTCACGGTCGATCTGTTAAAATTTCTAAGTTAACATTTTTTTGAAACTATAAATTTTGATGCTTAACTGTTTCAGGCTTAAAAAAGCTGAATTTTTGTTAAAAATTTGATTATATACTTTCGGAAGTTGAACTTTAAGATCTCAGATATTCGACGAAGGCCCCCACAGAGGGCCCTGCTTATTGATCTGATGCCTCAGCTTACAAAAATCAAACAATTTTGTTGTAATAAATTGTCTTTTGTGTCAAATAGTAAGAATATCTCATTAAATGTGCAGTTATTGAAAATGCATAAAATACCAACATTTTTTGATACGCGTGCGATGCGTCTGTCTGAAAAAAAAGTTATAAACAATATGGTAAGTTGTTCAAAGGGAAGAACGGAAGTCTGATAAAATGCTGATCATTAGTTTAAGTCCCAGTTGAGGCGCTAATATTTTTATTATATTTTTATTTTTAAATTTTGTATAAATACAGGTATTAACTATATATAGGGGAGAAGTGCCGGTTGTGGGCACCCATTTCAATTTCATACATAACTTTTGACCAAAAGCATGTTTGACCAATGTATGTATATTTATAGAAAGCTAGAGACCTTAGCTAACTTCTAATAGAAAAACCTTACCGATTTTATCGAATAGGAAATTTTTTTTTCTAATTTTGTAAAGTAGACATTTTTGGCCAATCTGTTTTTTTGGTTCGGTTGTGGGCACATTAAGTAAATCTGCAGAAAATGAAAGAATATGAATAAAAATCACTAAAAATATCAAAAGAATAAATGTTTATTCATTTTGCAAGCCTTCAGCATTATTTATTATTTATTATTCCTCCTCTTCTATCCTTGTACATAAAAACTTATAACACAACATTTTTCCTAGATTTTTCCAAGAAAAATTTTTTTTGCTGACTTTTCATTATCCGTCTGCATGTATCGGTACAAAAACATACCATTTTACCGACAATTCATTGTAAACACATAAAAAAATGTGTTGATACTATTTTTAAAAAATTTTCTAAAAAAAAATTAGATGCCCACAACCGAACCAATTGTGGTGCCCACAACCGAATTTCGCAGCAATTTAAAGAAGTAACAACAAAAATTTTTGATGGGTATATTTAGT
Source organism: Melikaiella ostensackeni (assembly GCA_032362435.1). Classification (NCBI taxonomy): domain Eukaryota; kingdom Metazoa; phylum Arthropoda; class Insecta; order Hymenoptera; family Cynipidae; genus Melikaiella; species Melikaiella ostensackeni. The sequence goes on from JAUMHM010000004.1 coordinate 10,374,384, forward strand.
GAATGTCAATTATTAATCTCGAAGAATAATGTATTTTTTTAGTAAATATGTATTGCGCTTACCTTCTGAATCGATTTTATGCTGTTGAGAGTACTTTTAAAACCGCTCAAAGTTAATTCCGCGTTGTTTCGCTTGCACAGAAAAACGAGAAAGTTCACTAAACAAAGCAGACGCGCGTGTTTACTTCTTTGTTCGGTAGAAAAGTGATGTGCTGCCATCTAAACCAAATTACACTGATCAAATTAACTTGACCTTATTTACATCAAAAAATATCCAGGGGTGCCCACAACCGAACCATGCCCACAACCGGAACTTCTCCCCTATTAATTAAAATAAACGAGATTTCGAGTGATTCTAAAAAAACAATGACCTAGCCCCAATAAGTCATGAATTACGGCCTTCCAGAGTTGACCTTTTTTGACCTATTTTTTTGCCATTTTCAGCCATATTTTTTTTTAATAGCTCATTTAGTGCATATCCTACCAAAAATCTATAATAGGATAAATGCTAGATGACCAAATTCTGTGAAATTCTCGTAAAATAAAACAAAAATTTCAGCTCTTATAGTAGGTCACGCGTTATGACTACGAAACTTTGCATCTGCAATTCATTACAAATACGACTTTTTTTATTTTTCGTTGGAAAACAATCAATCGTGTAACCATTCTTTGAATAATACTCTTCACACTATCAATTTTTTGCATATTTTCTGAAACTTAACTTCAGAAGATCTGTTGTTGACAGCCTATGAAGGCAAGACTATAAATTTATCATTCTCAAATTGTCCAGACTTTAATAATGAACTAGTATATTTAATCAATAACTAATTAATGAAAACAAGTTTTTTTATGGTTATGCTCGGGCTGTTAAACATTTTTCATAGATAACGTTTATTTAGACCTATGTGCTATTTAGAACGCTAATAAATACATATTTTTTTATTTTCTTCATTATAAATGATGACTTTTCAAATTATACAATTACCCATTATACCAAAATAAAAAATAATTAAATCACTGTAACGTAAACAAAAAAGATACTTTATTTATTTATAATATTTATGATATATTATAATAATATATATTATATTATATTACATTATATTATTTAACATATATTTATTATATAATAGTATTTATGATTCATCATTCTGGTGAAGTATATTTTTTACTTAGAGAATAGTGATTTAATTATTTTCAATTTTGCTCAGAATTAACTAATTTTGATGTAATGGATAAATCTTTAAGTTAAAAAGCCATTATTTATAATAAAGAAAAAATATTGTTTAGTCTTTTAAACAGCGCGCGAAAAGCATCCTATCGGACGCCAAGCGCGACGCATGCGCAGTGCCGCGTGAAGCCCGCTTTGGAAACACTGGCTCATACGGCCCTGACTTGTTTACGTCGTAGAAATTCCTGGAACGGAATCACGGCCATCGAGACAATACCCGAGACTCGAGCTCAATCGAGGTTCTAGTATATTTTATTGTTTTTTTAGAATCTCTCGAAATTCCTTACTTTGGGTTACACTGAAGGGTCATAACTCGCCACCTGTTGGAGGTAGAAGGTTCTTTTTCTTTATAATTTCTCAGAATTGAGTCTAGTTTAATTTTGCTGTTGGATATTTCGCTCTAGAATTCAATGGGACGGGTGAATCTACGCAAAAACGATTTTTGAAAATCTTCTCAAAATATTTCCTGGGCGTATCGTATTAATTTATAGCAAATTTTCAATTTGCATCAGGACCCCTCAGTTAAAAGTTTTAGCAAAAAAAAACGCGCTCTACCTACTTAAAAAGGGAAAAAGACCTTTTTTTATATGAGATGCCTGGACTATACTTTTCATGATTGCGTAGTAGGCTGGTCGAAAACCGCGTTGGAAATTTTTTACTATTGGAATTTTCATGCTCTTCCCCCCCCCCCAATTCGTACAAATCGAAATAATGATAATAAACACGTATTTTTTAAAAATAATTCATATTCATGGGTTTCGCCAAACACATAAATTTCAACACATATTTCCCATAAGAAAAAAATACGTTTTTATAAATTTTGAACAGAATCGTGAATATCAATATCAAGAAGAAGGCGATCTTACAGTAGGAGTAAGGAGTAAGGATGGAATAATTAGTATAAAATGACAGGTAGATGAATAATTTTTGAGTGTTTTCTTCCCAAAAAAATATCCACGAAAAAAGAGATTGTTTGACAAAATGATTCTTTTGATGTTTTTTGATTATTTGTACATAATTAAAAAACCAAAGAGAAGTTGAAAATTTCCGAAACAACCGCAACCTTCTAATATCATTCAAAAAGAATATTGGTATAAATAATCATAAGTTTTCTGAACAAATACTTTGGTAACTTTAATTAATTATCACCTCATTCTAACTCAAATGTACACAAAAGTTGGAAATTTCAGAAAAAACTGCACCTTTCGAGCATTATTCTAAGAAAATATTATTATGATGGTGGAACAAAAATACAAAATTCTTGAAAATCGGAAATGGCTAGCACTGAAAAGTTGCTATGTTTTATCCAAAATAAAAATTTCTAGAGACTTTTTAAAACTAAAAATGCTCTTATGGTGTCCCAATGAGATAAAAAATTATTTATTTAGAGAATTTCCCATGCATTCCAGAATTATCGTAATTTTTTTTGTACAGTTTTTTGTAGTAAATGTTAATAAAAAATTAAAATTGAAAAATATAACTTTTCTTTTGGATACACGGAGAGAAGCAAGCGTCGCTAATCAACATCTAGAAATAACAAAAACCACCAGACGTGGCTCATCGATGTTCAAACAGTGATCAGCACTGTTCAGACGGTGATGATCAACGTTTATGACGTTACGGCTCAAACACGTTTGAGCATTTCTCACGACATCGCCATACGATGTTAAAACATTGATGAGCCACGCGCAAAAGGTTGCTAATCGCCGTGCTCGAAACACGATCTAGCCGCGCTAACGCGAATGGGAGAGCAACGCTTTGCGCATGTATCTCGGCAATAGCAATCAGCTGTTCAGTGATAACCTCGAATATCTAGTGAGTCGTTGTTGTAAAAGCCTGCAGAATGCATGTGTTCCAGTATTGACTGTCGAAAATATCGTAGTTGTAAAATAATTCCAGATTTTAAGATCTCAAAAGGCTCTCCGTTCGCGCATTAGAATTGAGAAAGGAACGTTTAGTACGTGATTCCGTTTTTCGAAATGATTTTACCTCTTTCTCCCTTTTTATGCGGCGTGACTAAATGTCTGGTTCCACCTCCTTCAATTCGTTATGTAATGCAAAGATTTTTAATATCTATTCACGTGAATTTTGCTTCTTCAGACTTATAAAAAAATTAAAAGTTTAAATAAGAATGGCGATGACTTTTCCAGGATGTATGATACTGTTTCCCGGAAAATTAGTTCATGCCTTCGAAAAAATCATGTTTATGTATCTCAAAAACTCAATCAAAAAAGACAAATGAGGTAGGAAACATACAAAAAATTAACCTGGGCTCTTTTTTAAAAATATATGATGGAATGCTGGGACTTTTCCGTCTACACTAATGACAACGATGTACATCTGAATATTGAGAATCATACCCATCTAACAATATTGTGAGGTGTTTTTTACCACTGCGTATACACACGGCCAATACATGCTCAGGCACAGCGCTCAACAACGCGTTACACGTGGCTCAGCCATGTCCGAGACGTTTCTGAGCCACGTCTAAACATCGCTGTGGCTTGTGCGGCGCTGTAATGTCAGAAACATTGGTTGTCACTGCGCGTAACAGGGCTAATCAGTGTTTAAACGTCGATAATTCACGTTGACAGACTTTTTCACACTTTTTCGTCAATAAACGTGGTTCATCAACGTCGCGGACAGTGGTTATCGACGTTTACTTCTCTCCATGTGTAATAAAAACGTTTTCAAAAATCGACTGATTGTGAATTTTTTATTAATTACATATTATGCAAAAATTCAGAATAAAGAAAAATTTTCATGAGCCTAACTACTATAGTTTTTTGTGAGTAAGGGTGCGCGAACTTAGCCTCCGCGCCTACTTAGCCTCCTCTACCCTAATATGAAAAAATATATATATATTCATAATGCAATATATCAGGGATTTCTTTTATAAAGTACTCTGATATAGAAATTTTTAAAACACATTTTAAAAAGCCACTTTTAACATTATGAAACTTGGCATCATTATCTTCATTTTCCAAATATATTTCATGATGAATTGGCAATATTATACGCGCGTTACAGCGCGCGGGAATCATTGCATTGTCAATTAATAATATACAAATATAAAACAAGATTACTCTGATTCCAATTTAAACTGTACGACTTAATTACTTTCAAAAACAATAATTTATAAGGCATTGAGTTCAAAACGTTCAATCTAGAACATCATCAAATTTAAAATAATTTTTAAGGAAACAATTTTTTATTTTTTCACAGATTAATTTGGAAAGGGGTTTGGAAAATTGGAAACCTACTTCAAAATTTATTTTGAATGTTTCATTCCGACACTTTTAATTTTGATATTGTGTCAAAAATTGAAAAGTTTATTTCAGTTTTGTAGATTTGAAATTTATGTTCTCAATTTCGAAGTTATGTCATTAACCCCTTCGTTGGCATAGAGAATTTGACAAAAAGTGCCCAAAATGGCAGAAAAATTTTGGAAAAATTTTTATCCTAAAAATTTGTACCCTGGCGTTTTTGAGGGCGCTGATTTCGAATATAATAATAAGAAAAAAAAGATTGACGCACTATTGCGTCAATGCCACACAGGGCACCAATTAATTTGGCGCACTATTGCGTCAATGCCAACGAAGGGATTAATAATTGTTCACCCTTGAGCGGTCCCATTTCGGGTGTAAAATTTTTTAAGTTTTATTTTGAATCCGCCAAATTCTCATTGCTCTAAAGTCTAAATATGAAACTCCTAACTGTGAAAAAAGAAATGGAAATTTTTCATTTTTACGTTTTGAAAACTGTGAATTTAAAATTTTAAAGGATAATAAATTTGATATTGTATAATTTTTGCAGCGTTTTAAATTGAAAATTTTCAGTTTTAAATGCTTACTAGTGAACTTTCTCAAATTGGTAAGTCTAAGAATACAAATTTCTCCAATTTAATAGCTGCCAAGTCTTTGAAACTGTACAGTTTTAAGTATTCCTCATTTACAGGTTACTTATTATCGAAGACTTTCAATTGGAAATAATTTAATTGTTTAAAATTTTTCATTAGAAACTTTTTAATTTTAAATGTTTATTGGAGCTAAAAAGCACCCTTTCAATTTTATATTCTACAATTTTGAATGATTTAAATTTGAAAGTTAAATTTCAAACATTTATCAGTATTAAATTAGTAATTTTGAATTTTGAATTTTGATATTGTGTCGTAAATTTAAAACGTTATTTCAGTATTGTAGATTTGAAATTGAAGTTTTTAGTTTTGAAATAGTTAGAAAATATTCCACCTTAAACGTTCCTATGCTTCGTGCACAATTTTTAAAGTTCCATTTTGGATCTGCCAAATCTTCATTGCTCTATATAAAACTCTTATTTTTGAAAAAAAAAGAAAAATTTCATTTTTACGTTTCGAAAACTGTAAATTTAAAATTTTAAAAGATAATAATAATACTGAGTTTCTTGATAATCAAAATTTTTATTACATATAGTCCGCCATATTAGATCAGTCATTTTGAACTTGAAAAATTTGACTTCAGATTCGATATCGGCGACCCAAAAGCCCTACAGTAAGTAATTTTTTGAGTGTTTTGAAGCATATATAGGCATGATAGACTGATGCGTGTCACTGAACTTTCACCCATTCGGAAACAGGGGTGCAGATTTTTCGTGATATCTCAAGAACAGACTATCTGAATTTAAATTTCTTTCCAGATTATTTTTTGGCATTCCAAAAATGAATAAATATGGCTATATCTCGTATTAAAAAACTAAATATCAATAAAAATAGAGAACATTCATTTTTTCGTGATTTTTTTCCATTCTTTTCTAGTTTATTTTATATTATTTCAAGAAACGTTGTAGCTATTGTAAAAAGAATAATATTTGAAATCTGCATTAAAAACGCATCGAAATGTCCGAAATGGGAATTGTTAACGCCTATCTAAAAGATATTCTTTTTGACCCCTAAAAACTGAGTTTCAAATATATATTAAACTACACCTGATGGTAACAAATACAGAGTAGACTCGTGTTCAGCATCAAAAAATACTTTGGAAATAATAATTATGTCCATACAATAGGAACATAGGTCATTTTTCTTGACCAGTGTATTTGTTCTTTAAAATATTATCTATTTGAATGGTTCTTATTAAAACATAGGTTTGCATGTAACAAATTGTCAATTAACTAATTACATAATCTTTCTATCTAGTTAACTTATTTCTAGCATATTTTAAATAAAATGCATCCAAATAGTATTGCAGAAAATATTCTAAAGAACAAAATAAACCGGCAGTGATGAAAATTGGATCAAAAACACGATTTTATCTGAAGCGAAAGAAAATCTCAAATAAGTAACGTTCAGTTAACAATTACAGATTAAATTATTTTTTTCATGTCTGTTTTTCTCTCGATTTTACCAACTCTCTTAAAAAGTTGAGGTGAGATAGCTATTATAGCTAGTGAACATTCTTAAAACTTAAAATATGTTTCTCAAGGCCGAAAGAACGTTAAGAAAATTTATCTCAACCTAATAAATTAACTTTTAAATTCATATCAGTAAAGTTGCTAAGCATGGAGAAAAAACTGCCCATTTTACAGAATAATATTTTATTCTAAAATAATTAGACAGCATAGGTTTTTCCGTTTACTTTACTTGGATTTTCTGTAAATCTTATAGGAATTTCTGAAAATCATCAACAGAACATCATCAAATCTTAAAGAATTTTTTTGTAAAATCCACAGAAAAACGTATGCTTAGGTTCTCAGTAAATTAAAACTAATCAGCAATTTTTTATTTAAAAGAGTAACGGAACTTTTATTAGCATATTTAAGTAAACTTAAGTGAGTATCTGACACAAGGCTGCTGTTGTAATTTTTCATTTTTTCATACTAATTTTTTCTAGATGAGTATGATTTAAAATTTATCAAATTAAAAGCTACATCTAGAAATTATGCTAAAAAAAGTCAGAACACTTTGATTTCTCCAGTCATAAAATTCTTGTTGAAAGAAGTATCAAAGTAAATCTAAAACCTCTATTTGTTTATTTTTTCAGGTATGGTTCCAAAATAGAAGAGCGAAATTTCGCAGGAATGAAAGAAGTTCAGCAATGAATCGAGGAGTATCAGCAAGCAGAGAAATGGAAGCAGCTTTGCCTTTGAGGCCAATTAGGGTAAATCACAGCCATGAGAGCAATTCGGAGCCTCTTCAGTCTCCACAAATTGCCCAATATCCCTACAGCGATTATTGGAGATCTCCACAACACTATGCCACAGTTCAATCGACAACTAGTTGTCACGGATTTGTCAACGGAAATCTGGGAAATTTAGGTCTCACCACATATCATCAACCCGAAGTTCACGCTGCCCTGGAAACCCCTTCGATGAACAGCTTAAGTGCACTTAGGCTGCGAAATCATCCCTATGGTGCCGCCTATTCTGCGATGCATGCCAGTATGTGACGTATCCCTTGACATACGAAGCCTTTTTATCCCAGGAAACTTCATCGATCATCCAAATCTCTTTGCCTTCTTCCATCTCGATGATCGCAAATCTATTGAAACCAAAGGACTCGGCTGTAAACACTTATAGTGAAATACCTTATATAAATTCCTTGTTCCTCTGAAAAAATGCCAAATATTTAACATCGATATGTGAATAGTAATTAATATTTATCATTTCAGATTTGAGGATGTACAAAATTTTATCAATTCGAAAGCATCAAAATTTAATGTTAATAGCAATAAACAGAATATTCAGTCAAAGCGGTACATTTAATTTTTCTCAAATTGTTACGAAAGCATAAATTTTGGTGTAAAGGTTCCTTTTGCTACGAGAAAATTTTTAAGACCGGGTGCAAATATTAAATTTGTTTTTCTTCAAAGGTGCTAAATTTTTGTTTTGAAATGCTGCATTTCTTTAACTAATTAGAATATTCAATTTTCCTTTTTTGAAGTAGAGAAGAATTGAAATTTTCAATCTTCAGAAAAACTGCCGCTATTTTGTTAATTGGCAGCATTTTCATTAACATTTTTATTTTTATTTTTGGCACCCGGTTAAAAAAGTTTTCTAACAGCAAAAGAAAACTTCACACCAAATTTCATCTTTTTGTACAAATTTTAACAAAATCTTCAATATTATCTTTAGTGTACCGCTTCACAATGGTCCATAAATAAATTTTCGTGGACAAATTGAGCCACAGTTCGCATTTTTTTAACTATTTTAAAGTTTTTTTTAAAAATTACTCCGCATGAAATTCCGCATTAATCTCTCGATATGTGTTACCTTTAAATTGACTTGAAATTAAAATGACTTATTACAAGCGAGCTATGCAATTAAAATGTAAGTTATGTTATTCAATTAATTATTAATGTATTGCAAAGTTAAACAATAATAGTGGTGCGCCAAATCACCTGAAGTGGCGAGTAACTTGATGCAGGTGCACTCCTCCGCAAAAGCGACAAATAAATATTTTATATATCTTTTACGAAGTATCTTTCTTTGATTCAACATTGTCAGAATTTCAAGCTTCACGAATAACATTTTTTCATAAATGTTGGTTCTATAGTTGTCTTTTTAAATTCCCTTTTTCTTTTAGTTGCGCCAGATTAACCTCATCTCCCCTATCAGTAATTTTTTTTTTTTTTTTTTTGGAAACAATCGATTATCTACACTTGTTTTTGAACTCACTACACAAGTTCGCATGCAAACCTTTTTTGACTGGATCAATAAAAACATAAACAAAAAATCATTTTTAAAAAGTCAGTAAAATTATTAACTGGAAATATGTTGCAAAATTGTTTGGCAATAATATTTTGTGCCGCAAGACTATATTTGTAACCATTACCTTTTTTAGAAAATGATTGATATACCATGTCAAAAATAATAATAACTTTTTTTAAATCACACATTTGATTACGTTTTTAAATAAACAATGCAAAATAACTTTTTTTTGATAATTTATAATTACATAAATATGACTATAATATGTAATAAGCAAAGATTATTATATCAAATGATGACATGACTACCCTCAAAATCAACATTTTGTACGTAGGAGATAAGATTTTCTAAATTTTATTCCTCCCATTTTGAAAAAAAGTTGTGAAGATGAAATAAAACATTTTCTCGCAAAAATACAGAGGTGAATATTTATGCTAAGAATACTAGTCTCCCGAATATGCGCGATAAAATTTCGTTTAAAAAATTATGCCGCTTTTTTTCTAGCAAAAATTTTGACAATCACAAAAGTATGTTAGCCACTACGATTGATGTGAAAAATAGCTCTTAGAATTTGTAAAATTGTACATTCTTCAAACATAAAATTGGGGGAGGAAATTGATTTGACCAGTGACGTCATTATAAAAATGTTGTATCTTGCAGACAAATTTTGTCTGGACCTTAGCAATAAAACTGAATGTTAAAAACTTCTCATCAAAATCTGTGAAATAAGGGAAAGGTGCCCACAGGGGGTCGGAAAAACTTAAACTCGTATAGATATTCATTTTCAAACTAACCTGAAAAGTTTGACACGTGTAAATGAAGTCTAATCTTTCATGTACTTAAAAATGGAAAGATTAGACCTTTTTATGTAAGCATTTTAAAAAAATAACAGTTTATAAGAACACGCCATTTGAGTCCCTGTGTACTCTCGAATGCAGACGGATATGTCGCACCCGTTTTATTCAATAAATTAAGGCCATATGATACTTACCCGATTCCTACTTTATCGACATTTTTTCGCAACAACTTACGTCCACACGAATTGAGATATTGAGTTGAAAATTTCAGATATTAATTAAAAGGCACTAAGGAACGTTTGTATGGTCCTAAATTTCTGAAACTACAAAATTTTTTTTTGGGTAAATTGGAATTTTTTTTTTGAATTTTCAGAAATTTGGGACCATACAAACGTTCCTTAGTGCCTTCTATATAATTTCCTGGATTTTGAACTCGATATCTCAATTCGCGTGGACGTGAGTTGTTGCAAAAAAATGTCGGTAAGGTAGGAATCGGGTAAGTATCACATAGTCTTAAGCTTTTTAAATAGGTTTAGTCGTTGATATATTCCTTTAATCGGTTTATCTTATACGAAAACGTTCGTTGACCTTAAACTATTTGATACTTACTGAGAAATGTGTATTACTAAATTGACTTACAGGTATAAATGCGCGTTATGTACCTGCTGAACACTGCTTTTGTAACATTTGTATCGACCTGCCAACCACCAGAACGTCAGAATAGAAAATTTCCTCATCCATTTGGACAACATTAACATCAATATTCAAAAAAATTATCTCATCTACTCTCTGTGAACTCTGGAACTTCGTTCACTTAGTATGGGTTTATTATTTCAAATCGAGAAAGAAACCCTTTTTTTGCCGCAAACAGTATGAGAATAATGCTTTCAGATTGTAAGTATAGAAGTGAAAACATTTTCGATGGTCCTGTTTTTCTTACATATAAGTTAAAAGTATAAAGGCAAATCAGTGCGAAGTGCCAAAAACACATTTTATTTAAATAAAACCTAAATACGAAAAGCAAACGAATATATCTTTTATTAAGGATGTCAATATAAAAGAGTAATAAATATTTATAGTGATTATGACATATTTTATTGAATAACTTGTTAAATATTCCTTTTTATTATTACCAGTGCACGCCGAAAATATGTGGACACCTTTCCTCTAGATATAATTTCTTGAACATCAAATTCGTAAAAAAAGATTAAAGATCGGACTATCGGTAAAATTTTGAAAAGTGCTAAATTTCGTTTAATATTCAGAGAAAAAACAAAGAGTAAAAAGTGTTTCTGGTAAACGCGCTGAGGTAAACTTGGCATGAAACAAAATGACGAGATTACTTCAGCGCGTTTACCCAGTTTTTTAATCTTTGTTTTTTCTTGTGTAAGTGCCCATTCAAGTATTATGTAACGCACTTTAGGGGGAGGGGGTCCAGCCTAGTATTAGGGAATGGTGAAACATTACGGGAAAAGTCGGAAAATCGCGTTACATAAGGGGACAAGGGGGTCAAAATTCAAGATTTACGTTACGTAATACTTGAACGGCCACTATCAAGAAAATGATGAAAATTTCCTTCAACGTGTTGCTTTTTTGACAAGAATTTAAAAGTTCAATTTTAATGTCCTTCAAAATTTTCAGAATTAAAATTTCATGGTATGATAAAAATTTAAACTTTCTGCGTTACTTTTCCAATTTTTCTCATATGAAAAGCGCTGGGATTATGAGATTTTTTTTTATATTAAATGATTGAGAAGAACATCATTCTCTGCAAACACCTATCTTAACAAATAATTCTCACTTTAAAATTTTGTCTCATACTCTCTTTTAAATCAGTGAGAAGTACGTCACTAAGTCAAATCAGTAGTGTACTTCTCACTGATTTAAATTTACAAAGTAGTTTCATCCTCCCCAATTTGGATTCGTGAAATTTTGAATAATCAATATCAAAGAAATTATGAACAAAAAAAGTTTCTATTAGTTCTCATATAGTAAAAATTGTACTTTAAGAGAAGGATGTCGTTTCAGTTTAATTAGCAAATTTTTGAATTCCACGTTTCGATTCAAAAAAACTTCGTAGTACCTGAAGATTCAAACTACGTATCAATGTTTCAATAAATAATACCAATTTCGAATTTAAAAGCGATCATAGTAGAGGTTTCAAAATCAAATTAAATTATTGTTTGAGCTTTCAAAACAGTATTCACAACTCTAAATTTTAAGTTAGACGATTTAACCTTAGACATTTAGAATATGAAGTATGATATAGTATATTTAAAATTTTGCAGTAAGATAAATATGCTATTTCAGAATCGATGTAAGAAAATATTTGAAATATTAAATTATTAAGACTTAAAGTCTACATTTCCTGACATTTTGATTGAGAGTCGAATATAAATTACGTAACGTGTCAAAATTTTGATTCGTTTTTATACCAATTTAAAGCAAGAAATTCAAGAAAAAAATTTTATTCGGAAAAAATTTCCATCTAACAAAGAGAGTTCATAGTTGAAAATATTACAAAAAAAAACGTTACGTAATTTGCGAACTGCCCCTTAGCACTAGTCAAGAATGATGAAAAGCGTTTTTCAATCAAAGCGATGCTTCACAGTACGCTGATTGTAGGATTTGAAAAGGACTGGAAAAACAGGGTAATTTAACATTGATAATTCGTAGTCTATATTATAAGACTGTTATAAGTTACATAGTAGGCATTACAATGAAGTAGTTTTGTAGAAGAATGACAATAAAGAGATGCGATATTAACATTAAAATGTAAAAATCTTGTCATTTGACAAAAAATGCGTATTAATGTCGTGAATATTATAATACACATATAACTTCATAACACATTGGCACATGATTAGAATACTGTAAAATCGAAAACATCGTACTGAAATCGATCATTAGTCTTATTATAGGAAGCTACAAAGAAGCTTTATTGAACTTCAATAAACCTTTCTCGAATTTCGCATCAAATGAGCAGAAGCACAATAAATGGATTTGAAATACAAACATCTATACATTTTTCCTTTTAAACGTCTTCTAGAATCTAGAATTTAAATGCAATAAGGGTAAATTTTGACTTTTTTTGGAACAATTTAAAACCTCAGAGCCAAACATATATATTCTTTCTTTTTCTAAATTATGAGTTGGTCCCTGTCCACTTTCATTTCAATTTGTAAAAAAGATCGAAAAACTGAGTTGAGCACCTGCGAGTTTTTCTATTGTTTGTGTCTAATTATTGTTCTTTATATTCAATCAAACAGTGTACAATATTTGTATACCATGAAACTACTTACAATAATTAGAAAAACGTACTTGTCATATTCTTTGGAAAATTTAAGAGTCCTACCAAGAAAGTTTAAACTAGTAGAGAATAGAATGCAGTGGCATTGATAATAATGTTATTGGTTATAATGGCGCATATTTCAAAAACAAATCATCAAATCCAATCTTCTTTTCAAAAGTATATAGCTCGAAATTATGTACACCTGTCCTGCATGCACTCTCTACTTCTCGATTTTCTTTTTTTTCGAGGCTTGCACTCTCGCTCGCACTCCTGTCACATGATAAGTAACTATCCATTTATAATATATACGCGTATGAAAATACGTAAGCACGATGGTTAAATAATCATCAAACGCCTGACTCATCAGATCATAAACGATAACAAACTTAATTGCCTGTAGGGTAAAGTGGGGTGAGACGCCGCTCTGGTAGAGTTGCCGCATTATCGAGTTTGTTGATAAAGAAGTGCTCTAGAGTTGTGTGTGTCAGTGTGAATTTACCTTGTAAGACGACAACAAAAAGGTGAGTATCAGTGACGAATTATATTATACCAATGAATATTTAGAAACAATAGTATATTATTAGTACCATTACAATGATCGAA
>JAUMHM010000004.1:10394946-10413791 GCA_032362435.1 Melikaiella ostensackeni
ACGCACACGTGACGTCACCATTCAACCGCCATCTTGGACCCAGCACTACATACGGTCACACTAGAAGCGTTCATTCCCTCCCGCAAGCGCTACAGCCACTATCTTGGAACCGGCATAACCTCCGATTACACTCGATGCGCCCTCTTTCATTTGCTCCCGCACGCGCTATCTCTATCTGCCCTGCGGTATCCGTGACCTAATGACCAGAACCTTTCTTCGCTTATCCATCTTCGAAGTAAGTAAGCACAGTACCGACCAGCGCTATAACAAATAAGACCCTATAAACTCTAATGGGCTCTTATTAATCTGACAAATTAGAACCAAAGATATTAAATTTTAAAAAATAAATGTACCAAAAACTTCGAAGTCCCATATCTTCGCCATTTTTTTTGAATTTTCCAAAAGTATTTGCTAGGATTTTTCTTTACTACTAAAGGACTGAATACAACGCGTTACAGCCACATCTCATTACAACACGGAAATTCTTGCGATCACATGACGTGGACTCCACCAGCTACATTCACATCTTTCTACTTCAATGCATCAATTGTTTGTCTATTGAACAACGATTTGATCCACTTTTGCATAATAGTTTGTCACCTTAGGAATTAGTGTGCTTTTATCATTAATGATGAGAATGTAAAAATGGCAAAACCTAAAAATTTCAGATTTATAAATTATCCGAAATAATATCTCGATAACCGTGGATTATGATAGTCAATGGTTTTGCGTCAATCTGTAAAGATTGAAAGATCTTTTTATAATCGAGCAACGAAAAGTCTCGAGAGACAGGATGCCTCCAGCGGCCTGATCGTACGCTCGCGTAGTCACAACACGCTGAAAGTTATTGCCCTGGGTAGCGTGTTTTTGTCTATGCCGCCTGCCATCTCTGTTTGCCTTAAATTTATTAATTCGCGACCAAAAAAGCTTCTCGACCGCACTTCAAAAAAAAGTAGGGAAGTACGAAAATCGAAAACCTTCCATTGCGGCGAGTGGATAGTTAGTGGTCTGACCATGAATATACTTACACCGTACGCTAGACGCAGGCTTAAACTGCTTAAGTGGCGGTAAGCGTAGCTGAGGCCTAACCTTGCAACATGAGAAGGAGAGAGGCCGGACACTTGCTTCTCTACTTCCTCTCATGCTCCAGGGTTAGACCTCAGTTAAGCATATCCCCACTTAAGCATTTCAAACCTGTGACTAGCATACGATGTAAGTACATTCTATGCGAATCGTGCGGAGAACGGAGATTTGAGTCCAAGTTTTCGCTAGTCACAACACTGACTATTACCTGTAAACACCCAACGTATGATAATGAGAATGACACTATCGTCATTCTGCACTGTTAAACATTTCTGTTGGAACTCTACATTAAATGTATTGGAAGTTTAGTTCTGAGACGCAAGGTAATGTTCCAATACATGATGTTGTAGTTTTTAAATGCTGGTATTTTAATATTTCCTTACATGTATTGTAATACTGCCATACATCTAATGCAATATTGCGGAAGAAAGTTTTGAAAAAAGAATCGAAATTCGCAGACACAGAGAATCGAACCCTAACCGCCAAGCTCTGAATCGAATGCGTCACGCAGTAGACTAGCAAGGTACATTTCTCATATTCCTTGAATAGAGGGTTACTCATCCGCTAGATGGACTAAAATGAGTTTAAGGAAAAATTACAATGCTGGTATTGTAGCGTGAAATTGCAGTATTTGTATGGTAACCGGCGCCTATCCTTCGGAATTACAATACACGTATTGCAATTTCACCTTCTAATATCAGTATTGTAATTTTGCTTTACACTCGTATTACGAAAGTTTTGTGAAATCCTAAACATTCTTAACAGCGTGTCTAGTTTGTAAAGATTCACTCTTGTTCGATTCGGTATCCAGAGTAATACGATATTTTTAGAGACCCAAACTTTATGGAAAGACCGTAATCGTACAATGTCTCTGAAAGAAATATATATTTCATTTATTATCATTTTACAGAAAAAAACGAAGTGTAATCTCCACTCCGACTTCAAGGTAATCTTTACCTGTAACATAAGTTACCTTTACGTGGTAAGATTTTCCCACAACATTGGCTATGTTTATCGTGTCAACTTGATTGCATAATCTTTTGTTTCGATGCGAAAGAAACCAACTTTACACACTTGAAAATTGCCCGCAACGAGAATTTACTTCTGTTTTTTCTATAAAAACAATTTTCGTTTTCAATAATAGTATTTGGGATGGGAAGTTCATGAATCATGAAGATTGAGAGTTATCTTTAATTTGAAGACACTGTGCGGTTGTACTCGTTGCATAAAGTTCGGTCTCTATAGATATTTTTTGAGGCTGCAGTAGAAATGATAAATTTTAAATAATAAACACATACATATCCAAACTTGATCAGTAGTAGAGGAAGTACTCCAATGGAGGACTTTAAATTTACATTATTTGCTATAATTCGATATCAAGGCTATATTGGAGAAAATGTTAACGTACCCGATCACTCAGTGTACTCTTTGATTTATCTAAAAATCGTTTAAAAATTGTTATTCATAATAGAGTCTGCAAAAATTGGTGTAAAAATTTTGGTTCTTAGACAGTAGAGAAGTGCAGGGTTGTTTATCTTAAGAGTATTGTTTCACAAATTCTGTATATCCTCGGCTTAGTATAGGGAAAAGTTTCTTTGAAAGGTCGACAAATTTGAATGACTCACGCTGCCAATTTGAACATTGAGATTGGCCCAATAACTTTGGCCGATGGCGAAAATTTTGGGCTAATATTGGCCAATTTTCACATGTGTCATCAAAGAAGGCGAAAGAAATATGTAAATCTCGAAGGAGGGAGGGGTCAGCCTTAGCATTATGATGATGATAATGAAAATGTAGAGAAAAAATCGGGAAAAGCAACACGCAAAGAGAGAGAGAGGGTGGTCTAAATTTTGAACTGCTCCAGACAAAAAATAGGTAGTGGAAAAGTCTTCTATCGCACCAATAGTGTTCCAAATGCTGATGTAATATCGTTCTGTCTTTTCCTTATTTTACAGAATTGAAGTGATTGTCACAATTCTTAATTCAGGGAAAATATGATTTGACTCCAGAGTTCACCTCGCAGAAGAGTCTGAAGACAACGATAAGAATGCACAGGTCATTGCCCGAGTGTTTTTTAATTGGGTGAGATCACGGTCGATCCCAATCTGCAAAATTCGTTCCTTGAGAAGTTAACGATGTCTGCCTTACTTGTCGCACTTTCTCGAGTGTCGAAATAACGACCGAAAATGACACCGTCCACGAGATGCAGAATTAAAATAATTTATATCGATTACCGGTCTACTCAGACCTGCTCCCTTTCTCGTGCATAATAGTAGTTTGTCTTGAGATTCTTATCACAAGAGATGGACGATGGACGACCAAGATAACGATCAGGGATATTGTCATTTTCACCACTGAATCTGTAGTGTATCTGGAGATAATATAATATTGAGAAGCATATTTATTCACCCAAAGACATGTCGAAATTTGGATCAGGGGGCAAAAATATAACTGTTACACGGAAAAAACTCGTTTATTAAATATTACTGAGCTTGTTTCGAAGTCTTGAATATGAACAAAAATGGTTGAAATGATTGTGGATTTTCAGAAAGTGTATCTGAACTTTTCAGGAGGAATGATTGAAGTCCAAGTAAAACTTAAAAGCAGTTCAGTTAATTTTTGTGCAACAATGATGACAAAACTCCTGAATCATTCAATTAAAATGGATCTTAATTATTATAAACAAATTCATTTTTAAATCTGAAGCTCTAACAACAGCAAATAATTTGTATTGTTAATGAGAATTTCTATAAACCACCAATATTACGTAAGATTTTTTCTACCCTTCTCCCCCAATTTTTTTGCTGAGAGCAAGTTTTCAACGAATAGTATAATAAATGTATTGTCTATTGTTACGGAATGTCCCGTGAACCTAACCCATTTCCAACTCATTCGGATTACGGAAATTTCCGTAATAATAACCTCAGCTTCAGCCCCATCATACTTTAAAATAGCGACTAAATTTCAAAATACGATTTTTCTAGATGATGCGGAATCTTACGTAAGATTCTCTTCCCTTCAACCCTGCAAGAAACAGTAAGTAATCACAAGGACTCCCCTCTTCCCTACAAAATGCTTACGTAATACTTGATCACTAAAAACTGTACATAAATACAGATTTCCATACTTTTTGTACCTAGGGAAAAAATATCCTAAAATCTAAGAATTGAAAATCTTTGACCCCATAGCGGAAATTCAATTAAAATTTAAATCCTTGATGTCATGACAACTTTTTACAGTAGGCCGTTTTAATATTTCCAATTTTTTTGGCCCACCCTAATGAATAAGGTGCTAATTTTAATTTCATTTATGTCAACTGCCTTTAAAAATTATTGCAACAAGTTCTGTTCAGAAAAACCGATCTAGCTATAAGGAAAGCACATAGATTCTTAATTGTTGTGTTTATGCAGTTTGTGTAGTTGTGTTCGTTTTAGGAACTTCTTCCACAATAAATCTCAAGGTGTCAATTTCATTTCCGTTTGTGCAGTCCATTGATCAACTTTTGGATCAAAATTTGATAACTCGGGATATAGTGTGCCACTAATTTAAAGACATCTTGAGCATAATTGTTGTTATAAAACAAATATTTTGACTATGGGGAAGAAGAATATAACGACCCTGTATATACGTCTTTGAGAGAAACTTTCTCCTTGTATCATAGTTAATTTCAGGAACTCTGCCAAACATACGGTTTAAAGAAAGAGAAATAGCTGGCCGCTCTTTTCGCCGGACATAAGAGCAGATCGGTCTGATTCGGCAAAAATAGATTGTCTGTGGATAATGATAGAACGCTAGTTCGGTGGACCAAGAAAGTTTGCGCGAGTCACAGTTTTCTCGGCTACACGACTCGCTTAAATGTCAAACAAATCCCTAACTTCTGCAAAGTTACACTAAAATCTTGGGGAATTCAAATCTGACGAGGAACTCCATTTGTTATTGGCAACTTGAATTTCAAAGTTGGAAAATGATCAATGGTCATATAATATTGGTAACTTTGGTATATTTGCGAGAAACAGAATTTGAAATTCAGAATAATATCAACGTTCTCGAGACTCAAGGGAACGACAGAAAATATACTTTCTAAATTCACAAACTTCAGTTTCTGTCGGTCACATTGCACTCAAGATCCCCTCAGGAATTGAGGGGTATAGCGACTGAAGTTACATAAACTCAATTTAATGATGCTAATTAATTTTCTGACAACACCAGTCTGCTTTGTTCTCTCGAAATTATATAATTTTCCGCTACTGTTTGAAGTTTCCTATTTATTAATAAGTAAATTATGCATGTAGTATTTTTGCTGGCAATTCATAGGATGAAACGTCCAAAATCGGAATATTTCCTGCAGTAGTAAGAAAGACTACAAACTTCGATGTAAACTTTCAATATCATCTCATGGAGAAAAATAGATAGTCAAACTTGAAGTGTCAAAATTAAGATGGTCAGTTTGATCTTCTAGATAGTAGTTTTAATCTATAGGGACTCGCAAGCCAAACAGAAGCGGCAGCCTCACAACTTCTACCAAATGCCGAGCGAACACACACTCGACACCCGAAACTCATTTTCGGAGAGAGTGACGTTCAGCATCATGTTTGGCGTATTACAAAGATTTTTAATTAGTTTAAACCACTTGGTGATATTTCGAGCATGCGTAAAGAATGAAGTAAATTGCAAGAACATGGTGGAGAATGGATTAGGGGTTTTTTTTTAAAGTCAAATTCGATGATTCCATGAAACTAACGACAAAGGCGTTACTCAGCAATCAGTGCGTATTCTCAACATTCTCGACTGCAAACTTGCCGAAAATGTCATCATTTGTTGTTACAGAAACAAAAGTCACTAGATTTTTAATCCACAACTATATCGATTTTTGAATTTCCTAGTGTTTGAAATGTTTCAATTCAGTGCAGTGACGCCATTTCCGTAGCCTCTCGTGCTCAAACTAATATGTTCTCCAAGTGTTTGTGCATGTGCAATCATGTCTCATGCATGTAACACTTCAAAAATAATAAAAAAACGTGCTCAGATTTGATGGATGTTATACCACTTTTCATGTTTCGCAGGTTTTATTTAAACATTTGAATTCCAGTCTCTCATCTCTCTTACTCTCACGAATATCCGAAATAATCAAGCTAACACTCATAGGTACTCTGGTTTACACGACAGGATCATCAGATTTACAACACAGGATCGCAAGATGACATTCTGGGTTGGTACAGCCGGACATCCATTTTTGACATTTTGCGGATATAAGTTACACTAGCTAGAGCAGGCCTGGGCAGGGCTGGAGAAATTTGCTCACAGATCTGATGTTGGCGTCCCCACTACAAATGCTCTTGCCTTGATCACGAAGTCTTCCGCCTCATGAGCAATGCAAGAGCATCGGTAGTGGGGATGCCAACATCTCTTATGAGAGCAAATTTCTTCAGCCCTGCCCAGGCCTAATCTAGAGTCCTGTAGTTAAACCTACGGTATAGTCAGTTTCACCATCCAGATAGTCAAGCTGACCACCCAATTTTCTCCGCGTGTGCAATTCTTTGTTCATAATGATTAGGAAACAGTCCTGTAAGTATGGTCCAGCCTTACAAATTATGAAATGAGTAACAGATCCACTATGGACAAGAGACATGCTAGCGTTAAATATGAAAAAGCTGAGGTTAGAAGGAGAAAAAGAGTAAGCAAGGGGATTAATCTTAAATCGGCGATCTCTGTCTTTACTTTCTTTGCATCAAATGTGGTGACCACCTTCGCGTCGCTTATGGCATATAAACGTATAAGGGCAGAAACAGCCGGATCCGGCAACAACCAGGATTCTACCTCTGCCGCTTAGGACTCGCGGAACTGTGCGCGATGTTTATATGGTGTCTTCTGCTATTCCGTGTACATATCGTATCTTTCTATACGGACCGTTCCTATCGCAGTATTGCCATTTTCGTTGTGGGAAAATTGTAGAAAACAAACTCGTTTCTTTCTCCCCCCTCTAGTGTCTCACCCTACCCTCCCCTTTATACTTCGCTCTCTTTCTCCCTATCCCCACAAACCGTCTCTGTTATTCTTGGCTCTTGGGCTTATTCTCGCATCTTACCGTTAATTGAATGAAAGACAATATTCCAAGTACATAGTCGAAAATTCGAGATCCTTTTGCCGATGAAAATGAACACGCTTCTTCCTATCTTGATACATTTCTTCTACACTCGAAAATAAATGTTTTTTTTTGTCCAAACAAAGAAACTTGAAAAGGAAAAAAAAACAGAAAAATTTAACTAAATTTTTTTGAACAACATAATGCACAATATAAAGTTGTTCATATTTTTAACACATCTAATCTAGAGCATCTACTTTCTCTTTAAATTCGGATACGTGATATATTTCCTGTTACCTCAATCAGCAAAAATCGATGTAAGAATTCACTGAGGAATGAGTGACTATTTACTGAACATCCAGTCACGTTTCACTCATTTTCAAAAAATAAACGTTACGAGGCCATGCATAAATTAGTAACATGTTTTTTGCCAATTTTTCACCCTCCCTCATGTAACAAGTCGTAACAAAATGGTTTGGACCTCCCCCCTCCCCCCAAACTATGTAACGTAATTTTTTCAAATATTTTTAGCCATGTCTTATCAAATACAATTTGGTGACACTAAAAATATCACATAAACAGAAGTTATTGTGATGAAGAAAAAGAAAATTAAAAGTATGTGGAACATGAAACAAAGGAATTATGCTTTCCTCGAAAATTAAAACGTATAAAAAACTGTATCATCTAGAAGAAAAACATCCATGAAAAACTTAATTATTCATATTTTTTTAAAATTACTAGTGCATATCTGCAATCATTAAATATTTTTTATGTTTGTGAAGTTCATTCTTTTTCCTGAAAAAAATTATTTTTTCTACTGGTTATTTTAGAAAATAGTGCTTTTTAACATTGAATCCATAGATTTGGTCATGCATTTTTCTACATTTTTTGACAAGTTAAACGTGAATTAAAATAACCAAATATTTCAAAGAATGATTGCAATCATAATAAACTCTAATGAAATGCAATAAAACGAGATTATACAATATACAATTTTCTCAAATATTTCATCAAAATAATCATTTAACGTTATATTTTTAACAAAAATTTAGTAGGTATTTAAAAAATTGCAAAAAAGCTTTGTTTTTGTCGACATTTTTCAACAAAATGATAGAAAAAATCAAAATACTAATCTTGTTATACCGATATGAAGTCCTTATTACGTTATCACAATCTTTTATCGTAATTATCAATTAGTTTGAACTTTAAGTTATATTTATCCTGACTTTTTTTAAATTTCTTGGAATTCCCTCAATTTTCTAAAGTCTCCCTGAATTCTTATTAATTAATCCTGAATTCTTCAAAATTCTTTTAAATACTTTTGAATTCTCTTGGCGTTTTCTCTTAAGCATTTCATAAAATTTTTTGTAAGTCCATTGAATTTTTCTGAATTCTCTCCAAATTTAATGAATTTTTCAACAATTCGTCTTCAACTTTTATGAATTTCATCGGATTCTTCTCACTTCCCTCAAATTTCTCTAAATTTACTCGAATTTTATTTAATTCCTTGCTTTTATTTTATTTTTATTTTCAATTCATTTAAATCCTGTTTAATTCTCCTTAAATTCTACTCACTCCTATCTCATTCAATTCGATGGAAATTTTTTTCATTTCACTCAAATTCTTCTGAATTTCATCAGTCTCCTGAATTCCTTTGAATTCTTCTTAATTCACTCCAATTTTACTGGAATCAATGAAATTTTTTAGATTTTTTACATTCGTTCTGAATTTCTTTGATTCTATCCTGAATTCGTTGAAACTCAACTGGAACGCTTATAAATTTCATCGAATTCTTTTGAACTCTTTCGAATTTAAAAGAACATTGCTCACATTAGTAATGTACATTAGTCACTTTTAGTCAATTTAAGTCACGTTTTGGGTTGGAAATTAGTCACTTTTGGTCACTTTTTCACTTTATCACTTTTTCGGATTAAGATCGTAACATTTGCTCCCCCCCCCAACTTAGTGAATTTTGACTGATTATAATTGAAGTAATCTGAATTACACACACGTCACTTACTCCTAGTGAAATTTCACTTATCAAATTAAAATTATACACATCATGTCTCTCATTTTGAAATGTTTTAAATTGAAACGATACAGGCTGTACAATTTGAGTTTGATCAGTGAAATTTCACTGGGAATGAGTGACGTAATTCAGGTTTTTTTAATTAATCAGTGACAATTCACTAAGAAGTAAGAGATTATTCATTCAAATTCCATGGTCCTTTTTCACAGAATTCACAATGGCATAAGCTACTGAAATTTCAATAAGAGTCTTATGATTTTCAGTAACTTTTTTTTTTTTTAATGTGTCAAACGTGACCTTAACTTCAGTAAATAGTCACTCATTCCTCAGGGCATTTTTGCAGATTACGGTGGCCAGAAATATGTCACTGATTCGATCCTTTGAGTTTAAAGTGCTCAAAATTTGATATTTTTCTATTTACAGCTATTTAAATTGAAGTCGTTCAATTTAGAATAATTTCGACTTTACATCTATTTTATTTTGAAGTTTCTAATTCTGCTAGAAATGGTTTAATTCTGAATTTTGAACATTACAGTTACAAATCCTTACATTTTTAAAGCTATAAATTAAAAATTGTTTAATTTCGAACACCTACTTCAGATCGAACTCTCTTCAAATCAGGCAGGCAATATGCTCAAGTCACAGACCGATTTAAAAAAAAATTGTTCTGGCACAGTTATGAGTATTTAAATTTTAAAAATTGAAAACACTGATTACCATAAATTTGTGAACATTTTTGTTAGAAGTGTGATATTTTTTAAGCTAATATAGGTTTCTTAATAATATAATATAGGTCTTCAAGCCAATATAGGTCTTTTTCTTTCTGATTTTACTAGGATTTCTCAACCTCTTTTGAAATCCGTTGGCAAATTTTAAACAAGTTCAAAATTGACAAGAAAGCGACTATTTTTCTAAAAATATTCAAAATCAATTTATGCAGAAAACCCAGCGTTTTTTTCCTCTAATTTTTTTTAGAATCGTCCTGATTTAAAAAGTATATTCCATAATAGTCTGCCTTGTGCCCGCGCCTTGGAGAGAAGAGAGAATTCTTGTTGTCTGAAAAATGGAAATCCACATTTTTTGCCAAAACGGCACAAGATACGAAGAAAGTTGAAAAAACAAAATTGTTTCTCTAAAAAGATTCTAGAAAAATGTCCCTAAACATTTTTTCTATAGAACGTTTTTTTCGAGATTTTTGTTAAAATATATATAAAATCCTTTAGAACTTTTTTCCCATAAGAAAACAACTTTATGATGCGTCGAAAGACCAGAAAGGACATAATTCGACAGTTTGAACAACAGTTTAGCAATAATTTTTAAAAAATGTATAGTATTGATCATTTCAAAAATACTGACTCCAAAGGAAAAAGTGTGATTTAAAAGTTATTGACACAGTTAAATTACGTTCTTCTTTGTTTTTTATGTCACCATAAATTTGAATTATTGAGAAATAATGAATTTCAAAGGATGTCATATATATTTTAGCAAAAATCTCGAAAACAAAGCTGGATAGAAAAAAGTGTTACGAGACATTTTTTTCGAACGTTAAAAAAAATAATTTTGTTCTTTTGACTTTCTTCGTATCTTGTGTCGTTTTGGCAAAAAACCTGAATTTTCGTTTTTCGGATAAAAAATGCTTCCTTTTCTCCACTGCGCGGGCACAGGGCAGATTATCACGAAATATACTTTTTAAATCAGGATGGCATCTAAAAAAAATCTAGAGAAAAAAAGCTGGGGTTTTTGAGTAAACTGACTGTAAATATTTTCAGAAAATTAGCCGCCATTTTTCTGAATTGTGAACTATTTTGCAATTTTTTAACGGATTTCGAAAGAGGATAAGAAACCCTACCAGAACCAGAAAGAAAAGGTGAAATACCTTTATTAGCATAAAAAATGTCATACTTTTAACAAAAATTGGTTCTGCGACTTGAGCATGGACTGTCTCACAGTGGTAAAAATCAGGAATTTACTATTCATAATCCTTTACAGGCTCTATTTTTCGACGAATTTACATTTTTCTTGTTTTTCTTGTTTCCGAAATGATTATCAATTGTGAAATATTGTTAAAAGTAAATAAATTCAATTGTTTATAACAAATGCATTAAATGAATGTCCCAATCGCATGGTTTTTTTGCAGAAAAAGTTTTTTTTTCTTATTAAATCTTCTTAAGAGCAAACTTATATTGATATTCCATCAAGATATTTCGCTGTTATTTAAATTAGCGATAGTTATAAACGAATTATTAGACAAATTTGCAGCTATAAAAATTTTCTACATAAATAAGTGATTTTTTCTATCTAAATGTTTGGAATACGTAGGTATTGATATTTTAACAAATCAGTGAAGGAACGATAAATAATTAACATTTATAATAACTAATAGTATAAACAAGTGCTCCAATTAAAAGTTTCTTCGTGGAAACTTTTTTTTTCATTAAATCTCGTTGGAAACAAACTGATATTGATGTCTAGTCGATATGTCAGGCTAATAATAAAATTTATGATTGTTATAAACAAATAATTTAATCAATGCGAAACTGTAACAGTTTTGTATACAAGTAAATGTTTTCTTCATTTTCACTATTCAAGAACAACTTCAATACTAACTTCAAAAACAACAATATATAATTACAAAATGTCATGCATAAATAGTTTGTTATAACAATAATTAACAATATTATTCGTTTGTATAATTATTTGCTACAATATCAATGTCTCTTTTTTCTTGAATAGTGAATATTAAAAAATCACTTAGTTGTATACAAAACTGTTACAGTTGCATATTTTTTAAATCATTTGTTTACAAAAATCGTAAATTTCATTATTAGCCTAATATATCGACTTTATATCAATATCATATTGTTTCAAACAAGATTCAATGAAAAAAATCATTTTTTCCTCGAAAGAACGTTTAATTGGAGCATTTGCTTATACTATTTATTATTATAAATGACAATCATTTACTGATCCTTGATTAATTGGTTAAAACATCAATATTTACGTATCCCAAATATTTAGGCAAAAAGAATCATTTATTTATGTAGAAAACTATTATAGTTGCACATTCGTTCAATAATTTGTTTATAACAATCGGTAATTTTTATTATCAGCAAAATATCTTGATGTAATATCAACATAGCCTGCTGTCAAGAAGATGTAATGGGAAAGAATAAATTTTTTCTTACAAAAAATCATGCAATTGGGATATTTGCTTAATATTTTTGTCATAAACAGTTGAATGTTTTTACTCTTAACAATATTTCACAACTGATCATCATTTATAAAACAGTTTCAATTCACTTCAATAGGAAGAAGAAGTGTGGTCTAGGAATAAAGACCAAAACTTAATAATTGTTGATAAAATTATTTATAAAAACAGCATTCTTGACGTATGGATATAAATCGTTAGTATACGAGTATATCGAGCTAGCAGTTAATCTAATAAATTTTAGATGGAAAAAAAAATTTTATAAGCAGTTCAGCGACGCGGTCAAGAATTTGTTTTTAATAATTGTTTATAATAATTTAGTTAAATATTAATAGAATTATTTATGTTCTATGAGTGTAGATGCAATAATACTGACCAATATTGAGTTTATTTAGGCTTTTTTTTTTGAGATAAAAAATCATATGGTTGGAAAAACCCAGCTTTGTCACTTTTTTTATTTAAATATTATTGCACGCAAAAAGAAATTGAAAAATCTAAGCTAGCCAAGTTTATAAAAGTTGACCACTGTGAGTCCCATTCATTTTTCACTTTTCTTTCGACTAATAAATTTTTGCCAAAAATATCTTAGTAAAGTACTTATATAAAAGTACAATTTGGTAAAGTTTTAAAATTTTAGGCGACTTCATTTAGAAATTATAAATAAAAAAGTATACAAAATGTCTCGTCACGCACCTGTCTCAAACTGCAAATTTGAAATGAAAAATTGCTTAATAATGTTAATACCATTTTTTTTTAAATTTGAGACTTACAGATGTCACTTATATTGAGTTGATAAAGATAAAAATCAAGGGTGGAGTTATTTAATATTTTAGAGTTATGTATTTCAAAAATTACTTCAAAGTCTGCCCCACATGTTTGTTGTCCGGTCGCGCTGCGTTGCTATTCTAGGATAAAGATCAAAAATAATTATTCAAACTATTCATAATGTGGGCTCAAATTGTTAATTTTATACTCAAAAAGATTGTAGTATAGTTAGAAATGTATTTATTAACGTTGATTCCAAATGAAAGTAAATAATGATTACTATTTTTGGGTAATATTTTTCATAAAATGTCCAGTAACCCTCCATATTAATTTACCATTCGATAAAATGAGAGGATATTTCGGAACGTTTAAGTCAAAATCAAATAAATCGTGAAAATAGTAATTTTTCCCATATTTTTCATATTCATATTCATATCCATCACAAATATATTCCTTGATCTCTCAGTTTTATATTTTCGCGGTTCGGAAATTTGTTTATTGTCAAAAATCTCATTGTCTAAAATGATCAACTTTTTGGCAATCACCCTTATAGATTCGATTTTGAAGTAAAAACTGTAAGGCTTCACGGGGTTTAAATTTGAAATGTTCCAGCCTTGAAAACCTTATGCATAATTCGTAAAATTGTTAACAAATCGGAAATGCGAGATGTTTGAATTTCATAATTGATGGCCAATGTCTGAACTCTGAAGAAAAACGCGATGCGATGCTTTCAGAGAGCAGTAATTCTGAAATTCAAGCGACGGCGGCGGTGGCGAGGTAGCGCAAATGCGAGACGACGAAAATATTGGGTCTATTTCGAAATTCTATTTCGGTGCGTCGGCCGAGAACCGAGTGCGCGCCACTCCTCCCAAGTACGAGCGCGTTACGCACTCGCAGTTATCACTATCCTAACTATCGTTCAACGATCGCGTTTACGTTTATGCGAACGTTGGTCCATCGTTTTTCTCCTGAGAAAATGGCGAGACGATATGAGATACGTACTGCGTAAGTTCAAAATTTACAAAGTTGTGGCAACGCAAAAAGTCACACATTTTCTCTGACAATTTCTTAAGCCAAACCATAATATCATCTACAAGCGTTCGCATTTTAGATAATCAGGCCTACATACAAGCAATGATGGGAAAAAGCTAGTTTCTTTCAACTAGCTACTTTTTTGTAACGAATTTCTAACTAGTTACATTTTTTTTCAATAATAGTAACTATAAAAATCGTTTCTTTTTTAGTTACTTACGAAATGTAGTTCACAAGTCTTTTTTACGGGAATCAATTCATTTTATTGCTTTTGCAACTATTTTTGTTATTTTCACTATTCGAATTGTGGCCACAGATAGCCATAGAGATTTACGGTCCAATATAGGAAAGTCGGAATTTTTCTCCCGTCCTTAAATTCAAAATTTTGTAAAATCTATAGAAACTTCTTTAGAAAGAGAAAATATTCATTTCAGAGTTGAATTATCATTTTTTGTTTGGTTGAAAATGATTTTTTTTTTTTTTTTTGAAAATTTAATTTCCCTTTGGTTGAAAGTTCAATTATGGGTTGAGAATTTATCTCTTTGGTCAATAATCCAACTATGATTGGAAATTCAATTTCCAATTATGGTTATGGTTCCAACTATGGTTGGAAATTCAATTGTTTGGTTTAAAGATTTTACTATTTTAGTACAAAATCGAACTATCTGTTGAAAATTAACTTTTTGTTGAAAATTCATATTCTTCGTGGTACAAAATTTAACTTTTTTGTAGAAAATTCACCTTTTTGGCTTGAAATGTCAATCACCTGGTTGACCTTTTTTTGCCTCTTGACGGAAAATTGACTCTAGTGTTGAAAATTCGTATCTTGATTGAATTTAACTATTTTTTATTTAAAAATAAAACATTTTTTTGTTGAAATATCAGCCATTACATTTTTCTTTGAGAATTTATTTATTTTTTTGTTGAAAATTCAACTACTTGGTCAAAAGTTGAACTACTTTGATCGAAGTTGAACTACTTTGTAAAAATTCATCACTTTAGTGGAAAATTCATCTTTTTGATTAAAAATCCAACTATTATTGTTGGTTGAAAATTCATCTTTTTATTATTTGGTTGAAAATAAAATCTTTTAAGAAAATTCATATTTTTGGGGTTGAAAATTCAACTGTTTTGTGAATAATTCACCTTTCTGGCTTGAACTTTCACCTATCTGGTTGATTTTTTTTCTCTCTTGACTGAAAATTCAGTTCTATTTCTGAAAATTCGGTTTTTGGTTGAATTTAAATGTTTTTGATTTAAAAATAAAATTTTTCCTTTCTGAAATATCATCCATTCCATCTTACTTTGAAAATACATTGTTTCTGATTGAAAATTAATCTTCTTCGTTTAAAGTTGAATTATTTTGTTAAAAATTAGTCTCTTTTGGTTGATTTCAACTGTTTCTGATTTAAAATTAAATACTCTTCCAGGTTGAAATATCAAATGTTACATTTTGCATTAAGAATTCAACTTTTTTAGTTGAAAGTTGAACTACCTTGTTAAACATTAACTTTTTTGGTTAAAGATTCATCATTTTTGTTGAAAGTTCATCTCTTTCGTTGAAAATTTTTCCTTTAAGTTGAAATCTCATGTATTTTGTTGAAGATTCGTCTTTTTTGGTAGAAAATTAATCTTTTTGGTTGAAAATCCATCTTTACTGAAAATTGAACTATTTTGTTGCAAATTTGTTTTTTTGTTGAAAATGATTTTTTAACTGAAAATTTAACTGTTTTAATTATGATTGAAAATTAATCTCTTTTAATTGAAAATTCAACCTCTTCTAAACCACTTTTTGTTGGTCTCAGGATGTTGTAAATCTTTCAGAAGTATGAGTCGTAACTAGGTAAATCTAAAGAAACACTTTTAGAAAATAAGAAAATAATTTCCAGAGCCTTAGAAATTTATTGCCCTCGACAGATATGAATAAAGTTGTGTCAAAATTATATATATTTCTACAACACAAAGGCAACTAAAAAAGTAACGGTAGTTACTTATTTTTGGTAAAATTAACTAAGAAAAAGTTACACTTTGAATCGGTAATGATAACGATAACTAGTTCCTTTTAAAATGTAACTCACCCATCACTGCTTACAAGCACTCAAATCTTTTCACATTACAAATAAAACATTTAAAAATATAACCCTTCTAATTCTAAATTTAAAAAGTTCTGTCGTTTATTCGAAACGTGGAAGAAATTAAGTCTTAACCGTCTGTAATTTAAAGTGAGTTACATCTTTCGTTCTTTCCAATCCTTAAGGGTGATTGCCAAAAAGTTGACCACTTTATGTCCCAATCATTTTCTACTTTTCCTTTGAAGAATACATTTTTTCTATAATTATCTCAGTAATGAACTTATATCGAAGCACAATTTAGTGAAGTTTCAAAATTTCAGACGACTTTGTTTAGAAATCATAAATAAAAAAGTACGTAAAATGTCTTGTCACGCACCTGTCCCAAACTACAAATTTAAAATGAGAAATTACTAAATAATATTAACACCGTTTTTTAAATATTTGAGATTCACAGACGACGCCTTCCAGGTCAGAAATATTAGAAACAGTGGACTACGTCATCGATTTCAATAAAAGTTGGTAAAGTTCGTAGTGCTGTATGGGCAATATTTTGTGGCGAAAGGATTTTTCAGAATTTCGATAATTCTGAGAGTTACACCATTTTGAAATTTGAGGTGAATTTTTTTTTAAACTGTTATATTTTCAACACTTTATTTCGGAGTCTAATGAAATTTACAAGCATATTGTAAAACAAAATGCTATTATAAATATAAAATAAAAAAAAAAAAACTTGAAAATTTTGACCATAAAAAACTGAAAAGGATTTTTTTATTTAATTTTTGATGGTAAACGCATATTTTTTCGTTTTTATTTCAGAAACATATTCCCCATTCTTTTATGCTTCATTAAAAAAGAAATGATTGACACTCATCTGGTTCCCGAGTTGCCGTCGCACAGTGAGACAAAACTGGACTTTTTTGGATGAATCAGTCTGCAGGTCACAATTTTTATCCAATTAAGACATTTTGAAAAGAATAAAAGCTGACTAAATTCTGCAAATACTCTATCAGGCGGATTTAAAAAATTTTGTTTTTACAAAAAACTGTGTAAAGAAGAAACGCAAAAAAAATCTGCCCGCTGCGCGGACACATTCTCATCGCGCGCGAATTCTCTTTTGTTAAAGCTCCTTCGGCTTTAACGAATACATTCTCATAACGTGTCTCGCTCTTCGCCCTCGATTAATGTATATGCAAAACGCGAAATTTTATGTATTACGTTGAAATCCATAATACTAAATTTATGTTATATTAATTTAATATTAACATTAATTTTCATAATTAATTACCTTTATTACTCAACAAACTAGATTAGTTTATTTATTATTTCTTTTTAAATTCCAAATTGGATTCGTTATAAATTTGTCTCTAATAAGCCGGAAAGGAGGTAGTTAGAAGTCTATTTTTTATTTGTGAACCTTTTCTTATTCTGTTTTTAATGCATGAAAGGGCTCATAAAAGAGTAGATTTCATTTTGATCTTAATAACAATTTTAAAATGACGTTAAACATTTTATTGTATCCTGTATCGTTTTTATATAAATTTGAATCTTTTTATTTTTAATAGACTTATTTCACGATTAAAACGAAAACTACCCCTCTTATGAAAAAATGGTCGAGAACAAATTTTTAGACCTTTTTCCGGAATATTTTCGAAATTCCTGCATGGGCATAATCGCCAAACTGCACTTGGATTTAGGATATCATTTTACGCCGTTTATAAGTATCTTACGTCAAACCTTTGTATCAAAAGATTGATAATGAAATTTAAATTGATTGCTTAAGTTTTTAAAAGAGGTATTAATAACATATAATAATGTATTTATATACGAGAACATATTCATATTTTGGAGTTATATGTACTTAGTTTAAATGTATGGAATAATTTAAAAGTTCTTGAATAATTTATGGCACGACGTCAAGTTTATAACTATAAGTGTAATTATAAAAATTATTCTGGCTGATTACAATATTAAAATAAAATTTAAAAAAATATAAAATAAAGTATGGTAAAATTAAAAGCATTTTGTGCACGTTTTATTGACATTCTTAAATAAACTAAGTTACCTTGTGTTTGAAACTCCGAAAAGTCAGACTTGTGTCCATTAATTAAATCCATTTTATTCAATAAAAAATTTGTATTTAAATTGCATAACCTCAGTTACCATATTTATGGACTAACCTTAGAATACATTATTTCATTCTACATGTCATTTTGACATTAAGCAAACTGAAGTTGTTCGAAATTTTCAAAATTCGATTGGACAGGCATAATAACTTACTAACAAGCAAATAGGCGAATATGCTGGGATCATATTTCATTTCACCACAAGATCTTATATTTTCACATTCTCATCAAAAAATGTATTAGATTTGTGTAAAATTTGACCCCCCCCCCCCTGTTTTCGTCAAATGTCCACGTTTTGAGACCCCATGAACCCGGAAAACATGTTTTTACGAATGTGTCTGCCTGTCTGTGTGTGGGGGTGGGGGTGTGGATCGTGTGTGTGGGTGTATGTGTGTGTGTGGGGGGGGGGGGCGTGTGTGTGTCTGTACATTTTTAGTTTGTGAGCACCAAA